>BPLQ01006457.1:19631-30892 GCA_021605075.1 Caerostris darwini | reverse complement strand
TTAAATCTGTTGGCTGAAATGTATGAAAACCTTACATCTACTGGCCGAAATGTATGAAAACTTTAAATCTATTGACTGAAATGTATGAATGACCCTGAAATGACCCTTCGTAGAGTTTAGAGATGGGGGGCGGCCGCTCAAATCTCATGCCACTGAGTAAAGGACTGGTAATAGATTGTATCGGTTTATCTCACACCATAGAGGGCGGAGACTTTCAAACTGTGGAGTATCATCTACAAGAATGTCGAGGGTTTGCTGAAAGGGAACACGATTTATTTTATAGAATTAAAAATTAAAACACCTTTGTAATAGAAAAATTATTAACATGTATGTAGAAATGTTTTTGGCAAACACATTATGAACTTCAATACTATTAATAATTAGTTTCTAGTTATTAAGGAATTCTCAATTGCAAATTTTAAAAAATTTAGTATCTTGATTCCTTTCAAAACAATGAATTTATGCAAAAGCTTTTTTTTTTTTTTTTAATTTTAATTCTCTATTGTTAAATCAAATACTTTTTAGGTCAGAGAGAAATTTTTGATTGCACAAGTAAAGAATTATTAATATTGACATGATTATTAATATTATAGCAGCTCAATATGAGAATCAATATTTCCCGCCTCAAAATAAATCAAATTTATTCTAGGACTGAAATTCGTATCATCAATACATAAAAAAATTTCTAAAAAAAAAATTTTTTAAATTCTCAATTTAGGAAATTTTTTTACTTAAAATTTGCATTTACTAACAAAAGATTTCTCTGGATTGTTTCCGTGGATCTAGAAGTCACGTCGCGAATGTAATGCTACAATCATTTTTACACGGTCTAACACACAACCTAACATCTGTTATTCTGCTGTTGCATTTTCAGGAAGATCGTCACATCACGGCTTTTCCATCAAGCACTCAATGTTGTCAGACTGGTGCCATGATGACCACGATCTAAATCACGGTCGACAAGTCTAGTCATAAGAACGAGATAATTTTCACTTCACACTTAAAACATTTTGTAAATCGTGTGATTGTAATATAACAAGTAATATAAAAAAAAAAAAAATTTTTTTAAGTCAATTCCTTTTTTTTTTTCTTCACTATATTGCAGAAAGTCCTTTATAAATCATTTTCCTTCATTTTGTTAAGTTTATCTGGCGCCGTCAATTGGTAGATATATGCAACTTAAATCTAAAAAAAACTAAAAAAAATTAATTAAATTTAATTAATGAATTAATATTTGAAAACACTGTATTAACATCCAGTGTCATCCACTATAAGTTCATAAAAAAAATGTATTTGAACTTGAGTGGATGAATAAAAAGTATTTTATGAACGATTGAAAATTTGAACAAGATATATATATAGGGAGACTGTGAGCTAATATAATAAATTCAATATTTTAATGTCTCGGCCTATACTAGACCTATAACACCTTCAAGAAGAGGGTCGCTTTCAGGTTCATGGGAACACTTTAATTTTTATTTACAAGCCCAATGTATATATTATATATATATATATATATACAGAAATTTATTTATTACGAACTATTATTTGCAAAAAATGTAAAATAAAGAATTAAATTTGATTTGCAAATGCAGTTCACTCCAAGGACGGAGATTATCAGAGTTCTCGAATATACGACGAATCTAGTCCAACCGGCCTGCGGCAGACCTTAATTATCACAGCCGGCGTGATACACGAAACCACAAGGGGCTCACTTTGTAAACAGACTGAAATTCCGGCCTGTCCATTCACTTTTAGAAAAAGAGGGGGGGAAAAACGCTTCTTGTTGACTCGGCGCAGAACACTTTTTCTTCTTCTCCTTTTCTCCCTTTAAGAAAATCCGTCAAAGTTACGGGGTCAGCTTCCCCTATTTCTTACTGGAGTTGACACTTCCTCAATCCATGCCATATCACCCATCACGATGCAACAGCTCGTAGTATAGTCCATATTCCATTTGTAGTTGTTTCGACCTGTGAAGGTCGCACAGACAATCGCTAATCTCATAAATCTCATTATCCATGACACGGATTATCAGATATCAGATTTGAGTGACAGGTTGTTCTCATGAGTACAAAACATTCATTGCATGTAATATAAATATCCACAACACTGCATATCTGCTATAAAATTTGAGTCGTAAGTCATTATTATTATGTACGTGTTGAAGAATATACATTCCTCTCTCCTGGGAACGAAAGACTACAACTCTTCTCGTGAATAAAATTCTACAGTATCCATAAAAAATATTTTTCGATGTCAACAACTTGTAGATCCCTCTATTACTCCGTTTCACAGATACAAACCTATTTTAATAAATAATTATAATCATCAATAATCATAATATTCTTCATTTTCTACACTCTGCAGTTTACTAATCAAAACACTTAAATGATTGATTTTTAATAACTGTGTTCGCTTCCGTGCTACGTAGGACATTTACTGTTTCCCGTCATCTACCAATGTTTGACCATAACTCTTTCAATTCCTTAGATTTCATGTTAATAAAATGATGTAATGATTTTTCACAATAAGTTAAATTCACTTGGATTTCGACTGCATATTTGCAGAAGTTTCTAGGCTTCCTACACAAAGTTTGTAGGATGTAAAAACACTTACAATTTTTTTTTTTCATGTGGCAAAATTTCAAAAACCTTTTGAGTTGTAGGAGAGATACAGTTTTCGGAGAAGGCGTCTGTCTTTTATCTCTGTAAGTTCCAGTTTGGTAAGGCTTCGCATTTCTTTTTTTGCTTCAGCGATTTCATCCATCTCTTTCGCCAATGTTGTCTGAGTTTTCCAGTTAAGGGAAAATTTTCGGATTTCCGTAACAAAAAGGGTTGTCGAAATGCTGTCTCGAATGAATGAGTGCACCTTTTCCAATGATACCTGAGGAACAATCATCACCTCAGATTGTGATGAACAAGGAAGCTGAGTTCAGTTCATTAATTGATGAAATTATATTTTTGTAAAATATAAATATGACATATTTATCATTTCGCAAAACATATTAATGTTGGAAAAAAAAAAACTTCATTTGTAGTGTGTTAGTTGGGCAACCAGATTGTAACTAGGTGTGGTTGTGCTGAGACTTGAGCCACAGGTTGGAGAACTCTGCAGCTTTATTTAACACGCACAAACACCTCAGACATACAATTAAAGACAGACAATATTTAACACACTTAAAGATATATAATTATAGATTGGTGGAAGGATTCCACTTCTAAGCTTCTAAGCCTAAGTCGAAATTTTTATTCACATTACCCCTGTTTTCATTCATAAGAAAATATTATTATATTAATAAAATTTTTGCTCTTTTTTATCACTTTATTAGCCTACCTTGTTTCATCATGGTAACCTGCTTCCTTATTAATTGCGTAACACATACTTGATTATGCTATATTTTGTATGACTCAGATGTAACCCCCCTGCATTATTTATATTTTGTGAAAAATTCTGTATATTTCCTACTGTAAATCATTTTGGGTATGAGTTCAGAATTATCTCTCTACTTTGTGGTGAATCTGGCTTGTAATACAAGCTATGTGATATTCTGGAATAACACCCGCTTTTCCCTTAATGATTTCCGGACCTACAATTAACAGATTCAGATTCATTTCTACATTCCAAAAATATAATCAGGCATTAATCAGATAGACTAATGCCTGATTATATTTTTCCATTCCCTCATAACACCCGATACTTGTTTTTCTATAATGAATCTCTGACTTAGTATTACTAGTACTAGACTCCTCTCGATATCTTCATTTCCCACACTATGCAAATCACTTAATACAGTAAATACGGTACTTGTAGGATGAAAAAGGTATAGCCAAAAAACGAATTGTACGCATACATTTTGGAACAAAGCAGAAAAAGGGCTCTATTGACAGAAGGGCGTTAGTAAAAAACATTGTCTGGCCATTAAGAAGAACAGCAAACCAAAGTCCCTTAGTAAGGAATAGGACCTTCCCTAACTGCAATGGTTGCGTGACACCATCTGTTTATACTCAACACCAAATTATCCAGCAGTTCTTGATGTAATGATTCTTGTTCAAGGAGCATCTGTTTCAGCTGTCTGGTGTTCTACTACTACTAATACACTGCACCACATCACTGTGTCTTAGAGCTGAGTTGCTCCTTTTACAGTTTGGGAATGATGTGGGTGGGTGAGAAGTCGGATTGGGCTCTGTGACGCTCTAGAAGACCGGGACCTACGGCTTAAAGTGGATTCCGAACCACTACAAACATCCATGGCACCGCCGGGACTCGAACCCTGTGGTACCGAGCACCAGAGCGCTAGCCACTCGACCATTCAGGCCCTACGAGAAGGTTAAAGGGCCTATCCCCATTGGTACTCCGTAATCGGTACTCCAGTTGTCAGTGTATAAACTGGACTGGAAAAAAATTCTGTGATCAAACAATGAATTCGCAAAAAAAAAAAAAATATTATTCACAGCAATCTTAAGTGTAATTGTTTATAAGTAATAATATTTTTTTAGTGTACATTTGTTTTGAAACATATTGTTAGGATGAAAAAACCTCTAGCTAAAGTTACACATAGTAATAGGTTGCGATGACTTAGAGATCATTAAAATGATTAGTATCTTATTGTTTTTGTTTTATAAAACCTACCCTAAATTCATTTTAAAAATCGGCCCTTGAAGGTAAAAAGGGAAACATCACATTAAAAGTTTACAGAGTTATTTAAAAAAAAAAAAAAAAAACCTAAAAAAAAAAAAAAAAAAATAAAATAAAATTTTTTAATTTTTATTTAAAAAAAAAAAAAAAAAACCAGCAATTACCAAGAAAAAAATTGAAGAATGTTATTTTCCTTTTCATTCTATATAGTATACAGATACTAAATTACATGTTATACAAAAGATGAAATATGTTTTTTCTACAAACCATTAAACATCCCTATAATCTTTTTAAGTTAAAATTATTATGAAATCTCCAATCTGTAGGAAAGATCGTTAAATAATGTTCCGAATCTCTGACCCAATTATCGGGAAAGGAAACTGTTCGAATTTTTCCTGTGAAGTGCTAACGGAAACGACAAATTAAAAGGAAAAAATTATTTTACACTTTTGTAAGTGTTTTTATTTGTTTTCTGTTATGTACTGCAATGCCTTTTCTACGCCTCGTTTGTCCCTGTTTTTTCATTAATTCAGTACTCGTCTGCAGACTTTTGCAATCGCAACTCTGTGGCAGTTTGAATTATTTGAGCAATTATCAGTTGAAGTTTGGACTCAATTTTCTTTTCTTTTTTCCTAAAATTTAGGGCATGTTTTGAGGTGCGTCGACTGTTTTCTCTAAACTATTGAAAAAACAAACTGACTTGAAAAGAGATTAAAAACTTATTTAATGTCACTTTTTTTTGTGAACAATAGTTACATCATATGAAGTGTTAGTAAAAAAATCTGTGATCAACAATCCTAATTGTAATTGTTTATTAGAAATAATATTTTTTTACATTTATTTTTAAAAAATAAATGTAAAAAATGTTTTATATATATTTATCCATATTATTTGGGGTAAAAAATAGCTAAAATTACGCACTCTGACACTCGATGCCACAGGTTTCGGGTTCGAACACCGACGGTGTCATAGTTGTTTGTAGTGGTTCGGAATCCACTTTAAATCGTAGGTCCCGGTCTATTATGATTAATGCTACTACACCACACCACATCACTTTGCCTAGAGTTCAGTTGCCCCTTTGCAGTTTGGGAATGATGTGGGTGAGAAGTCTGACTGGGCTCTGTGACGCTCTACGGTCATATGAGACTGGGACCTACGGCTTAAAGTGGATTCCGAACTACTACAAACATCCATGGCCCCGCCGGGATTCGAACCCGAAACCTATGGTAACGAGCGCCGGACCACTAGCCACTCGACCATCAGGCTCCCTGGCCTATTATGACTGTAGAACGTTGGAAGTAGGGCTCACAACTCTACCCCGTAAAAAGAAAAACATCTCCCGTCTCGTAAACTGCCAGTAGGCAGACGGCCATTGGCCCACAATGGGGTTGTTGCGCAAATGATGATGAAAATTACACATAATAATAGATTGAAATTACTTTGAGATTATTTAAATGAATAGTACAAACAATTAAAAAGGCAAACAAAAAGAATTGTTAATTTAATTGTTGAAAAGACAAACTGGCATGAAAAGAGATTAAAACTTATTTAATGTCAATTTTTTTTTTGGTGTAACAATAGTTGCATCACATGAAGCGACAGGAAAAAAATTTGTGAGCAACAATCTTAACTCTAATTGTTCATTAGTAATAATAATTTTTATTTATTTATTTTAAAACATATATTTGGGGTAAAAAAATTACATAGCTATAATTCCTTATCATCAGTGGCGCAACAACCCCATGGTGGGACAAGGCCGGACAATCCGCCTCCTGGCAGATTTCGAGACAGAAGATGTTATCTTTTTAAGGGGTAGGGTTGCACTACACCCAACACTCTACAATCGTGTTAGACCGGGACCTAGGTTTTTATGTGGATTCCGAACCACTACAAACATCCATGGCCCCGCCGGAATTCGAAGCCGAAACCTGTGGCACCAAGCGCCTTGTCACACGGCTATTCAGGCTCCATAGCTAGAATTACGTATAATAATAGGTTGAAATGATTTTGAGATTATTTAAATGATTAGTTTTTTAATGTTTCTGTTCATTTTTAGATTTTGTTATATTTCTATCATACGAGTTGGTCTCCAAATGTCTTTGAAAAAAGAATTGGTCACTTTTCATAGTTTGAAACTAATGTTTCACCATCATCATTGGCATCATCTCCAACTATACTATTTGACCATCCTTCTTTAATGGCGCAACAGCTACATGATGGGCCGAGGCCGCCTTTCTACTGGCAGATTTCGAGACAGGAGATGCTATCTTTTTGCGGGGTAGGGATATCAGCCTTACGTCCACCGGTAATATTAGACCGGCACCGAAGGTTTAAAGTGGATTCTGAGCCATTACAAACATGTTGCTTGGTGTCAGGTAGCGCTCTGGCGCTAGTCACTCGACCATCAGGCCCCGAAACTAATATTTACTTAAAAAAGTTAAAATTACAGTTTTCTATCTAAAATAAAACTGATTGCACTAAAAACAGAATCCACCTCAAGTTTTAAACAAAATTAAATCAAGATCACTTGCATGAAATTCCAGAGTTGATATTGTTGCCAAGTAATCACCCTTAAAATAGCTTTCAATTACCTTCAGAGACCACCTCAGGCAACAAGAGTTTGCTCATTTAATTCTCGTTGAAAATAAATCACTATCATGGAATTCAGTTTAAGTTTTGTGAAAAGAAATTCTTTTTCCGTTAGTATTAAGGTCGCCTTATTCATTAATCCATTTACTAAAAACATGCCTGAGAGGCAGGTAAATTAATTTATGACTGATTTATAAGTGTTTCTTTTCGATAGCCAAATTGCCCGATATTTTTCTATACTTTTACCCATACGACAAGCATATGTGAGATGGTTGTCTTGGAGGACAATTAACATTCCGCCATCGCCAGTTGATGGACGATTCATGGCTAACATACGGAACTCCCAAGTATAAAAAAATCTGTCATCCCAATGTATAAAAAAATCTGTTCATTTTTAAAAGAAGTGAAAGTTGTTGTTGTTGTCGTATCCCCTCAAGAGACAAGAAAATCAAATATCGTGGTGCTCCCGAATAATATTGGCTCTTAAAATAGCTTGGATGATTATAAATAGATGGTCCAGACTATGCATAGCGGATGCAACCGTTGGGCAATCAAAGATATGATGAGGAGTAGGCTCGACATTAGGGCAGTTCCGACATTTTTTTTATTTTTTAACGCCATCAGCAGAAATTTTCATATTTTTGTAGCGCTTCATCTTCAATTTTGTAAGAGTAGTAGCTGTTTCTGTACGAGTAGTCAGGATCACGTCGATCTTAAAAGGAATTATGAATTTAGATTTTGCCAAGGCATTTGCATCTGCAAGGGAAGTAAGAATGGCAGTCTCATCCAGACTTAGTGACTAGACTGAAGTGATAATAACTGATATAATGAATGCGAACCTATACCGTCTTCACGTTAGCATGAGATCATTACCACTGGGCCATAAGTAGGTTCATTGGCCACTCTATAAGAATAGAAAAACAAAAAAAATCAAGTAATAAAATCTTCAAGGATAATTTTAACCTATTCTATATTCCTATATTGCAAGAATAAATATATAATATTGATTTAAATTAACAAAAAAAAATTTTGTTACATTATTATGAATCTTTTTTCGCATTTAATGAAAATTGTACAATCAAAGAGATAATCTGCAATTTTTAATTGCCTTCAATTTCCTACAACACATACTTACATCAACGTTATTTTAACCTGCATGTTTACTACAATTAAAAGCGAAAAGCGTCCTTTAATCGTGTTTGACAATTCAAGGGTTAAAGACTGTTGTAAGCAAGAAAAAAAGGTAGCAGAATTGCTCAACACGAACCTTGAATTGCCTTTGCATGTCGACATTTTAAGGAGTCATTAGCGTTAATCCTGGCTAATTGCTGGCTTATTCACTCGGCGACGGCGCAAAGCTGCCAGTAATGACCTTCTTTCGAACATCGTTAAGATTTTTGATTCAAAAAGCTCTTCATAAAATTTAGATACTTGTTTATTCAGATTGCATGATGTTCTTCTGTGAAAAAAACATGTATTTTTAAAAAAGAGATAATCTCGCAAAAAAAAAAAGATCTTTGAAAATGGACGTACATTTTGGCTATAATTAGCCTCTGTAGGCAATTAGCATTGTAATTTTTAATCGATAGAATTTTGCAGAATAGTGGTCATTAAGTATTATTTTTTTATACAATTAGAGATATATAAAGAAATATTTTAAATAATTATGATGCAAAAAAGCAATTTTAACAATTTGATGTAAAAAAATTATTATATAGATGCTTTTAACAAATAATATATTTAATGGATAGACAAATTTTTTGTTATGTCACTCAAAATCGTGGAAATTCGTCTTCTAGAGATTCTTTTACCAATCATAATTACAATTAAATAAATTAATAATAACAAGGACATTGAAACTGGATTTAGGATTAAAACAACAGCTTCCTGCTATAGAGTGTTTGTTCATGATCTCGTCTTTCCCACAAAGCGGCCAATTTGGGCCATTAAAAATGCCAATAGGGTGCAGACGGCTCGCCAAACAGTCATAGTCCACAGCAAATCTCAGCATCGTAGCTGGCAAGGGAATGTTGAATCTCAACTTTCTTAGGTTAGGACAGGCCACCCGCATTCCATTGTAAGACACTCAGCCTACACCTAGTCCCACGAAGGTGGTCACTCTTGGAATGTTGCTGCATACCGATAGTAGTACATATTTAAGCCGCCTAGGATGTTAGCAGGGCGCACCACAGGGAGGTAGATCTACTGTCACACCCTTGATAGAGCTTGAAAATTGAATTAATTCATTATTTTGTCCTTGACGAAACTGAGGTTCAATAAATAGTTAATTATGTAAAAATAAAAAATAAACTGATAAGAATGTTCTATAAAAATTCAAAGCGAACCATATTTTATTCTTGACTTTAATAGATAGTATAGATAAATACGTGATTCATGGTCCTAAAAGAAGAGCATTCCCAAATATTAATTATAAAGTGCGTGTGGAGTTATTTGTTATTAAGCTAATTCTTTTGTGAGTAGCATCATTATTTCATCATATTTTAATGCTCAAAAAAGTTTTAAAAAAATTTGAATAAAGTGTAAAATACATTTATAGTTAATTATTTCAAAGCAATAAATGTTATGATATTTAATAACTTTTTTAACTACTAATTTGAGCAAAGGACATATTTAAAGCCAAGACATTTTTGAAGTATTGTATATAATACTTTATATAATTATACTTTATTACGATTACTTTATATGACAGCCGTTTTTTTTAATTTTTTTTTTATTACTTTGGTTAGATGGGAAATTTATAGATTTAAATTTATAAGATACTGACCGAGTTGGCAATATTTCACTATTGTTATATCTGAGTATATTTGTGCAAATTAAATAAATACAATTAAAGTTTCATATCAGTTCATTCATTCAATTAAAATGATATAAACTGAATTGCGTGCGATGATTATTTTTTTTAATATTATTTATTCTTTTTAGTGCTATTTTGTGTTCTATATTTTTTTCCTTCTTTATCAACTTTTTAAATTATTTAATTGCATATGGGATTCAATTTTGTAATATTTCGTTTATTAACTTTTTGTATTCAATGTATATGTACAATATGTTTTTTTTTTTTTCTAAAGCAATGGGAATGTGAAAAAAGAATTTCAATTTTCAATTAACATTGTAAAAACAACAGCACTAAGTTTCGAATTTCGGTTTCAGACCACTCAAACCATTACCATTTGATTTCAAGCCACTGTCTAAACACTCCTGGCACTAATAACAACAAACTGAAATTTTCAGCCAAACCGGTTGAATCGTTTTTGAATCTATAGGGCACACACGTACGAACACTGCCTTTTATTTAAAATGGATAGATAATTTTCACTTTCTATTGTTTTCACGTAGCGTTTGAAGTTTTAATTGCATTTGATGAATATGCACGTTTTTTTTATCTCTTACATTTTATGTATATTTTTCTTGTACTGTAAGTTTTATTTTCATAAATTTCTAATTTATTCTAACGGATTTTTTATTGATGCAAAAAATAAATAAAAACTGAAAAACGAATAATATAACACAATAAAACAAATGAAGAAGACAACTGGGCATTTTCATCTATAGTATGAAAATTTTATGTTTTTTATTCCCTTTTTAAATTTTTCTACTTTTCTGATTTATTTATGTTAATAAATTTTTCTATTTTTCTGATTTATATATGTTAATAAAATTTTTCTACTTTTCTGATTTATATATGTTAATAAAAATTTTCTACTTTTCTGATTTATATATGTTAATAAAATTTTTCTACTTTTCTGATTTATATATGTTAATAAATTTTTCTACTTTTCTGATTTATATATGTTAATAAAAATTTTCTACTTTTCTAATTTATATATGTTAATAAAATTTTTCTACTTTTCTGATTTATATATGTTAATAAAATTTTTCTACTTTTCTGATTTATATATGTTAATAAAATTTTTCTACTTTTCTTATTTATATATGTTAATAAAATTTTTCTACTTTTCTGATTTATATATGTTAATAAAATTTTTCTACTTTTCTGATTTATATATGTTAATAAA
>BPLQ01006457.1:6881-19621 GCA_021605075.1 Caerostris darwini | reverse complement strand
ATGTTAATAAAATTTTTCTACTTTTCTGATTTATATATGTTAATAAATTTTTCTACTTTTCTGATTTATATATGTTAACAAAATTTTAATATTCAGCAGTTGCACCATTTCGTATAGCCGCCATATTACAAAAATAGTTGACGAAGCTGCTTAAGTTATTTCGTCGCTTTGTAGTAATATCCTGTATGGTCGAGGTCTAAGACTAGTAAAATCAGAGAATGGGGGCCGTTGGGATTTGGCGTCAAAAATTGATTTCACCAATGTCCGCCAAGTTATGGGTTCAGATGTAGTGAAGTGAATTGTATATGTTAAGTGAAGTGCTAAGCTAAGTTAAGTGTAGTGAAGTGCTAAGCTAAGTGTAGTGAAGTTCTAAGCTAAGTTAAGTGTAGTGAAGTGCTAAGCTAAGTTAAGTGTAGTGAAGTGCTAAGCTAAGTTAAGTGTAGTGATGTGAATTGTAAAGAGTACAAGAAACCCGGGTTACCACATTTGGAGACTTATCGCTCAGTTGGTGCTACAAAAAAGTCGTCAAATTCCAAAGTCCCCTATTTTGCGATTTTAGCCTTAGATTTTTTTTTTTTTTTTTTTTTTTTTTTTAATGCTAAATAAAGTCACTTACTCCGGTTAATATTGATCTGCAAGTCGCATGTATCCCTATTCCTTAAAAAAAATTTTATCTCTTTTCCAAAAATTTTAATTAACTTTTTATATTTTTTGTAAGGGAATGATCCTGTCCACGTTTGATTTCTTTCTGTACGAAATTTTAAGTGGAGTATTATAAATTATAAAAATTATTATATTTATTTTTAAAACACAATACCCTTTCCAAAGAAAGGAGTTTTATTAAAACTCTAAATTATTAAGCAATAAATGCAGGCGATCAAATAATGAAAAAATCTGAGATGTATTGCTATAGAGCAGGGGTCTCCAAACTACAGCCCGCGGACCAATGTCATCAATCCGGCCCTCGACAGCGAATAGCTTATTGTTGCTGTAATAAATTGGATAAAAATAATGACAATAACTCGGTTTTATTGATTTGCTAGGTAAAGCTTAATGACAAGCATAATACGCAGAAAATTTAACTTAAGCATAACAACTAACGAATAATTAAAATGAATCCCACTAACATTATAGACTAGTGAACATCCCGCGGGTACCCTCGGTAGTTATACTTACCTATTTCCACTTTTAACCAAGGGATGTCGTCAAGTGTCACTGTCGTATCGATAAACACAATAGTAATGGTAGTAATTGAACAAGCGAATTTAGCAAGCGTATGCTCGTTCAGAGCGCGTACTCGTCGACTAGTCTAGAAATTATAGATAATGGCAGAAAAACTAAAACGGTTTTGGCCCTTGGTACTTACTGGAGTATACAGTATGGCCCTAAGGCTGGAAAGTTTGGAGACCCCTGGCCTAGAGCACTGCGATAAATATGCTAAAGATCACTTGCACGACACTACCTTGGACTTTTTAAAAATCTTCACAAAGCCCCTTTTGGGCCTATATTCATAGCGAAAAACGTACTGATTTGTTTCGTCGCTCATTTTGTGTACACTTAAGCTAATTAGACCGGGATCTACAGCTTAACAGGGATTCCGAACTACGAACAAACATCCGTACCACTGCCAGAATTCAAACTTGAAACCTGTGGTATCAAAGGCCAAAGCGCTGACCAATTGGCCATCAAGCCGCAACAAAATATGTAAAAAACCGTTACAGCTATTCATTTAACAAAATAAGCACCGACCAGTGTAATTGGAAACTGAAACGCAGAATAACCGTTGTACCTCCCAGCGATATTTCCCTTATTGGTGAAAGCGCTAGTATTAAGGTTCACAAAGTCTTATTATTCCTACCTTACCAAACTTTGCGGGACATGCAGCATAATTATTACGAAAACCGCAATTCCCATTTTCCCGTGGATCTGTTTTAAAATTCAGAATTTCTGATGCATCAACTACAGTTAGACATTCAATTCAATGACTCTGGCTCATTAAAATTCATGACGGAGGGTATTTGTATGACTCACAGCTAATTAGCCGAAAGTCGTTGGACTTCAACTTGCAACATTTATTTTTTAATTTAAGGAAAAAGTGTTACGTAGGCTTTTTTTCCTGCAAAAAAAACATAATAAATAAATAAAATAAAATCATGTTATCAACTCAGGTTTGCAACCAATTAACTATTAATCAAGTTATACTGTTTTTAAAAAACTGCATGATAAAATCTTTTCTGTTGTCATAGACAAAAAAAATTTAAAAGGTTCCTTAAAAAAAAATAATAACTATTATTTATATTTTAGTAAAGTAAAAGGAAAGTTTTTAATTTAATAATTATTAAAAAGTCTACATGGAAGAAAAATCGTGAAAGTAATTATCATATTCTTTGATAATGATGTTCATATTATGTTCATCGTATTGGGGCCTGAATGGCCGAGTGGCTAGCTCTCTGGCGCTCGGTACCACAGCTTTCAGGTTCGAGTCCCGGCGGTGCCATGGATGTTTGTAGTGGTTCGGAATCCACTATAAACCGTAGGTCCCTGTCTAATATCATCGTAGAGCGTTGCGGGGGCATTGTTACTCCGCGTCCATGGCTTATCTTCAAGTGACACGCGCCCCCTGTGTAATGCAAAGTGAGTAACGTCTGTGCAGCGCTTGCCTTAAGCATCCAAGACCAAGTTGTCTAAGTGTTTGCCAGCTGCATTAGAAAGAAAAAAAATGTTCATCGTATTTAGAGTCAAGTTCATAATAGAAAATGATTCTTAGCTCTTCAATGTCAACAGCGGCCTGATGGTCAATTGGCTAGCGCTCTAGCCTTTGGTACCACAGGCTTTCAGGTACGAATCCTGGCGGTGACATGTATGCTTGTGAGTGGTTCGGAATCCACGTTAAACTGGGTCTAATTAGCCCGATGTGTGCACAAAATGACCGTAGAGCGACAAACCAAACCAAATGTCAACATTATTTGAAGAGAGCATTTCTATTCTTCCAGCATTCTTTCCATCTCCTTCAGCAATACATATTTTCCAGCTTACGGATTTATTATGTCTATTCCCAGCATATAATAATGCTATCATATCTACTTGATTTAGAGTCAAACTCATGATTCTGATTAATTATACGAGGTTGTACATCTTGATGAGACCGCAATTTGGAATAAGCACCTGAATGGGCTGCGTCTATATTGACAGCAATCTATTTGGTTTGGTTTGTCTCTCTACGGTCATTTTGTGCACACTTAAGGTTAATTAGACAGGGATGTAGGTTTAACGTGGATTCCGAATCACTCATAAGCATCCATGCCCTCGCCAGGATTCTGAAGCCTGTATTACCCAAAGACCAAAGCGCAAATCCATTGACCAACATGCCGCCACCTATTCAGGAGTTTACGCTCCTGATTAAGATGATTTTAAGACGAAGTAGCACATGTTTTCATAGTTTCAGGGATATCCTCCTATTTCCGTTTAAATAGGATATCGAGAAAGTCTCACAGACGTTCTTTCGGACATTCATTAGACGTTTTACTAGGGGCTTTTTTTTTAACGTCACAGAGAACATCCCAAAATGGATGAATTGAGAATGCTCTGATCGTAGACAAAGGAAATACAGCTGAACATTTGGTTTGGTTTGTCGCTGTACTGTTATTTTTTGGCACACTTTGGCCTATTTTGACCGGGACTTACAGTTTAAAGTGGATTCCGAACCACTCACAAAAATCAACGCCATCGGCGGGATTCAAACCTGAAGTCTGTGGTACCAAAGGTCAGAGCATTAGACGATATAGCTTAAGAGATTTATATCACTCGGATGAGGCTTAAGAAAAAAAAAAATTTCTTTTAGTAGTTTCATTATGTTGTTGTTGTTTCTTATCCCACTTGGCTGGCCAAGCCCACGAGCCCATATGGACTCATGATTGAAGGGGAAGGAAGCAGCTTCTGTTGTGATGGAGCACCCGTAGGTAGAAGCCTGACTTTTGCTCCGTGGCGCTCTTACAGTCATAGAAGACCGGGACCTACGGCTTAAAGTGGATTCCGAACCACTACAAACATCCATGGCACCGCCGGGATTCGAACCCGAAACCTGTGGCACCGAGCGCCAGAGCGCTAGACACTCGGCCATTCAGGTCCCAAATTTGTGAATGCCAACGGCACGCGGTGTTCAAAGGTGGTCACCCACCCAAGTACTGACCGCGCCCAATGATGCTTAACTTCGGTGATCTAACGAGAACCGGTATATTCAGCATGGTACGGCCGTTGGCATAGTTTCATTATACCCATATAATATATTATTGAAACATATAGAGAGTAACTTTTAATTTTATTATCATTTTTTTTTTTTTTTTTCAAATGGAAGTTGATGACTATAGTGTGTAAAATAAAATTAACTTTTTCCAATGAGTATCTATTACAAATCGACTTGTTATAAACAATAGTGTTGAAAATCTCATATATTTCATGATTTATAAGTTTTTCTATTTATTTATTTTACCTTTTGTGAAGCAACACAATCGCAAGTAAGATTGTATAGGTCCTCAGTTACTGAAATGATAAAAATTTTCATAAAAAGGACAAAATATCCTTAATATTCTTGTTCAAAAGCATTGAACACTCATTGATGAAAAAACGTTGAATTTTCCATTGTAGAATTTTAATATAAATCGTGTAATTTTAGTAATTGTGTGATTTTAGTCATAATTAAACAAGCATTTTTAATGATGTATATTATAAAGTGATTTGTTATAAACATATCGATCATCTTATATAATTTATAATTGGGAATCTAACGTTTTTTCTGGTTTGTAGAATTTTGAGTAGCACAAAAAAGAAACCGACAAATAATTATATTTAAATAAACTCTCCTTAAAAGTAATTTATTCTTATAAAAAAAATAGTTTAGATGTTAAGGGACTCACATATCTTTTTATTTATTTATTTCTATTAATTTTTAAACATGAATAATTAACATTTTTATTTTGTAATGGCCACACGTTCGGGCGCCATATTGTAGTGTGCAATTTAGGCAATCAGATTATAACTTACCGAGGTTGGAGTGAGATACTTGAGGCACAGGTTTGAGACTTGTACCTTTATTTACACACACTCACCACACAAATACAATTAGAGACATACAATATTGAACACATAATAAAAAGATTAATTAAAGACAGATAATAATAGATTCGTGTAAGAATTTCACTTCTAAGCCGAAAACCTGAAACTCTGTTGCGCGCAGCCTGCGCGAAATATATTTCCTTTCCGGGTGAGAGTCTGTAGGCCAAGTAATGCGCCTGGATGCGCTAAATATATTTCCTCTCGCAGTGAGAGACTATAAACTAAAAGTTTCTCAGCGGGAGTGCTGTACTTTCTCTCGGGTGAGAGTCTCGAGGCCGACTGACCATATTTCCTGAACTCCAAAGGGGGCGCTCTTGCCAGTGTTTAAAGTGGAAGCACGGTTATAAATTTAAGAAATAAATATTCAATATAATAATCTATAAGTTAATAATCTATAAAACGACGATTGCTAATAAAAATAAAAATTTCGGAAGTTAATTTTCTAACCTTTGAAAAAAAAAAATTTGTATATTATTTATTAATAAATTATAAATGCATAATAATAAAGCGTATGTTTTTTTTTTTTTAATAATTTTTGTAAAAAGGTTGAGTTTCATCAAACTTTTTTCTAAATTTTTGTCAAAATATTATTAATTTTTTAAATTTCACTAAAACTGCGAATGATTTTATGCAGCAAATAGGAATACTATTTCTTAAAAAGTTTCTTTTATTTGATAGCTTATTACAAAATTTTATTAATTTATAGTTAAGGAAGGAAGTTTTAAAATCTGGCAGTTTAGAATGTTAAGGAAGTTTTAAAATGCATAATAAATAAACAAGTATTTTTTTTTATTTCATTAAGTATTCAAATGAATTCATTGTATAGAAAAAAAATTGTCTGTCCTTCACACAGTAATGAAGATAATAATTTCTGAAAAGACAGTTTATGTTCAATACACATAAATATTGCAAAAAACCAGAATGATAAATATTATTAATATTTATTACATGTGTATATTTCTTATGTTGTTGAATATTTTAAAAAATATTTAATCGAAAAGATTTTTTTTTCTGAATTTAGTATAATAAAATTGTAAAATAAATTTTAGAAAGAACTAACTTTCATTAAAAGTTTTCCTATTCTTTATGAAAAATTTTTGTAAGAATATTACAAAAAAAGTAATAAATTTCACTTTTTTTTCCAATTTAGAAAAATATATTCTTTATCTTATACGTCTTCATTGGCGCAATATCCCCTGCTTACTGACATTTTTCGAAACAGCAGATTTTGTTTTCTTTTTGCGAAGTATGGTAGGCAGACCTACGAACAAAGCTCTACAGTCATATTAAAGTGTATTCCGAACCACTCACAAACATCCATGGCACAGCCGGTACTCGAACCGAAACCTGTGGCATCGAGCGCCAGAGCAGAATGTATATCTATGCTCATAAAAAATAACTCAATAATTCCAACAAATAAGTTTTTCTAAATAAAATTATTTATAAGCTATTTATGGATATTTTACAAAGGGATCTTGATAAGCATTGTATTGTGCAAAATTAAATATATATCACAGTTAACATTGTTTTTTCTTATTAAATTTATTTCTATGCTTGGTTTGGTTAGTCACTCTATCGTTATGTTTTGCTCATTTAGGCTAATTAGAGCGGGACCTACACTTTAACGTGGATTCCGAACCACTAATTCCACCAGAATTCGAACCTGAAGTCTGTGGTTCCAAAGACCAGAGTGCTAGCCAATGGGACGTCGTAGGTCTTTGTAGAAGATAAAGCAAAAACCGCTTTTGAGGAAGGTGAAAGCGGATTGGCCATATACTAAGACTACTCCAGCTAAAGCGGACGAATCATGTTATTTGTAAGCGGTCTTTGCTTTATCTTCTATAAAGTCCTACGACGTCCCATTGGTCTTTATAGAAGTAGAAGGCCAATCCGCTTTCACCTTCTTCTTTTGAAGAAGGTGAAAGCGGATTGGCCATATACTAAAGGCTCGTGCTCACCAAGCCGACAAGATGCAATCGAAAAAATTTGACCAATCACTAGCCTCACCGCGGTCGCCTGAAACCGGTTTGCAGTTCGCCGCTTGGAGTTGCCCAACTTTCAACTCGAAGCGGTTTTTCACTAGGCGTAATGCTATTTCTGACGTTTCGCTGTGAAGGGATCAAAAAAATTTTGTCGCTTGCCTCTTGAATCTTCACGTCTCTCGCCTTGGTGGGAACGAGCCTTTAGACTGCCTTCAGTTAAAACCGAGCAGTAGAGTTAACACGGGCGCCGGAGGGTAAAAGGAAAAGAAGAAGATCCATATTAACATGGAAGGTAATGGTAGAAAATGAGTGGTACCAAGCTGGGTGGTCGTGCTGGTCAGAAGTAATATATTCTGATACTAACAGCCTGAGATAGCTTAATAAGCTGGGGGCTTTATGTGCCACTGGACACGAAGAAGATGAGTCTTTATTCTCAATATGAATAGTTGAATGACGCATTATATAAAGTATTTAACCGGCCAACAAATAACATAAAAAAAAAAAAAAAGAAGGTGGAAGCTGATTTGCCGTATACTAAGAATGCCTTCAGTTAAAATCCCAGCAATAGCATAACATAGGCGCCGGAAGATGAAAGGAAAAGAGAAAGACCCATGTTAACATAGAAGCGAATGAGAGGTATCAAGGTGGGTGGTCGTGCTAGTCAGAAGTAATATATGCTGCGGCTCACAGCCTGAGATGCTGAGGGTTTTATGTGTGACTGATTTGTTTTGGTTTGTCGCTCTATGGTCATCTTGTGCACACGTCGGCTAAACAGGCCTGGACCTACAGTTTAACGTGGATTCAGAACCACTCACAAACGTCCATGCCACAGCCAGGATTCGAACCTGAAGCCTGTAGTACCAAAGGCCAGAGTGCTAGCCAATTGACCACGAGGCCGCTTTATGCGTAATTTAATACGAAGGGGATGAGTAAATAATATCCATATTCGTAATATGAATACTGGAATGAAGCGTTATATGAAATATTTAATTGAGTGTCCTAAACTAATAATTGATCTGTAAAAAATATATATATTTCTATTCATAAGGATTGCATCATTGAAAACTTAAATATCTTTATTTATTTTTTTATTTTTTTATTCTGTGCATCGCAATATGTAGTGTTTTATTTTGAAAATCAACATTTTTTTTTTTTTAATATTCATAAGAAAGAATATGGCTGCGCAGAAGATCTACCTCCCCGTTGTGCACCTGGTAACACTTTTTAGTGGCTAAAAGATCTGCAACTTGGCATTATTGTTCGATTAATGAACTCTGTTTCAGCATGTTTTGTTGTTGTTGTATGTTGTATGCTTTTTTTCTTTTTTCGTTGCTCGTTTTTTGCTGTAACTGTTCATAATCTGCCATTGGAAATAAAAAAAAAATAAGAAAGAATATTTGAATTTAAAGAAGAAGTATTTTTCTAGTACAACAACAACACATATTTACATCTAAAATAGTACACATTTAACAACAAAATTAAAACTATACTGTACATTTTAGCTCAGACAGTCACCTAATACAGCAACCCCAAAAACAACTCTAGTTTTCAAAACTTTGACTGGACACTTTAGCTTGATTGATGTTCTGCTTTACCCAACGGCGCCTGTATGAGAGGTCACGACCTGACCAAGTGGTCAGTTTCACCCCTGTTCCAGGAAAAAATCTGTTTATCCCTCGGGCAAATCAATAGAGGAAAGGGCATAAGGGGCCACCTGGGCAATCAAGGCTTTTATTCCCTGGGTTTGAGGGTTCTAGAAAATATAAAGTATATACTTTTTCCGATGCAGGTGTAGAGAAAAATAGGTGAACGGGCATGACATTCTTGAATGGGGGGACGAAATTTAGTGAATGATTTTCAATCAACGACCTAAGACAGCTTTCTAAGAAAACCACATTCAAATCTCCTTATATGGTGGTTCGGAATCCACGTTAAACCGTAGGTAGGGTTAAATTAGCTTAAAGTGTGCAAACAAGGACCGTAGAGGGACAAACCAAATCAAACCTTGGTTCAATTACTGAACACTGCGTCCAGAAATTTGAAATACTTTTAATGTCATACAAAAAAAGAAGAAGTAAGTAGATATATAGACAGATTTTTTGCGGCCTGGTGGTCAATTGGCCAGCACTCTGGCCTTTGGTGCCACAGGCTTCAGGTTCGTATCCTGGCGGTGGCAGGGTTGCTTTTGAGGGGTTCGGAATCCACGTAAAATTAGGTTCCTGTCTAATTAGCCTAAAGTGTGCATAAAATGGCCGTAGAGCTACAAACGAAAAAACAGAATTCTTATATATTTTATACCCTTCACGACAGCTGTCTTATATCAATAGCAACAATTATCGTATAATAGTCTAAAGACTTTTTTTTGTTGTTGTTTTTGTTATATGAACACATGTATATTTAGCAAAATTTTTAGCAATTTTCATATCAACATTAAGACTTGATTTGATTGAAATTACGCAATATTTTAGAAGTTATGCACATTGGACAAGTTTTTTTTGTTGTACTTTTTTTTGTTTTGTTGTTGTTGTTGTTTCTTATGTCACTTGGTAGACATCTAAACAAAGTTCACGAACCCGTATTGAATCATGGTTGAAGGGAAAGGGGCAGTTTCTGTTGTGATGGAGAAGTCTGACTTTGCTCCGTGACGCTCTTGCAGTCATATGAGACCGGGATCTACGGCCTGGTTTCTGAACCATTGCAAACATCTATGGCACCACCGGCACTCGAAACCGACACTTGGAGCCCCCAGCGCCAGACACTTGGTCATTCAGGTTCTTGTTGCACTCTAATAAGGAAAGCAGTTTACTTTAATGAAATAGATATTTGACGCTTCATAAGTAAAAATTCACACTAATTTATGCTAGAAGAAACAATGCTTGTAGAAATTTGACATGCTACAAAGGCATGAATTTTGGTGCTCAGACAATGGTCTAAATTATTTCATTTCTTTAAAGTGTGCACATTGATCAGTAATTATTATTATGAACGAAAAAAAAATCATTCATTTGCTACGAATAAACACAATTTTCCTCTGTCTGTGGGAAACAGCCTGATGTCTAATTGGCTAGCGCTCCGGCCTTTGGTACTACAGGTTTCAGGTTCGAATCTTGGCAGTGGCATGGATGTTTGTGAGAGGTTTGGAATCTACGTTAAACTGTAAGTCCCTGTCTAATTAGCTTAAATTGTGCAGAAAGTGACAGAAGAATGACAAATCTCTGTGTGGAAAAGAGTTATTTAAAATGGCGATTATTTTAATCGCCAAAATCATTCAATGGGATACGCAACGTTTTCGCCAAAATTTATGATAATCCAACAAAACACATCCAATGAATTAAACGGCTAACATAGCATAACATAATATATATATGTATATATATATATTATTTGACCAACTTCACACAAAAATTACTTATTTCTGAAAATCCAATTTGGCAAGACTTTTATAACTAAGGAGAAATAAAATCATCTAAATAATCCTTTAAATAAATCAACAAATTAAAAGATTTGTTCTAAAATACTTTATTTCCAAAGAATGAGGCCATGGGTGTAATAGTAATCAACATTTCCCATTACATTAAACGCATGCAAAGCTCATTTCCTAGAATTTTTAATTAATTTTAATTTATTTTTAATATTAGTTTTTATCGAAATTTAATTTTATTCAAAGAATTTATTGAAATTTTGTCAAATTAGCAAAATTAGGTAGAAAAAACTTTTGAATTTCTTTCTTTAAAAAAATCGATTGATTCATAGAATAACAGAATTAGCACTCAAAAATTAAAATTGTAAGAAACATAAAAATCTACATATTAAAAGGAAATAAGTCTTGAAAGAATTTTTCTTGTGTAATTTCAGACTTGACGTTAGTTAATTCAATAAATTCATACTTTATTGTAATAATATCTAACTACTCAGTCCAATCACATTAATGTGACCACCTGTCAAAAGCCAGACTATACACTCTTGTATATTCTGGCTTTTGACTTGGCTTGGTGTGGAATGTGGTATTAAGTGGTATTTAAGTGGTATTAGGTGGAATTCTTTATATACACTCCACTGCAATGTGCTGCCACCTGCCTTTTGTGATTGGTTATTTCACGTTGACGTCGAAAGTAGGTGGTGGCCACATTAATGTGACTGGACTGTGAACCTTACATTCCTGGGAACTACTAACCTGGGAACCTTACATTCAATACGTTTCTTCCTGTACTTCTTCGAAAAACATTATTGCTTAAATAAATTTGTCAATCATAAATTTAAAAAAAAAAATTCTCCTCATACTCTCTTGCTGAGGATCCATTATCCATCCCGTGAAACTCCTTCGTTTCATGACTTCCTGGAAAAAATATCCTCAAGATGTACGTACAAGAGCTTAGATGCAAATACTTGAAGCTTCTCAGGATGTTCTTGGGAAGTCTTGTGCTGAGTGGTGCATATGATGATGATGTTATGTTCCTCTGATTTAGTGTCAAACTCATAGCGGAATAAAAATTCTTATAGCTCATCCGAAGTTGAATTTCATGGTACTACAGCAATGTAAAGCTTGCTCTTAACCATTCATGTCTTTTGAGCCCAATATTATTATGCCCAGTATTTTCAGGCGTGTTGTTGTTTCTTATCCCACTTGGTAGATAGCTACATCTATCTAAAAATATGCTAAAATATTATTATTTTATTAATTATAATAGAATTATAATGTAATTAACAACATTAGTCTTAAAACGAAAACAATTATATATTGTAGTGTGTGCAGATTGGACAGCCAGATTCTAACTGGATGTGTTGTTGTTTCTTGGTAGACATCTAGACCAAGACCAAAAACCCATGTGGTCTCATGGTTGAAGGGAAAAGGGGCAACTTCTTCTATTGTGATGAAGCACCAGTAGGTAGAAGTCTGACTTGGCACCGTGACGTCTGACTTTTTTACGGGGTAATGTTGTCAGCACTACGCCCAATGCTCTATAGTCATAGGAGACCGGGACCTATGGCTTAAAATGGATTTCGAACCATTGCAAATATCCATGGCACCGCTGGGACTCGAACCCGAAACCTATGGCACAGAGCCTCAGAGCGCTAGTCACTCGGCTATTCATGCACATTTTCAGGCGTGTAGATGTATGTTGCTATTTCCAGTATTTGATAATGATATGATGCCCATCTGATTTTGAGTCAACCCATGATGTAAGAAAGGCTCTTATTTCTCAGACTTCTGCTTATTGCCACCAGTTTTGAATTACTTGATGCCCACACAATATGAAGCAAGCATTTCTACGTGTTGCACTTGGTGATTTGCCGCCTCCTGAACGTCCTTGAGTCCAACTTATTTTCCGGCCTACGAATTTAGTGTGTACATCCCCAGCATAGATATGGATATTTCAGTTTCACTAATCGGGTTTCGGTTGCACAATACGCTATCCATCATTCGGTAGTTGTTGTGGTATCCATCAGGTCCTAAGCCTGAAGAGGAGGATGCAAACCCACAGATTGGAACTCTTGGGAGTGATGTGGTGGCACAACTTCACCCATATAATTTCCAAATTTGTAAAGGTCATGGTTCTTGGTACAGTGATGTGGTGTGATGTAGTAGCTATCCATTTGTAACTTCCAATATCATCTTATTATTTGTGATGATATTTAATATTTCAA
>BPLQ01006455.1:22064-44130 GCA_021605075.1 Caerostris darwini | reverse complement strand
AACAATTTTCATTCATTCATTTTTTAAGTTTATCTGTCGCCATCTATTTGTAAATACATGCAACTTAAATCTAAAAAAAACTGAAATTAATTAAGTAAATTTAATTACTGAATTAATATTTGTAAAAACTGTATTATTAACATCAAGTGTCATCCACTACAAGTTGAAAAAATGTATTTGAACTTGAGTGGATGAATAAAAAGTATTTTATGAGCGATTTGAAATTTGAACAAGATATATATAGGGAGAGTGTGAGCTAATAGAAGGAATTGAAAAAGCACATACTCGTAATTATATATAAAAGCTTTCACATGGAATAAAAGCCAGATACACTGAGGGAAAAAAAATCCCAACACCAAGAAAAACTTGTACTAGATAAGCGAATTTTGGTAAGCATGTTTATACATCTGAAAGAAGGCATCGATTCAATTTTCGCGCTTTTCGCATAAGTGTAGAACCGATGTATATTCGATGATATGAAATAGCTTATGTCCATAAATATTGATTTAGTAACATAAGAAACGCTATAAAACACTTGTCAATAAATAGATTTCCATATATTGGTGCTGATATTGTATTTCATTAATGTACCAGAGGACTCTAGAATTTGCGCGCGGAATTTAAAGCAAATTATGTCTACTAATCATGGTAATACAAAAGATGTCCCCTTTCTTTTATGACACATTCGAACTTAGGTGACCTGCATTTACACCTTATAAGGACATTTTAGAATGAATTGTTTCCCAAGTAAATTAGTCTCGGATCTTAAGAAGAAGGAATATATTTGTTACTATGTCATTCATAAAGTAACACATTTTATTGCTTTTAAGATGAAAATTTAATATCGGCATTAAATAATGAATATAAAAAAAAATCGAATATCATGCAATAAATGCTGCCAACACTAAAAATATATTATGTATAAATATATCCATAGTAAATATTACGATTGAAAATGTTCTGCTGTCCTATAGTAGAAAATATATTTTAAATATATAAAATGAAAGTTTATTTGTTGTAATTACAAATATAACTGCTCGTATTAATCTCTAATTGTAATTTTAAATCAAATTAATAAAGATTTAGCTATATGTAATTAAATATTCATTAATTGATCTTTATTACATTCTTTATTAATTTTTCATTCGACTCATTTCAAAAATTGTTATCCATATATCGAAATTCAGATCAGGGTTTATTGACACTATTAAATGTCTAATTTTAAAAATTTCATTTTTGCTAAGTTTACAAGAACTGAATGTATCATTAAACATTACTACGTTCTGGGTAATTTTCTGAAAACCATGTTTTTCAGGTTGTGTATTGTGCATATTCAGCTAAGAAGTAAATCAAGTTTGCAAAGATAAAGTAAAACATGTGTTTTTCTGCCGTAAATATTTGAGCTTTTAATGCAGAAATCGCACTTTGCACGCAAATTAGTGAATCAGTTCCATTGAAAGTATTTTAATAAATATTGACAAATAATAGAATCAAAAAATGAATAAATATCTTTAATTACACTATTTTTTGCACACCTTTACAGGTAATACAGTCTGTAATAATGATGCGAAAATACACTATTTCTTCATAAAATTTTAAGATATCATCTGAAAAGATTTGTCCAATAAATTAAAAGAATTTCCGGAAAAGTAAATTACTAGTTCCTATTTATTCAAATATTACGTATATAATACATACCTTTACAAACATCTAATAGTAATACATAAAAGCCATCAATTGATTAAAATCCCAATTTAAAAAAGCGAAAAATAATTTACGAATTTTATATTAGTAAAAGTAAAGCTTAAGTTTACAAATAAAATTATGTATACATTAAATATGCACATAAGATCTCGCACATTAATTATGGATGTTTAAAACAATATGTCGAAAAGTGCTGAAAATTATATTGCACTAAAATTCTGCAAACGTGGCTTAGAAACCTTTCGGATTAATACAAAGCTGCACGTCGTTAATTCTCAATCATTCACACACCTTAGAAAGCCTAAAAATATATTCTCTAATGCATATTCAACAATATCAAAATAAAAATTAAATTTGACACATAAAGATAAAAAAACTACATTGATCCACAAAAAATTAAAAACAACACAAGCGATTAATGCATACGAATAATTAAAATCTCTGTATTTGTCATTAAAGTAAATTAACCTATGAATCTCACTTTTAAAAGACAGTCTATTTTGTGGAAAAGTTTTCATGATTAACTTTTACACCTTTGTTTTGTATGAATTCTCTCACGATGCGATAAAGAGCATTTATAAGAAAATCGTTTTGGACATGCATCACACGCAAAGGGCTTTTCTTCGGAATGAGTAGGCAAATGAACAGTTAAACTATATTTTCGGGAGAAGCCCTTTTGGCATACTTCGCACAAGTATGGTTTCTCTCCAGTGTGGACGCGGTAATGTTTCTGTAAAGCTGACTTCTCAGAAAATGCCTTACTGCACAATTCACACGAATGCGGCTTCTCTTTCGTGTGAGTCCTCAGGTGTGTCTTTAAATTTGATGGGTGCCCAAAAGCCTTTTCACACAGAGGGCACACATGAGACTTTCTTTCATATGAGTAGCCATGTGACATTTCAGATGACACTTATGAGTAAACGTTTCTTTACATATTTCGCACTCGTGCGATTTTAGTCCCTCGTGAATTAATAAGTGCCTTTTAAAATCACCCTTACGAAGAAATTTTTTATTGCACACGTCACACTCGTGAGGCCTTACTCCTGAATGGCAAAGTGAATGCAGATTCAATTTCCGTTTATCAGAAAATCGTTTTCCACAAACATCGCACAAGAGTGAATTCTTTTCTGCAGTTGAACCACCAAGTTCCGCCATAACTTTTGTCTTCGATTCACAGGATAAAAAAAAAAATGTTTATCTAATGCTATGAGATTATTGGTATACAGTGTATCCTTTAAATACTGACTGATTTATATCTTTAATCTTTTCTGACTGATTAGCAAATTTCCTTCAGTTCATTTCACTACAAAACTGTCAAATTGCCAACAAACAAAAAAGAAACGTAATGATTCTATATTTGAAAAAGTAATTCTTTGAAATATGTTTTGGTTGAGATACATTCCAAGTAAAATCTGAATCTTCCAAAAATAAAGGATGAAAGATTCTAAGATTTGTGGGTGTTTTTACCTCTGATGTGGCAAGAAAGTTAAGTAACAGAACAGAGGGGCCTCATAGTGACTTACCTTCTAATCAGTTCGTGAAAAACTTTTTAATGTTTGGAAATACAAAATAGATATTTTGACTATAAGTAACAGTGTTAATACTAACTATGAAAATTTAGGATAGAAGATTATAATCTTTCACGGCGTTTTTATTTACGAATAATCTTCAATTATCGAGATCATATTTTGGATATGAAATGCTTTAGGATTGAAATTCTACAAGAAGATTACCATTAAATTTTACATTCGTCGTTCCTACTACTACTGTTAGAAAAAAATATTCGATTATGTCGGATATAAAAAAATCAGTAAGGTAGGCTGGATGAGGATAAAAATTTAGGATACTACCCTCCCTTTTTTACTTACCCTCCTGTATCTTCTACATTAAGAAAGTGACGCCATTTTTACTTGTCATGACAAAAATGCATTATTTACACTCATATAAATCGTCTGTTTAATAATAAATTCCAAAATATTAATGATTAAATAAAATCTTTTTATTCTTATATTGAAAAGAAATCCTATCCCAACGTAATTTTAGCGGAGACTAATATCGAATAAAATCCAAATTCCGACAAAATGAATTCGAAATTTTCAGACTTTGATTATCTTACTATGTAGTGTAAGTAATTGAACATAAAAGGTAAAACTGTTTTTATAAATAAAAGGAAATTTTAATTTTTGTCTGCTAAGTATTCCATGTTAAAATATCCTTTTGAAGCAATTTAATATAAAATAGTTTATTTGAAGGATTTTAAATTAGGCTCTGACTGCTATAATCCAGATCATATTAAAAAATAACCGCAACACAAAATCTAAGCGTAACAAGCTATGTAAAACTGAAAGTTTCCGTGTCTTGGATCTCATAGCACCAGTTTATAAGTTACTCTTTATTCACTGAGTAGCGGTGAGTATACGTTTTAGTAAACATACTTCTTCAATGGCGCAACTGCCCCATGGTGGGCCAATGCTGTCTGCATACTGGCAGATTACAAAATAAGATATCTTAATTTACGGGGCAGGGCTGTCAGCTCTACAATCCTATGACCTACTGTTTAAAGTGGGTTCCGAACCAGTAAAAACATCCATGGCAACCTCGGGATTTGAACTCTGTGGCACCGAAGGCAGAAAGCTAATCACTTGGCCATCAGGCCACTTAGTAAACATTAGTGTATTTTATTTCCTAGTTTATCCAATTAGCATTATGTATTGTTTTTTTAATGTAATTTTTCTTTAATAACCTATATGTAAGTAAGTTTTTATATGTTTTGCTATTTTACTTTCGATTTCATTTGTCATCCACTTATTTGTTTTGGTATGGTGTACAATGTAGGTCAAGGAAGTCCTACCATTTTCATAGGTGTTTCTTCGACATTCACCACGGCGAATACCGCTGTAAACCCCAAACTCATGGCGTGTAGTCCAATTGTCCAATAGTCGTGTAGTCCGTGATATCCAATATAAAATTAGAAGTTATCAACAGATCGCATTTCAACATAATGAACGATACTTTACTGTCATTCACGAGATCAAGTAATGGTATTGTTCCCAAAGCACATCCTAAAGTGCACTGTGCTGAATGACAACCTTTCCTCCAAAGTAACTACTTTAAAGTACATCGATTATATGAGCATCACTAGGCAGGATACATTACTCATGTCTACCTTTTTTCTTATACAACTCGCGAATTGGCAAATATGAAGTCACTTATGAGCATTACAATATCTGTATCGCTTTACCTAGAAAAATATACACTCGATTTCTATTTTACAACTATATATAATTGGTTGTTGTTGTTGTCGTGTCTGCCATGGAAGGAGGGAAGAGGGGTGCCGCTTCTGTTCTGATGGAGCACCCGTAGGTAGAAGTCTAACTTTGGCTCCGTGACGCTCTTACAGTCATAGGAGACCGGAACCTACGGCTTAAAGTAGATTACGAACCCCTAGAAACATCCATGGCACCGCCGGGACTAAAAAAAAAACTGTATTGCGAGATCGACCGCTTGGTTGATCTCGCAATACAGTTTTACAGCAACAGAATTTTCCGGGAAACGAATTGAGTCTGTCTTATTAATACTGGTTTTAGTAACTATTTTAGAAAAAAATATTATACGAGAACGCCAGATTAAGGCTAGCACAACAAAATATCTTTTTTTTTTATAAATCCCGGTAGTGTCTGTAATGTTTTTCTGTTACACATCTCACTATTAATTGTAAATGCCCTGTTCAATTTTAAATCTGCAACGCCCAACACCCTACAGATTCCTGTTCAGCAGAAGTTACTAAATGAGTAACATTCCATGGATAACAACTGGGTTGGACTTCAAACAGAAGAAAATTTTAAACATTTAAAACACTGAACCCCATTTATTTCATTGAAATCAGAATGGCTTTAACGAATTCTAAAGATTTGATTTGTCGCTCCACTGTCATTTTATGCACACTTAGCTAATTAAACCGGGACCTATAGTTTAACGTGGATTCCGAACCACTCACAAACATACATGCCACATCCAGGTTTGGAACATAACGACTGTGGTATCAAAGGCCAGAGCACTATCAAATTGGCCATCAGGCCTCTGGAAATCCAAAGAACAATTCTTTTTCATCAAAACTCCAATTTAGCCTTCCTATACCTTCTTCATTGTCGCAACAGTCCCATGGTGTGCCAAGGACATCTGATTACTGGCAGATTTAGAAAATGAGATGTTATAATTTTACAGGGTAGGATTGTCAGCCTTACACCCAACAATCTTATTAAATTGGGACCTACCTTTTAAAGGGGATACCGAACCACTATAAAATTCGTGGCAAGTCTGGGACTCCAACCCGTAGTGTGCGGCACCGAGCGCTAGCCCCTCGGCCATCAGGCCCATCAATTGCATTACAAATGAGGAAATAACCCAATTAATTAATCAGCAAGCCATGGATATCCAACAAATGATGAAAGAAATCTGTAAAATGCAAGCCTCAGCTTTTCTAGACTTCATTAAAGTTGTTTGATACAATTTATCGTTTACAGTTACATTGTCTCTTTTTTTTTAACTGACATTTGTATACATTGAAATACAGCAGCTTGCGCGACCACATCTCTCAAAATACGTCACGTCATGTTCCCTGTTTTTCACTACTATGGCTACAATAAAACCATAGGCTTACAAGTCTTTTCTTTGAGACAGAGGAAGAAAAACCCAACATTGCAGATATGGCACTGTATGTATGATACGAAAATTTAAGAGCCGTTTAGAAAGTAATAACACCTACATATTTAGCAAACATCGCAATTCCTTTGCCAGGAAGTTCAAAGTTGTAGGAGTATAATGCCGAGCAACCCCGAAGGAGCAGCCCTTCATAGGTTGTATTCATTATAAAAACAAGTTGTTGTAGATGGATACTAAATTATACAACAAAAAGGGTTTTCGGTATTTATCAAAGGAAAATATTATTTTAAATTATTCCTAAAAATGCGGCCTGATGGCCAATTGGCCAGCGCTCTGGTCGTTGGTACCACAGATATCAGGTTCTAATCCTGGCGGTGGCATGGATGTTTGTGAGTGGTTCGGAATCCACTCTAAACTGTAGGACCCGGTCTAATTAACCCAAAGTGTGCATAAAATGACCGTAGAGCGACAAACCAAATCTCCTTAAAGAATCTTTAAATTCTAACGTTTCATTAAGCTCTTGAATATAATTTTCAAACAATTCTGGGAAAAAAAGTAAAAAGGAGTTAAACAATAAATATAATGTACAATAAGTTATTTATTTATATTTTATGTATATATATATATTATCATCTTTCGGCAAAATGTCGTAGCACACAAAAAGTTTTTTCTGAAATTACTTTCTCTGTTCTATTTTAAAAATATTCTCTATGATATAATTCAAAATATATTAGTCACCGAATTCTCTTTAAAATATTGCCTGTTTTGTTAGAAATAATAGAGAGTTTTTGCATACCGTACGTTAGTTACCGTAGGACGTCCGTTAGTTTTTTCTCCCTAGCGCGCATGCTCATAGGAAACATAATTTCCTAGGGAGAAAAAGCTAACGGACGTCCTACGGTTTACTAACGTACGGTATGCAGAAACTCTCTATTATTCTGAGACTGACATTAAAGCCATACCCAGGAACATCCCTTTTCATATAAAGCCCTCCTGAAAGTTTCCTTTTGTATTTTCTAAACCATATTGAACGAATGTGAAAAGAGGGGGGGGGATGTAATTTTAATAAGTATGCCTGAATAAAAAAAATCTTCCCACAAAATTGTTTTCTAAAATAAGTACGTACAATTTATTCTTCTTTCAACATTAGAAAAAAAACTTGGCAAATGAACAAACGTGGCGAATATGTCGATTTGGAAAAGTTACGCCATGAAGTGTTATTATACTTCAAATTTATCACTAGCAATACGAGAGTAAGGTGAAAAGTTCTCAGCCTGACACAGAGATGGCACTGTATGTATGATACGAAAATTTAAAAGCCGCTTAGAAACTAATAACTCCTACATGCTTAGCAGACATCGCAATTCCTTTGCCAGGAAATAGAAAGTACTGAAACAACAAAGAATTACGTTTTTCGAGGCGCATGGATGGGATGATGTAACCACACGTGGGCAATCTGTTGGTTTTTTTTTTTTTTTAATTATCATATTATTTTGACAGCCATCTGTAGTAATTTTTTTTTATATACAACATAATAAAAATGCACGTGTAAAAAATCCCACAAAGACTGCGTTAAGACAGGTTCGATTTACAGGTTAATTTTTGTACCCTAAAATAGCTAAAAAATTATATAAAAGGAGGTAGGGAACATGCAAGGCAACCTTGCTCTACTCAGCAACTAGACAAAGTTTCCGCCTGCAAAAGATCGTTCCAATCGACAAAAAAAATCTCGTTCCTGATGAAAGTATTTCTCTACTTTGTGGATGCGTCTTTGAAGAATTGTTGCAATATTTTAAACATAAAATAACCTCTCCTGACTGTCTTTACTTTTGAAGATAAGCAAAAATTCAAATGCAGAATAAACGTCATGTTCTTAGTTTCAATATTTTTAGGATTGAAAATTCAAAACCAGTAACTTAATCATCAAATGAAAAAAAAATCTTGATTAATGATATCGAAATTAACCATGAGATAATTCTGAAGAATTAATTTGATTTAATCTGGAATTTAAAGCAATTAGATGATTTATTGAAATCAATTTAGTGTCTTGTTTGACTTTGAAATCATCCGAGATGAGAGATATTCTTTGGGGATGCTACCCCTGAGCAAAGTCCTGTTACATATATATTTAGTAATTGTTCAATGTTTTTTGATTATAAATTGTAGGAATTTCTTGTGTTATTATTTTAATATTTGCAGTTATGGTGGAGATTTTACAAATAAAACTTTGTTGAAAACAAATCGATTAAAATGAGATGTATAGAGATTGGATTGTATATGTAGATGAGTAAAATAAATCTGTTGGGTTTGTGCTAATTTACTGCTGTCAGCATAGAGATTTTCCTATGTATGTTCTTGATAACATTGTAGAGTTTGCAATAATCATTAATAACATGGCAAATAACACAATTTCAGTTGTGTTATTTCAGTTATGTTATTAATGTGTTAGTCTTTTGAGATTAACCGCTGTTTCTGAATTCGATCCATAATTCACGAAATAATCGTATTCGGGATTGAAATGAAGCAAATTTTTGCTAAAAGACGCTGCATTCCACTATAGAAACTTTTTTTGGTATAATAGTGTAAAATTTCTCATCACTTTTATTGAAAAATTTTTACAGGTTTTGATATTCGTTAGAAATTTTTTTTTTTACTTTATACCATAGGATAGATCGTTCGAAGATTTCTTGATTTTTTGTTCAATTGTATTGGAAAAGGATTACTGCTGCAAAAATCTTGATTTACAAAAATGTTACATCTGGTGGAAATGCTTCGGCTAAAATGGTGCGGAAGACAAATTTAGCTGAAGCAGTTAAATGGATTAAAGTATGCGTATAAGTAAGGCTTTCATTTTTATTAAAAAATCTAATGAATAAGTGATTTTTAACAACTATTTGAAGGGAATATAACCTATAAATTAGTTATTGAAAATATTCCCATAATATAATACAGCTATTTTTGATGCGAAGAAATGCCCTTGGGAAAATAAGTATATACAATTCGAGTTTTGTAATGAAAATGCGGTGAGAGTTGCCTTTTTCAATTTCTTCGTGTTTGTGCAAATTAAGATTCAATTCTTTTAGGTACCGGGGTGACATCTACAAAGAATGTGTATCCCAAATCACTCATGATATTAAACGTGGTTGCATGCATTTCCATTTTCGCCTATAAAACTTGCAGTGTTTTTTTTCAGATCATAAAATAAATTTCTTTCCCGACAGGAAGCTGCCAAAATTAATCACAAACATTAATTAATTAATGACACACATTAAATCGATCAGTGTCGGATCATAAGATATCTTCCCACACATAATCCATTTTAAAAAATGGGAATTGCAAGAACCACATATACGAACATAGAAAAAAAACATTTATGAATTTATAGAAAAAACAGTGGCAGTGTGTCCCATATTTTCAAGCAGAAATCGTTAACGTTCTTTCTAAACATATAGGTAAGTGAAGCAGCTTTTGTTTCGCTTGAATAAAATTTTATCGACATTTTTATATAGAAAAAAATTAAAAATAAGATTTATTTCAATAACTTTTTCTTTTAACATTTGATTACAAATAAATTTTCAATTGAAATTTTGTATACAATCAACACTTGTCTTAAAAATACACATTATTCTGCTTATTATATGTTACTGTCTTTTGAAGCGACTCGTCCAAATTAAGAAATAATTCTGTTGTTACAGAATAAACATTTATGAAATGTTTTGTAAACTTCCCATTTCAAATATTATAAATTTAATTTATAAAACAATTATACACAAAAACATTCAAATGGATAAAAATTAAATAAACACAAAAATTAAATATCCTACATAATAAAAGTTTTAGGTTTAAAACGGCAATCAAACATATCATTTTAAAATTCTTATTACAATTTTCAAATTTAATAAAATATAGGAATATAATAAAAGTTTCCAGTTACATAAATTCATTTCTGCTTTATATACAATGCACTTTTCGTTCATTTCAAAATTGTCCAATAATAGAGGAAAACTGCATAGGTTTCTATAAATTTTTCCTGTAACCTAAAAGGTTACTTCGTCCACTCAAGATTCAATAGTATGAAGTAAAAATATTTTTAACGCTTAAAAAGTCGCACACATCAGTTCAATAAAAAGTCACAATTATATTTAAAAAGAGCGATAATTCACAATAAAATTTTAAAAATAATAAAACGAGGGACACCTAAAGCAATACGAATACTTAACTCTTCCCGTATTTGTCATTAAAATCCTATTTTCTATGGACAACAACAATTTTGCCATTTTTATTTTGTATGAGTTTTCATGTGACGAGATAAATTCCCCTTTTGGGAAAATCCTTTTTGACATGTGTCACACACATGCGGTTTCTCTTTGGTGTGAGTAAGCAGATGGTTTTTTAAATGTTCTTTTTTCGAGAAACCATTTTGGCATATCTCACATACATAGGGTTTTTCTTTGGTATGGATGCGATAATGTATTTGCAAACTATGATTCTGAGAAAATTTCGCATTGCATAACTCACATGAATAGGGCTTTTCTTCTGTGTGGGTTCTCAAATGTCTACGTAAACTTGATTTAGAGGCAAAAGCCTTTCCACATAAAAAGCATTTCTCAGGCTTCTCTTTCGTGTGAGTAAGCATGTGGTACTGCAAACTTTTCTTATGAACAAAGCCTCGATCACATATTTCGCATTTGTGGGATTTTAACCCGTCATGTATGAGCAAATGCTGCTTTAAGTTACACTTCTTCAGAAATCTTTTGTGGCATACGTGACACACATGAGGCTTCGATCCTGAGTGGCAGAGAGAGTGCAGTTCCAATTTTCTATTTTGAGAGAATCTTTTACCGCATCCGTCACAAAGAAAGGTATTTTCATTAGCAGTCGAAACACTATTTTCAGCCATTTTTTAAAATGTTCGTAAATATATTTTCTTCTCATATAAAAAAATATAAAAATTATTGAAATATATTACAAAATTCCTATTGCAATATAATTATTCACGATTTTCACAGTGATTTGTAGAATTTGCTTATAATGCATTTATATAAATTTCTGACTGATAATTTCTTCAGTTCATTTCACTATTAGAGTTCATTTCACTATTATTCAATGCGCCGACGAAATAATAGAGCCAAATTTCATTTTACTTGAAGAGGAATGTTACAGGATTAAGGATTTAAGTGGAACTTAATGCAGATAAAAATCTAATTCTTCCAAAAATGGGAATTTGATTATAAACTTCGAGTATCGATTTATGCTATAAAGAGTAAACAGTAGGGCAGCGGATCTTATAGTGTAGGACTTTAATAGTAAAATTGCTTTCAAGTTTGAAAGAAAATTTTTAATTTCAGTAGAGTAAATAGCATGTTTATCAATGTCTTTTGAAGCAGTTTAGGTTGAGTATTAGGATATTTTAGAGTTTAATTATCGTATGGGCTTCAGACATCTGTAATATGTTGTTGTTGTTCTATTGTTCTATTCTGGAAATACAGAGACAGATAATCTTTATGCCATAAGCAAGGGTTGCACAATTGTTACTCTACTCATTTAGCACTACCCAGGAGGCACGTGTAGCTTGAAGATACAAGCTACGGTCGCGAATAAAACTACCCCCACAACGCTCTACGATCCTATTAGACCGGGAAGTACGGTTTTAAGTGGATTCCGAATCACTGCAAACATCTATGGCGCCCCGCTGGTACTCGAGCCAAGCCTTTGGTACCGAGAGCCACAGTGCTAGCCACTCAGTCATTGGGCCCCACACATGTGCATTTAATATACATGTGGGGGGCCTGAAGGCCCAGGAATACGTGTACATACATGCAGGAATAGTGCATGTAGTGTATAATCATATACACAATTGATGCCGAACCGCAAGATTTCCTGCAAATTAGCATTTAATAGGATAAATTTCTAGGCTGGAATTCATTTTTTTATTACTTTCACAAAGCTGGAAAATTTTGATTGCTGCATTTTATTAAATTTAGTAATCTTTAATAACACAAATAGTATTTTATGTCTTTGACACATCCCATTTCCGTACAGAAATTAGAACTCTTGTGACTCCATTTCGTGCATCGATAAGAAATTACTGCCAATTATTTTAGATGCATCGATTTATATTGATGATTAATTTTGCGAATAATGTTCATATTCCTTGCATTTGAAATTTTTTTATATCTATCTCGAATATAAATGACGTCCATTAACATGTTAATTTTTTAATTAATATATTAATCTTTTGTATTTATATCAATATTAAATCGTCAGTTTATTTTTCAAACAATGTGATGTTTGCACATTGGCTAATAATATACTGCAAGTGTGTTTTGCTAATTTTTTGGCTAGCCATTGAAAGAGGATTGCTCTAAGACAATCAAACTAAGAAATCAAACAATATGACGTTGGATTCTATAATATGTCATAAAATCTGTATTGAAGTATTCATTACTCAATATTATTTAAATATAAAATCTCTGCAAATTCATGAATTTTGCCTTAATATCAATACAGCATTGTAAAACTCCTTTGAGCTTTTGAAAACAATATTTTCTGGTTATTTACAAAAATATTTTATACAATGGCTTAAGGCGTATTTTTTCATGATTTCAAGACACATAAGAGAGAGAAAGAGGGGCCCGACGGCTAAGTGGCTAGCTCTCTGGCACTGGGTACCACAGGTATCGGGGTCGAATCCCGGCGGTGCCATGGATGTTAGTAGTGGTTCGCAATCTACTATAAACCATAGGTCCCGGTCTCATATGACCGCAGAGTGTCACAGAACCCAATCAGACTTCTTCTCACCCATATCATACCCAAACTGAAAGGGGGCAACTCAGCTCTAGGCACAATGATGTGGTGTGGTATGGTACAGTAGTAGTTGTAGTAAACACATAAGAGAAAGGTTATAATTTTCTTCTAATCAAGGGATGCACTAAATTATTCAATGAAATATATTAATAATAAATATGTGTTGCTATTAATTATATTTTTTAACACTTATCTCATTTTCCAACATCCGTAGTTTAACTTACAAAAACCTTGGTGTTCATGCATATAATGTAAAAAATTACTCTTGTTTTATACAATTAAAGATTTCTTTTGTTTAGATTTACATGGAATCCAGTTATCCAGAATCTTCTATCTAATTACGTATGCATGGAATGCTCACATACACATTCAATTATAATCTTTTATTTGTTTAATTATGTTTCCGTTTATGTCTACAAACGAATTATTCCAGAAAATTCTTCCATGCAAAAACTTTCATTCAAAAACCAAATATCTCAAAACCAGTGTGTCAAATATTTAATCAGAGATACTTAATCCTGTTAACACTTAACAAACAGCAATTCTGTGGTGTTCAATTTCTAACTACTCTTCAAAAGAAAAATAAACGTTTCTTGTTGTGCTGGATAGTGGTTGAAGAATAATGCGTTTTGCTCGTTTGATATAAGTTTAATGAGGATGAGTAAATGACCATTATCTCTATCACAATGAATCGGAATAATTTCACTGAAATAAATAATTCAGGCCAGAATTATAAGAAATAGCGCTCTGGAGTTGCCCATATATAGCACAAAATGCAGCTTCAGTGTTGAAATGTAGTCTGAGATAATTAAAACCGATTTCATCTTATATAGATTGATACAAACCGCTGTCCATCCATATAACTTCTCCTTATTTTTGAACGTGCTCCAATTTTTTGCATTGTGCCTCATTTATGTATGCCATTAACTTAACACCCATAGTCGTCGGACCTTGTATTGTTCGTCCTATAGGAGAAACATTCACCTAAAACCTGACTATTGACACGAGACCTTAACACACATAAAACTGCAATCGAATCTTATCGATTACGAAAACAGCAATTGCAAAGGGCGCGGTCAGTGCACTCGATCTCCTGTCATCTGTATGTAAGATGCATCTGTTACCACTAGGCAACTAGTCGGACTTGGGGTAAAGAATGTTGATACTGATTAAAGAGCACGATTACCTCGACACAGGTAATGCCTCAGATCATGATATTAAAACACTGTAATTCTCTGTAATATTTGTAGGAACATGTAGTCGGAGGAATTGTAAAGGGGTTTTTTTTTAGAGGGTAAATTACTTGTATAATGGTGCAAGTTAATTTTCAAGAGTGCAATACAGGTGTTGCTTCATTTAATGAGTAAGTCGAGTTGAAGCTATATCTTTTCCAATGTTTCAGCTAATTATTGCTGCATTAAGCTGTTGTAGCTTTAATAAAAAAACTTCATTAATTTCGTGTTTGTAAATTCGTTCATTTTAGAGAAGGGCTGGAAAAGATGATGTATTATTTCAGAAGACACGTTTTTCCATTTATCATCAACTCACAAGATTTCCAGTTTGATTAACTTAACAATTTTCAGTCCTCTGTAACTGTATTGAGCTATTAAAAAAATACAATTATAACATCGCTCTTCTCCCAATTTCTAATAAAAAATTCAATAGTAAACTCTTTATATGTCCGTACTCTTTCAGTTTGATTACTCTGACTTTTCTGGACCAAGACTTTCACAAAGACTTTTTCTGTTAGCATCGAACTTGTTGATCACCTTATTTTTTTCACGGTTAAGTTGCCGATTTCAAGACTTAAATCGATTGAATAATTAAGTAGTCCACAATATAACCTAAAGTTCATGTAATAAAATAATATTTGAAATATTTCCTGGCTTTCGAGTGCGGTCGAATTATTTTTAAATGCGCCAAAGTATAAAAAAAATAGTACAAGTGAAGATTGCACAGATTTGACCATGAAAAGAAACCTTCAATTCAATAGCAAGATTCTAACCGTAATTTTTTTCTCATGAATATAATAAATCTTTCTGGAATAAATATCTATCTTTACAGAAGATTCATTAGTGGGATTTCACTGCATTAAATATTCACTAGGTTCCCAAATTATAAATAACTTTGAAAATTGTAAAACAGTTTGTAAATGAATATCATACCTTATAATTTTTAAAAACCGTCCGTGACAGAAATTATCTTCATACAGGTAATTTAAATATTTTTCCAGTACTTATAGTGAATCTTAGGGAAATAAAGAAGGAGTTTCACTGAATTTCATTTGATGGTCAAGAAAGGTTAATTTTCATTGAGATTAAAACTACAAACAATTGAATAACTCTCCAATGCGTAAATGCATATTTTACAAATTAATGTTAAGAAACAAACTTTTATAAGAAACAAATGTTCATAATTCTAATTCAAATTGATTTTCAGTGAACATTATTAATTTTTTTTAAAAGGAAACTACTTTTCATTGGCTTCTATCTGAAGTTTTATCGGTCCCAAACCGAGAAACATGAAAGTATATGTTAATATGATTCCAATTATACCAAAAGCAAAACTTCTTCTGATAGGAGTGATTCTCCATACAGTTAATGTGATTCCCTTTTGAAATAACATCATGAATCTTTGTTGGACAAAAATAGATTTTAGTGTGTTTTCTGACAGTGTGTGAGCCTGAGAACTAATTTCCAACGATGCTTCTTCTACCATTGACGCCGAAGCAGTTGTTATAATGAATAAAATAAAATTGCCAAGAAAAATACAGTACACATGAAACCTTAGAAATGATAATTCGAACATTTTTGAGTCAAGGATAACGTTTATCGAATAACACATTAAACAAGAAGTGGAAATTATGGATAGGAACACAAGAAATCCAACGTCTTTATCAATTTGCTCCACAACTGATTTTATTACGGAATAATCATACAGAAATTTCTCAAAGCTCGTCTCTATCTCTTTTCTATATGTTGCCGCGATTTGCTTTATAATGTGGCTAACATGGTTGCAGACAATGGTGTAAAAGAATCCAAATGATATCGATGGCAATATGTAGAATATTAAATTTTGTATTTCGAATAATGTGTAAGCAGCATTATTATAAATTTCGTTGTGTATTTGATATCCAAAAAGATAAAAAGACATATTTTGAAACTTCTGTTTGATTAACAGTTTGTAAATATTTAGAACAAATAGAGAAAAAATAGTGCTTATAATGAGACTTTTAATCCATAACCAATTAACACCATTGCTAATTTCAAATTTATTGAGAGTTTCAGCAATTTTCTTCAGCTTAGTAATTTTTTGTATCAGAACACAACGCTGCATTACTAGTACGATATACATAAATGATATGGATAGTACCATAAGAGAACTGTCGTAAGGTACCAATGCGGAAATTGTTAATACAATGTTAATAAATAGAATTACAACATGTAAAAGTATTCTGGTTACAGTTTCTACAGAGGTGGCTTTCGAAAATGAAAATAAAGGAAAAATAGCACCACAATAAAATAAAAACGACGTTAATTTATATGGTGAATACATTTTCATACTTTTAAATATTCTCCCAATAATTAACAATTATCTATTAAATATTCAGAACTTGCAGAAATATATATTCCATAAAGAGGTTTAATTTCAGAAGTTTGCACTCGGCAACTGTCATGATTTTTGTTGGAAAATTTGAAATGAATCGTTCTATTAATTTGATGGTTCCATGACAACTAGGTTTTGATAGTAGTTGTGATACTAGTTGCAACTAGTTTGATACTCAATCTTTTTACAATAACATTTAAAGATTATTGAATTCCGATTTTGACAAAATGCAATCTTTAGTGTTTTTTCAAAGAAAAACATTGAACACCCTAACGAACGCTCAACAGTTGACATTGTATTCTCAAATAAAAAAAAATATTTTTGAAAATCATATATCAATAAATTTCCTTTTATTACCAGGTATTGATTAATAATTATTTTGAATTATCTATGACAACAGGAATCAATTTAAATTATTTTGCATCATCTATGGTGAGAAAAAAACCTTAGTAGGCCAAGGCCATCTGACTAACGGCAGATTAAATTATGTTGCGTTTTTCTATAGCTGAAGAAATATACATGATTTTTTTAATACTTTTATTATATTTTTGAATTTTATTCTAAAGTGAAATAAGAAAGACCAATGTCAATAAAACAGATTATGCAATCATTAAATATCAAATAGGCTTTGCAGAAATTTTAAGCATACAAGGGAAATATTGATATTTTTTCACATTTAAAAAAATGGACAATGAAAAAGTTATTATGTTGTACCATTATTTTTTTAACCCAGTTGTCGTATTTTATCATTTTATGGTATAGATACTGGTATAGATTTTGTAGCATATGTAGCGCTATTCAGTGTACACACATTATATTTAAATCCAAGAAAAGGAGGATGAAAAATCTATCAGGAGAATTATCAAATTCAAATTCATATTTGTCAGTCATGTACATGACTTTTCGCAAGTAATTAACATTTTACTAATTTATTATTTTTTATATTTAAAAATAAATTCCAATACACATCATGTGCATGGGGAAAGTTTGCAACAATTCTTGTATTACTGGATATATGAGAAATATGAAATTTCATGTATATAGTCAAATTATACACTAAGGTGGTTTCAGATATTGCAGACAATTACGGGTATCATTTTTGTGGTTGATTACAATAATAGAATTAATTTGGAAAAACTCATCGATTAGTTACTTTGTCAGTCAACTTTTGAAAAAATCGCCGTTTCAAAATACTTCAAACTATTTTTGAAATTTATGTTTTGATTTTGACATAATCTTATATATTATCATTCCTTTTTTAAAAAAAAATTCATTACAAATAAATCTAATTATTTAAATAGATAAATCATTAGCCTAAAAAAACCGATTAATAATATGAATAACAATTTAGTGTTGTACAGTGAAATAGAAGCTATGCAATTGATTCTATATTCTGATTTTATAAATATTTTCACTTACTTAATAGATGATTTAATTTATATATTTTATTTTCATTTTTAAAATTATATTTACTATTATTTCCTTTTTTATGCATTAATCAATAATTCCTTTGAATAAAATTTCATGATGATAATGATGATACTTATCTATTTATTTTTTTCCTTTGATAAATTTAGTTTGACAAACAGTTTAATTCTTTTTTTTTTTTAGTTTCGGAGCAGCACCTAAATCGTAATCCTCTGTTCTATGAGAAAACGCGACTGAATTGCTATTCCTGAAATTATTATTTGTATCAATAAATTTGAATGTTTTTTTTGCAAGAAAATATTTTTTTCACTAACGTAATTGTCATAATTTTTTACTTGTTGAAGAAATTGATTGAAGATAAGATATGATTTCTTCAATTTTCAGAAATTTCATTCATTTCATTTACAGAGCTTCCTATGAAAGCTCGTTTACATTCAGAGACATAAATTTAGGATTATTATTGTAGGGATTAAATTTAGAATTCTAATTAAATTCAATTAAATTGTTGGATGTCGAGGCTCAAATTAAACAACTGCATTTATCTAAAACAAAAACATTATTTAGTTTATACATGTTTAGAAAGTTTCTGAAGTTTGTGATATTAGAATTCTGATTTTAACAGTTCCTTAGCATGGCAAGAGGTGCAAGTAGATTTCCAAAAATTTAATAGAGGTTTTGACTCTAGTTTATTAGTGAGTGAAGTTGAAGCTATGACTTTTCCAATTTTTTGAACTAATTCTGATGGTATTTGGTTGTTATAACTTTAATATAAATGCCTTCTGTCATTACGTATTTGTAGATTCGGCCATTTTGATGAAGGATTATGAAAGACGTACAACTTTTAAAAAGACACGGCGTCCCAGTTGTGTGTAACCCATAAGATCTCTTATTATACATATAATAGTATTTTACAATTTTCTATCTTACTAAGATTTACAGATATCTGCGTTTCATTGAGCGATTGAAAGATTGCAGGTATGAAATTGAACTAACCCGAGTGTCTAAATAAAATTTCGATAGTTAAATTTTTAAGTACTAAGAATCATTCGACTTGAATATTCTGACTTGAATGCAAATTTCACACAGAATTGGCTCATCCTTATTTTTTCACTAAGTATATGCCTCATAAGACATTATAAGTTATATTTTATGGTTTTAATTGGCGTCAAACTAAAATATATCGAAACAAAAAAACCTTTCTAATGCAAGCTTTGTCTCGAATTTTTTTCTTTGTGAATATAATACATCTTTATGAAATATTGATTTTCCCACCGTGGTTTCTTCTAATTCAAATTTTCACTGGGTTGACAAAGTATGTATCTGTGTTGGTAACTTTTAATTTTATAAAATACTGTCTAAATGAATATCATACCAGCTACAGTAAAAAAAAAGAATCTTTAATAAAATCACCTCCTTACTAATAATTCAATTTTTTTTTACGTGTATGTACTTAATCTTTTGGTAGTAAAGAAAAGTTTTTTAAGAAAGAAGTAAAAGAAGTTTTAATTAAAAAAACATCTTTTGATAGAAATGAATGATAATTAAATTTTTTTACCAGTAAAAATAACGAAATGTTGAAATAAAAAGTTATTTTCATTCTCTTCCATCTGGTTTTCATGGACTCAAACCATAAAACATAAACGTGTAAGTTAATATGATACCAATTATACCAAAAACCAAACTTCTCCTGATAGGAGCGATTCTCCACACTGTTAAGGTGATTCCTTTTCGAAAGAACTTCACGATTCTTTGTTGAACAAAAATAGATTTTCCTCTGCTTTCTGAGAGTGTGCAAGCTTCAGACCCAACTTCCAACGATGATTCGTCTACCATCGAGGCCGAAGCAGTTGTTAAAATGAATAAAATAAAATTACCGATAAAACTACAATATGTCTGAAATCTTAGAAATGATCCTTCAAGGACTTTTGGATTGAGGATAACATGGATTGAATAACACAGGAAACATGAAGTGATAATGATAGAAATGAACACAAGTAAACCAATGCTTTTGTCAATCTGCTCTACAACTGATTTTATGTTAGAGTAATCTTCCAGAAGTTTTTCAAAGCTAGAATTCCTTCTTTTTCTATGTGTTGCCGTGATTTGCTTGATAATGTGGCTTATATGGTTGCAGACAATAGTGTAAAAAAATCCAAAAACAATCGATGGCAATGAGAAGAACATAAAATTATGCATTTCCAATAATGTGTAAGCTATTTTGTTATAATATTCGTTGTCAATTTCATATCCGAAAAGAAAAAAAGACATGTTATGAAATTATTGTTTGATCAATAGTTTGTAAGTAATTATGAAAACTGAAAATAGTACAGTGCTTATAATGAGAATTTTAATCCATAACCAATTAACTCCTTTGCTAATTTCAAATTTACTGAGGGTTTTAGTAATTTTCTTCAGCTTGGTAATTTTTTGTATCAGAACACATCGCTGTATAACTAGTACAATGTTCATAAATATCATGGACAATACAATCAAGGAATTGTCAGAAAGTACCAATACAGAAATTGTCATTCCAACAAAAATCATGGCAATGAAAATATGTAAAATTATTCTAGTAACGGTTACAACAGTATGGGTTTTAGAAACTGATATTATAGAAAAAATCACGGCACTATAAAATAATAATGATATTATTTTATAGGGTGCTTCTTTTTTCAAACATTCTTCGTAAAATTAACATAGATTTTCATTAAGCACAAAAAGTTAGAAAATTAACTATTAGATATTTAAAATTTCAGAATAAATTTCATAAATAAGTTTATTTCTATAGAGTTACATTTTTCACATTTAATGTTTTTATTTCACTTTTATAGTTGAATTTCAACATAATCTATTACGAAATTCGGTGGTTCTGTGTCAACCAGCCATTAGAAATATAGTTACTCAGAAGCTTCTTACAATCACTTTTAAATATGACATACTTTTAGTTAAATATCACTTTACTTACGACTATTATATTTCAAGAATATTATGATAAGAATTTGATAAAACCAAATTTTCCTTGCTTTATTTCTCTCCCCTTTTTGAAGTAGTTTTCAAGCTAAATTATTGATATTCCGAAAGCAAGCTCAACAGTTCATTTCATAAAGTGTTTGTATCAATAAATTTCATTTTTATCATGGGGTATTGATCAATGATTTGTTTCGAATTAAAATCTATGACAACAGAATTCAACGTAAATTTTGTTTCATCTTTCTATAAGAGAAGAAAAAAACAATAATTTCGTTATTTTATTATATTCTACAATGTGCAGTTTAGAATATATTCTAAAGGGAATCACAAAAAAGAAGACTGATTTCTTGAATAAATCAGATTATTCAAGTATTTAATGTGAAAGGAGCAACAAAGAACATTTTAATTTTCTGTCTTTATTTTTATATTTTAAAATAAATAGATAATTGAAAACAAATCATATTAGTAATTCATAATTTTTTCCATACAATTCTCTTACTTTTCAGTTTATTATCACTGGTAGGGTAGATCTTGTAACTGTTCTGTTTGTTGCTCTACCATCATGTTGTGCACACGAGGCTAAATTGACCGGGACATAACAGCTTAATGTAAATTACGAGCCACTAACAAACATCCATGTAATAGCCGGGATTCGAACCTGAAGCCTATGATACCAAAACTCAGAGCTCCAGCTACTTGGACATCAGGATCATACAGCATATTCAGTGCTATTAAAGGTACATTGAATGTAAATCAAGGAAAGTTGGGGTGAAGAACTTGAAATTTTCAAACCCACATTTGTCAGTCATACATATGACTGATATTTTTAGAGAGAAAGCAGCATTTTAATAATTTAAGTAATATTTATTTTTATATTTTAAAATAAACT
>BPLQ01006455.1:0-22054 GCA_021605075.1 Caerostris darwini | reverse complement strand
ATTTAAGTAATATTTATTTTTATATTTTAAAATAAACTTTAAAAAAAATTAATTCTAAAACACCCACTGAGCACGAGGCAATTTTGAGACCATTCCGTTATTGAAGATTTGCGAACTATGAATCAATTATTGTAACTTTCTGGCGAAGGAACCTGATGGCCGAGCGACTAGAGCTCGGTGGCACAGGTTTCGGGTTCGAGTCCCAGAAGGGTCATGAATGTTTGTGGTGATTCGGAATCCAATTTAAACCATGGGTCCCGGTCTAATATGGCTGCTGGGAGTAGGGCTGACAACACTACTTCGTAAAAAGAAAACATCTCATGTCTAGAAATCTCCCAGCAGGCAGACGGCATTGGCCCACCATGGAACTGTTGCTCCATTGAGGGCGACGAACTTTCTGGCTAAAATTTAATTTTTTTTGTATTAAAAATAAGCTTATCCCGTTTTGGAACCCAGTGACATTATAGAGCAGAGAGTGATTAATTATAACAAGGGCACCAACGTTCAATTATAAATTCAGACATAATATAACAGTCAATAGTTTAATAAATGTTGTTAACAATTACGAATAAACATTCATAAAGAGGAGTGAATGTATAAAAACTTAAATGAAGAGTTAATAGGCCAACATGAGCATATTTGTCTGTAATATCCCCTTCAACTATATTTATCTGAAAAAAAATAATGTAAACCATCGAGCACATAAGAAAAATCTGGCAAAAACAGAATCCGAAAACAGTTATTGTAGAAATAAATAGTTAGTAATTAAGTAATTATAAAACTTTATTAATTTTTTACTTAAATTACTTTTTTATTTGCTTTTACTTAAATTTCTGCTTCGGCGACGTTTCAATCCTACAAGGGTTTGCGGCGCATACTTTGAGAAGTCATGATTTACACGTAAAAGCAAAGAATAAACATATAGCCAAATTTTTTAAATTTTTTAAAAATATTTCTTAAAACATTAAAATGTACAAATCGCTTTCCCAAAACAATGATTTGTAAATTGTTTTCATGAGTTGATAGATTTTTTTTTTCAGGAAAGACTGATTGATGGACATTTCTGACGCAGACTACTTCGGAATGTCGTAGTCCTACTTCAAGGCGTTCAACAATTTCCCATCACCTGATATCATTTAGGTTAATTTGATACAAATACTTTTATAATTTGGATATTTCGAGATTTTCTCTAACATCCGAAACACGGGAACAGATTCCATAATCATGAAATTATTTTTAATATCTTGAAAAAATCTTGTTATTATATTCGCTTCTCAGGTTAGATTTGTCACTTTCTGACTGCAGTTGCTTTTCTTGCAACTGCAATCACAAAGTGATACGATTTTGAAGAATTTGCTATATATTAAATTCAGTCCGATAAAAAATTACTTCCGTTCAGATCACAATTAGGATTATTAAATTCCTAATGAATAAATAGACCTGAAATTGAAAAGGAAATTCAAACTAGTTATTATTTGCGTGGAGCTGAATTAAAAATAAAATTTAAATCTTTCAAAATTGGATTGTCGATTTTTGAACTTCTTGTATTGATAACCCTTGATCATGGTATGAAAGGTGATTATATGTTAAAATAAACTATATGTTAAAATAAAATTTTAATAGTAAAATAGTTAATTTTTAAATAAACATTTTTATTTTTAATAATGTAAATAATATTTTTTGAAATAAATTAGTACGATATTTTAAACAGTTTAATTTACATATATTTTTTAGTAATCTAGATCATATTTAAAAATGCATGTAGTATATAATTGAAACACAGAAAACAGAAACCTTTCTCTGTTGTCTTCGTTTTGCAGGATAAATCTTTAGGCTGGAATGTACTCCCTTTGTGCTTCCACGTATAAAAAAAATGATGATTATAATCCCCGCATAATGTCAGCCTTGAGTATATGGGTTCAGGTGTGCATCAGAAGAACATGGGTGCATGCTGCAGAGACTACTACACGCAGTCTGGCTAAAGTTGAATAGACTACACACGTGCCGCAGTAGTGGTGAATATTTATGTCCATGAGCCAGGACTCCGAAAACAACATGTAGGTCAGCAGGGAATCAATTCGAATAGAAAAATATTTTTTAAATCAAATGTATTGATAAATATTTGGAGGAGGAATTTCTGTTGAAGCATCCTACAAATTGATTCTCTCTATATTTAATCTGAGTCCACATTTGAAAAAAAGGGAAATAAATCTAGAATTCAATAATAAGTTATATTAATTGGATGTATATCTGAGTGCATTTAATCCAGTCCTGTTGTCTGATTGTCCTTTTAAAGTTAATCAATCAAGGTATTGTACAACAGATTTCCTTATTGAGGGTTTTAAATTTACAGCATTAATTATAGAAATAGAATTTTAAACTACGAATCTGACAAGGAAATATTTAAGGTCTTGCTTTGAATTATCTTAATCAATATTTATACAATGTTAAGTGATTTTGATTACTATATTTTCCTATAGATAAATATGGTTTTTATTAAGTTTTATGCATTTGATCAAACCGGAGTTTAGAGCAGTCAGGATTATTATTGATAAATCGATTATAAAAGATTACTAATAACTTCGATGTTTCGATTTAGAATAAAATGAAACATGAATAATTTGACCAAAAATGAACATGTACGTCTCCATTTGAATATCCTTCGATACTTAACTCCAATAAAGTTCATGATTATCTTGTTTCTGAACTAATATGATATAGCTTTAATATTTATACAATAGCATATTACCTAATTTACAATCAAATTCTATTTAAGCAGTGCTGTTTATGAGTTTGCGATCACATAATTTTAAAAGTCATTTTTAGAAGAAATCAAATTTATCAATTTTCAAATTCTGTTTCATTTTTTTTGGGGGAGGGGGTGGGGGTGATTTTTTTTAAAAATTTTTTTTTAAATTTCCTCTCGAATGAGACAACATCCCAGATTAGACTATGGGAATACAAACCAACCTCTTTTAAGGAAGTGTAAACTGCCATTATTGAAACTTCCTTACGAATTTGTATAACAGACTGAATAATTATAGTATGCGAGAGAAACAAGAATCAATATTTAATGGTTATATGTAATTGTTATCAATAAAAATATGAAGATTACAACAGATTTTTTAACACCATGTAATGCACAATCATACCTCATTAACTTACAATTGTGCATTACATGTTTTTAAAAAATCTCCTGTTATGTATATTCATTGTTCATACATAAAGATTTCCAAAATTAATGTTTTATAGTGAGAAAGAGGTTTGCACGAAAACAATTTCCAAATGTTTTGCGAAGTTTACACTTCCACACTATCAGTTGCTGTTTTGAGACACTTTTTGTACTACCCCAATTCAGGTGTAGGATTCATTACTGAGAAGCTAAATCGAATCAAAGAATGTTGCGAATTACTTTGATAAAGTGCTGCTTAAGCAGATAATTACCTTTATTGTTCGTTAAAACAAATTAAGAAACAAAGTGACAATATTAGGTAAAACGAAAGCTCTTACAAACTTATTGAAAGTTAAAGGGTAACACCGAAATTCAGTCCGTGGTTAGAAATATGAATACACGCACACACACAAAATGAATCATTTGGCAAAACTGAACGTTCAAAAATATTTGCATTGGCGTGATGGAGAACTCTGTGGGGTCTTCAAATTTTACATTCAGTTAGATAGGGTGCCACAACTGTTTTTAACATATATGGTATTTCTGAATAAAGCTTTTTTTGGACATGGATAGGTAAATGGCGTTACACTATTTGGCCTTGCAAATATTCGGAACGCAGCAAATATGTAGAACGTTATTCTTCGGATTTCTTTAATACGAGTTTTACCAAAATGCTCGCAATTTCGATTATATGAGGTAGCTTATGTCCATAAAAATTGACTTAGTAACACATGAAACGCTATAGAACACTTGTCAATAAATAGATTTCCATATAATGGTGCTCCTATTGAATATCATGAATCTGCCAGAAGACTCTAGAATTGCTATTGTTAAAAGGCGAAAGTTAAAAGTAAATCATGTCTACTATTCATGGTGATAAAGGGGTGTCCCCTTTCTTTGATGACACATTCGGGATTGAGTAAACTGCATTTACATCCTATAATGACATTTTATAATATATTGTTTCCCAAGTAAATAAATTTCATTTTTAAATGAGTTTTGGAGCTTAAATGGAAGAACTATATTTGTTGCTGTGATTCTTAAAGTAACGCATTTTATTTCTTTGAAGATGAAAATGTACTACCGGCATAAATAATGAATATAACGAAATTCGAACATCAAGCAACAAATATTGGCAAAAACTACAATTATTTTATTTACAATTTTATCCATACTAAATATTAAGATTAAAAATTTATTGCGGTTTTTAGTAGAAAATTTATTTTAATTATATAAAATGAAAGTTTTATTTGCTGTAATTACAAATATAACCAATTGTATTATTTCCTAATATTGACTTTAAATCAAATTAATAAATAATTAACTAGATGCAATTAAATATGCATTAATTGATCTTTATTAATTTTTTATTTGTCTAATTTCAAAAAATTTTATCCATATCGAAATTAAGATCTGGGTTTTTTGATACTATTAAATTTTTAAAATTTAACTTTACCAAAGATTACTCGAAGTAAATGTATAATTACTACGTTCTGGGTAATTTTCAAATATTTTTATACACCTTTACAGTAATACAAGGTATAATAATAATTCAAAAATACAATATTTCATCAAAAAATTTTAAGATATCGTCTGAAAAGATTTGTCCAATAATTTAAAAGAATTACCGGAAAAGTAAATTATTTTTCATATTTATTCAAATAGTGTGTATATAATATATACCATAACAAACATCTAATAGTAATACATAAAACCCATTAGATGATTCAAATCTAATTTTAAAAATAGTGAATATAAGAATGTTATATTAATAAAAGTAAAGCTTAAGTTTAATAATGCACCTGTATAAATATTATGTATAAAAATAGATACATAAAACAACACACATTAATGTTTGATTATCGGAAGAATATGTCAATAAAAAAATTATAAATAAAAATTTAATAAATAAAAATTTAACTGCAAAAATTTATTCTGCAAATATGGCTTTCAAATCTTCCGGATTTATACAGAAGAAGGTACTCATAGTTCATTCTTAATCATTCACGCACCTGAGAAAGCATAAAATACTTTCTCTAATACATATTCAACAGTCCAAAACAAAAATTAGACTTCACACATAAAGATAAAATATAACATTGATGCACAAAATTTTAAAACAATACACAAAATGAAATGCATACGAATAGTTAATATCTCTGCATTTGTCGTGAAAGTAAAATTACCTATGAATCTCGTTATTAAAAGAAAACGTCTATTTTCAGGAAAGGTTTTCATGATGAACATTACACATTTATTTTGTATGAGTTCTCGCATGACGTGATAAAGAGCTTTTATGAGAAAATCGTTTAGGGCATACAGCGCACCCAAAGGGCTTTTCTTCGGAATGAGTAGGCAAATGAACAGTTAAACTGCATTTTCGGGAGAAGCCCTTCTGGCATACTTCGCACACGTAGGGCTTCTCTTCAGTATGAACTCGGTAATGTGCTTGTAAAGTTCCCTTCTCAGAAAATGCCTTATTGCACAGTTCACACGAATAAGGCTTCTCTTTGGTGTGAGTCCTCAGGTGTCGCTTTAAAGATGATGGGCGTCCAAAAGCCTTTCCACACAGAGGGCACACATGAGAATATGGTATGAGTGCCCATGTGACATTGTAGATTACCCTTTCGACTGAACGTTTTATTACATATTTCGCACTCGTGCGATTTCAGTCCCTCGTGAATCAGAAGTGCGTCTTAAAATTACTTTTACGAAGAAATTTTTTATTGCACACGCGTGAGGCCTTTCTCCTGAATGGCAAAGTGAATGCAGATTCAACTTCCGTTTCTCAGAAAATCTTTTTCCGCAAACACCACACAAAAGTGAGTTCTTTTCTGCAGTTGAGCCACCCAGTTCCGCCATTACTTTTAATCGTCGATTTACAGGATGAAAAAAAATGTTGAGCTAATACAATAAGAAATTAGAATTCAATGAGAACAGATGCGATTTTTACACTGGCAGGTAGTGTTTCCTTTAAATACACTCGTGTATCTCTTCTGATTGATAGCAAATTTGCTTCAGTTCATTTCATTATCATAATTGACAAATTGCCAACACATATAAACAAAAAAACGTAATGTTTCTGTATTTGAAAAATTAATTCTTTGAAATATGCTTTTGTTGAGATAAACTCCAAGTAAAGGGGCCTGAATGGCCGAATGGCTAGCACTCTGGCGCTCGGTATCACAGGTTTCGGGTTCAAGTCCTGGCGGTGCCATGGATGCTGTAGTGGTTCAGAATCCACTTTAAACCGTAGGTCCAGGTCTAACTGGATCGTAGAGCTTTGCGGGGGCATTGTTGCTCCGCACTGTGGCTTATCTTCAAGTTACACGCGTCCTCTGGGTAATGCAAAGTGAGTAACGTCTGTGCAGCACTTGCCTTAAAGCAACAAAGACAAGTGTCTAAGTGTTTGCCAGCTGCATTGAACAAAAAAAGAAAAAGAAACAGAGAGATGAAAGTTTCTAAGATTCGAGGGATATTTACCGTTTGGAATTGCAAAATTGATGTTTTGAGTATTAGTTACAGCGTTAATTATATCTAAGAAAATTTAGGATAGAAGATTAAAATATTTCAAAGCGTTTTATTTAAGAATATTCTTCAATTACCCAGATCATTGAAATTCTACAAGAAGATTAGCCCTAATTGTACATTCGACACTACTACTATTATTAAAAATGTTTGATTATGTCTGATGTAAAAAAAGATAAATCTGTAAAGTTGATTGGATGAGGATAAAAATATGGTATCTGCCCTATCTACTAAAATAAGATTGGGATGCCATTTTTTTATATTAAAAAAATGTATTATTTACACTCATATAATAAAATTACTTTAGCTCACTAGTTTTTTTCTAATGTCAAAATTATAACGATTAAATAAATTCATTTTACTCTTATATTTGGAAAAGAAATCCTATCCCAACATAATTTTAGTGGAGATTAATACCGAATAAAATCCAAATGCCCTCAAAATGGATTCAATATTTTCAGATTTTGATTATCTTACTATGAAGTGTAAGTAACTGAACCGAAAAAGTAAAACTGGTTTCCATAACAAAAAAAAAAAAAAAAATTTAATTTTTGCCTCATAGGTATTCACGATAAAATATCCTTTAAAGGAATTTAATCTAAAACATTTTATTGGAAGATTTTTAATTTAGGTTCTGCCTTCAATTATCCAGATCATATTAAAGAGCAACTGCAACACTCAATCTAAGAGTAGCACACGATGCAAAACTGAAAGCGTCAGCGTCTTGGAAATCTCACAACACCAGTTTATAAGTTACTCTTTTTTCCCTGAGTAAAATTGAGCGTACGTTTCAGTAATCACGAGCGTACGTTTCAGTAATCATGAGCGTACGTTTCAGTAATCATTAGCGTGCTTTATTTTTTAGTTTATCCATTTATTAACATTTTCAGGTTATTAAAGGTAAAAAGTAAAAGTTATAAAAAGCATGTATTATTGAAAATAATTAAGTTAATTAGTTATAAAAAGCATGCCTTATTTAATCTTCATTATGAACTTATCAAAATATATGATCAGGAAATTAATTTAAATCAATCTAGATTATTCATGCCAATGAGAAAATTTTTAGTCATAACAGATTGATTTATTCTCGAGTGACAAGTTCTGGGAAAATTTGTTGTTCTAATACAGCTGGAAATAAAGAGGCAGTTTATCTTTATGCTATAAGCAAGATCTGCACCGATGTTACTCATTTAGCACTACCCACTCGTAGGGGGGCACGTGTAGCTTGATGATATACTACGTACACGAATAATACTACCCACAAAACGCTCTGCGATCCTATTAGACCTACGGTTTAAATTGGATTTCGAACCATTACAAACTACAATGGCAACACCGGGACTTGAACACCAAACCTGTGGTACCGAGCTCTAGAGCGCTAGCCCCTTTGGCCATCAGGACCCTAGTTCTCGGAAAGTAGGCGTCGAAAAACCCACAGCAATGGAGCAGTGATCTTTCTCTATACTGTCTCGTCTGTAGGATTCCCTCAGTGTGCCCACAGCGAGTTCATCGAGGCGAAGGATTATATCACAAAAACTTCGTAATTAACTAGACCAAGATATTTAGTCAACTTTAACAAATGAAATATGCAGCTAAAAATCCGTATATATGTAGATTTTTTGGTGTGTCTTGATCTTTGATTTTGTATAGAATTAAAAAACAGAACAATCCTGTTAACGCTGAACCATCTCTGACACATCGTGCCCGTCATTGTGACAGTTATTCAAAAATGGTTTTACAAAAATTCATGGTTTAGAAAAACCACAATAACAAAACTAGTAAAGGGAAATGTAAAACTAGTAAATGGAAACGCCCTTCAGAAGTTAATCATCTCTACATTGTTAACAAATCTCGGGATTTCTTATCCAATTTGTTAAAAGTACTAAAATAGCAAAAAACTACGTTTTTCAAAATTGTATCAAAACGAAATGATTTTTTTCTAGAATCTTTCAACGTGGTTTATAAAACAGCGAAATGTAAAAATTAATATATCCTAGCAGAAGAATCTATCCTTCCAACTGATGTAAAAGTCATCGACAGCATGGTAGGCAAGTCTGTTAAGAAACTGATTTCAAAAGTGCCTTTATCCAATAGTCGCAGACGACGAGATATGATTGGTGTTCTCAATGACAAATTAAATGAAGGAATGAAATCTAGAATACTCAGTATTTGTATAAGACAAAATGCATAGATGGCTATATTGATAGCGCTCCTCCATGTCTGCTATGGAGTATTGAAGACACTTATTCCAAGAGAAGTTACTCATACATTGTGAACCCAGTCCATTAATCACGAGGAAGAATTTGTGTCAAAGTATCTTAGTCCTGCGCTGACTCAGGTATTAGTATGCTCAGTTAATCTAGTACAAAAGCCAACGGCCGTACCATGCTGAATATACCGGTTCTCGTTAGATCACCGAAGTCAGGCATCATTGGGCGCGGTCAGTACTTGGGTGGGTGACCACCTGGGAACACTGCGTGCCGTTGGCAAATTTGGGACCTGAATGGCCGAGTGTCTAGCGCTCTGGCGCTCGGTGCCACAGGTTACGGGTTCGAATCCCCGCGGTGCCATGGATGTTTGTAGTGGTTCGGAATCCACTTTAAGCCGTAGGTCCCGGTCTTCTATGACTGTAAGAGTGTCACGGAGCAAAAGTCAGGCTTCTACCTACGGGTGCTCCATCACAACAGAAGCTGCTTCCTTCCTCTTCAATCATGAGTCCATATGGGCTCGTGGGCTTGGCCAGCCAAGTGGGATAAGAAACAACAACAACAACAACAGTACAAAAGCTCATCCATTTAAGGCAAGGTTTTCGAAAATTTTATGAGGATATGCGATTCGAACATTTGATATTTCTTGTAGTACTGTGGGGACTGATGACTTTCTCATGATAATATGTTATCATCTGCTACTTTGAACAGTGGAACAGAAATTTTTATTTTCCATATAGAAAAAGATTATGAAGATTCCAAATATTTTAGCGATGCAGATTTTTTTTTTAAATGAAAATAGTGCCATATTCAAAAAGGTAATTTCCTGAATTTCTCACTGCTGGGATAAATCTTGTAACTTTTGAAATTATTTAAGCTTTAAAAATACTAAAACTAAAGAAAATAAAATTCAATAAGTTGGTGTTTTTTTTTTTTAATATTACAATAATTTTTGATACCAAATGAACTTGATTCTTTTCAATATACAAAAATCCTACCTGAAATGTACTTATCACAGCTGTCTTATTTAAGAGATATTTCAAATGGAAATTTCGATAAATTTGCATGGATGCAAGATCCCTTTATATAATTGCCGCTTCTGAATTTATTTCTCCGGAAGAAAATAATCTGTTCGAGTTCTATTGCATCCAGCGAAATTCGGCAGTATGGAATTGTCAAATTTTGGATTCAATGGAGCTCAGCCGATTTTAGCATTTGTGCGAAAATGGGTTTTAGGAGATGAATGTGATGGTTTGGTTTGTCGCTCTACGGTCATATTGTGCACACGAGGGCTAAACAGACCGGGACCTGCAGTTTAAAGGAATGTGAAGGAGATAAATATTGATCAGTTGTCAGCACGGAAAAGTAAACCAGACAGAAACACTTCAGAAATGAGCTTGTGCAACCTGATTGTATGATTTGAAAAAATATGCAATGACTTGCACTATTTTTTCTATTAATAATTAATCTAATATAGATAACAAATAAATCAAAGAATTCGCTCAATGTTACAGGCACATGGGTTTTACTTTTTGCTTATCTCTTACTTAGAATAATATGTCGCGATTTTTATGCTGGTATAAATTGCATTAAATTCAGTCATGTAAAGTTTGTGTCTAATAATAAAATTAATTTTTTTCATTTCTCTACTGAAATGTCAAAGAATTAAAAAAAAATCATATTAAACGTATATTTAAAAATCATATTAAACGTATCTTCCGTGTGTCCGGGTGAGAATAGCTCCACTTTACACCATGCATGTTGTAAAAAGCGACTAAAATGGGAACCCAATGGCCGAGGGTGCAACCGAGTGGGGTAAAGTCAGACTTCTAACTTAGGATGCCCATGTCTTTGTACCGCAAGGTCGAGAACAAAGAGCAAGAGCTGCATTTTAACCCTTTTTTATGACACGGGTTCATGGTCTGGCTATGGGTAGATGTTGATGTCGATCAAGTGGGATAAGAAAAACAACAAAAAAATTCAATCAATTCTTTTTTTCTTACGATTAGAATTGCGAGATTCATGTATTTCCTTGATTTTTTGGGCAAGTTACCCGCTCGCAAAATGTTGCTTTAGTTATTTAATAATTGATAAAAATTAGAATAAAAAGACAATAAGTTTTGTAGTAATTCTTTTAATACCTGTGGCTACATTGGAGATTTCACAAATGGAAATTTGTTGAAAACAAATCGATTAAAATGAGATACAAATAGATTGGATTGAAAATGTGCTTCAAGGAAATAAATATTTAGTGGTTGCATTTAATATTTTACTGCTGCTAGAAGAGTGCTATCTACTTCGGAGAGTTTTGATAACATTGCAGATTTTACCACAATTAACAGCAATATCCTAAATAGAATTGTAACACTTAATTTCAACCTCAATATAGCACTTTTGAATTGAACCACTGTTAACTGAATTCGATCCATAATACAAGATGCAATTGCACACGCAAATGAAATGAAAATGTTCGATTTTTGTTTCCATTATAAAATGCAGCATTCCACTGTACAAACTTTCTATAAAATGGTAAAATTTCATTTATTAAAAGTTTTTTTTTAAATGTTTTAATATTCGTTATATTTACTTACTTTAAGGTATATTATAGATAGTCAGAAAATAAATTTTGTGATTTTGATGGCATATTCAGCTGTATCGGAAAAGGAATATTTACGATTAGATCTAAATATACAAAAATAATTATAGCATAATGGATGTCTGTGCTGAAATGGTAAAAGCGATAAGTTATGAGTAAGCTGATAATATTATCAATAATTATATTTAAATCCATTTAATTTTTCATTAAAAATCTAAATAATAAACGATTTTGAATCACTATTTGAAGAGAAAATAACTTAGATATGTTTACTGAAAAAAAATTTATACAGTATAATGCATACAAAATATGGATAAAATTCGAAGAAATTCGATTTTTGATTGAAGACAGACTAAAAAAACAGTCAGATTAGAAATACTTACTTGGAAGCATGATTATTTTCGCATGAGTTTTTCCAAAATTTGAATTTGGTTTACTTGTTCATGTTTTTGCAAGTCAGGTCTTCATTCATTTAGCTAACGGGGGGCATCTACAAGGAATGCGCATTCCTCACACCCACTCATCATCTATTACATGGTTGCATGCATTTCCTTTTGTGACATAGAACTTTTTTTCTTTTAAATCATAAAATAATTAATCTCCCAACTTGAAGCTGTCTATATTGGATGAAAAAATTAGATCTGGGCATGATGAAATATCCTCCCAACCAAAATCTTCTTCACAAGATGAGAATTACAAGAATCATATATGATTCGAAGAAGGAAATAATCATTTCTAAATCAAAAGCAAACACAGTGGCACGGTGTCCCGTACACTTCAGCAGTTTTAAACAGAATTCTTTACTCTTTTGACACGAGTAGGTTAACTGAAGCAGCTCCAAATAGGCATGAATTTTAAAATAAGTTTTATTTCATAACATAATTATCTTCTATATTTGATTACAAATAAAAGTTCTAATGAAATTTTGCAGACAAACAGTTATCTAGAAATACAATCATTATTTTGCAAATTAGATAATGTCTTCAAAAATGACTCGTCTCATATATGAAACAAATCTGTTGTTACAGATTTTAATATAAATCTTTATGAAAATTTGTTGGTATAAAATAACTCTTTTCAAATATTAAAACATTATTTAAATAAAACATAATTATACTTAAAATATTACACATGGTTAAAATACCTAATAAAAGTGTTAAAGGATAAAATTAAATATTCTACATTATAAAAAGAAATCTCAAAATGAGGCACATACAAACACACTAAATATATATTTTAAAATTCTCATTGCAGTTTTCATTTCTAAAAATACATTTCTCATTCTGTATAAATTCATTCCAGCTTTAGATAAAAACATCTTTTCGTTACTTGTCTAATAATACATGAAAATTCTATACTATTTATATTGTTTCTTTCAGTAACCTAAACTGTCCACTCAACATTCAATAGTATTTCTAGTGTTTATAAATCCACACACGTCACTTGAATAAAAAGTAACATTTATGTTAAAAAGCAGGATGTTTCATAATAAAATATTAAAATAATAAATTAAATGACAAATGCATACATAAATCATTCTGTAAATCACATACACATAATGCACGTAAATCATTCCATACTTAAAGTGAAGCTTCAATTTCCTTTCAGTGGCGTTTTTCATAAAACAACGTTACGCGCACACACACAAAATCGACATTTTTATTTTGTGTGTGTTTTTATATGTCGTGATAGATTACTTTTTTGGGAAAACCCTTTTTGGCATGTGTCGCACACATAAGGTTTCTCTTCGGTATGGATGCGATAATGATATTGCAAATGATGCCTCTGAGAAAACTCCGCATTGCATAACTCGCATGAATGAGGTTTTTCTTCCGTGTGTGTTCTCAAATGCAGTCTCAAATTTGATGAATGGGCAAAATCTTTTCCACACAAAGAACATTTCTGAGGCTTCTCTTTTGTATGAGTAAACATGTGCCTCTGCAGAGAGTTCTTATGAACAAAACCTCTTCCACACATTTCACATTTATGTGATTTTAGCCCATCATGTATTTGTAAATGCGGCTTTAAGTCTCCCTTTCTGAAAAATCTTTTATCGCATATGTGGCACTCATGAGGTTTCGATCCTGAATGGCAGATCAAGTGCTGTTTCAAACAGCGTTTTTGAGAGAATCTTCTTCCGCAGATGTCACACATTAAAGTAGTTTCCTATCCAGTCGAGACCCTGTTTTCAGCCATTCTTTCAAGTAGTTTGTTTTATAATCACTTCTCAAGTTAAAAGTTTTCCCTGAAGTTACAGTCAGAAAGAGACACGGCATTTAAGATATTGCTATAAATGCATCTATATAAAGTTCTGTCCGATAAAAAAAATTTTCAGTTCATTTCATTATTACAATTGTTAAAGTACCAATAAATAAATAGACCAGATTTCATTAATATTTGAAAAGGAAATTTAACCCAATTATGATTTTCGTGGAGCTAAATTCCAAATAAAATTAATATTTTTTAAAACTGGTTTGTTGATTTAAGTATCGATAAAATATGATCATGGTATAAAAGGTAATTTATAGAACAGCTTATTTGAATAAGTCTTTAACAGTAAAATCGTTTAATTTTTAAAATAAACATATTTATTTCAATAGTGTAAGTAAAAATTTTAACAATATCTTCGCAAAAGTTTCAGGTTAATTAGTATGACATTTTGAAGAGTTTAATTTAGATACATCCTTTAATAATCTAGATCACACATAGGAATGCAGGTAGTATATAATTGCAACTCAGCAATCGATGCCGAACAAAAGCTTTCAGATATTAACGTTTTGCAGGACTAATCTCTAGGTTAGAGTCCTTCTTTTGTATTTCCATGTATACAATTATGTGGATTATAATCCCCTTATGATGTCCTTCTTGAATATAATCGCTCTAAATTGTAGTAGAATAATGTGTGTGTGCTGCAGACACTACGATACACTATCTGGATGAATCGGATACGCACTCTGCTGAATCGGCCTATACGTCTCCAGTAGTAGTGGTGAATGTTTCCATCCATGAGTCAGGTATGGATGTTAACATAGACAAGTCCGTAAACAATATTTATTTTAGTAGGAATCAATTCTAATAGAAAAATATATAAATCAAATTCATTGAGAAAGTTTTAGAGAATATATTTCCGTAAAACTCTTTTCAAAATGAATCTTTCCATTTTTTTGTTCGAGTCCATATTTAAAGCAATACATAAGAAAGGGGAAATCAGTCCATAATTCAATAATAAGGTATATTAATTGGATGCATATATGCAGCGCCGGATTTTCCTATAGGCTAACTAGGCTTAAGCCTAGGGCCTCAAGAACAAGAGGGACCTACATTCAAATTGTTAGCAAAATTAAAATTACATTATTCTAAAAGCAGGGAGGTGAAAGGGTCTCATAAGTTGAATAGCCTAGGGCTTCTTTTCATCTAAATCCGGGCCTGCATATACGAGTGCATTTAATTAAGTCCCGTTAGTTGATTGTTCTTTTTAGGTTAATCAATCAAGGTATTGTCGAACAGATATGTTTATTAAGGGTTTTAAAATTCCAGCTTTAATTATAGAAATAGAATTTTAAAGTACAAACCTTGCTTGAAAATATTCAAAGATTTGCTTTGATTAGAAATCCTATTCAATATTTATATAATGCTAAGTGATTTTGATTACTGTATTTTATTCGTTAATTTTTCTTCTATTGTAAAATATGGTTTCTGCTGAGTTGTATGCCTTTCATAAATCTAATCCTTATATAGAATTTAGATCAGTTATTTTTACTAATAAATTTAGATATTTCGCTTCAGATTAATGAATGATTTTGGAGAAAATTGCGCATGTATTTTTTCCATTTGATTTTTTTTTTCGATACTTAACTCGAATGAAGTTCATGATTGGGTTTTGAACTAATATGCTATTGCTTTAAAATATATACGCATATTTGGCCTAATTTAACAATTAAATTCTTTTTTAAGCTATCTTTTATGAGTTTGAGATCATATAACTAATTGTAAAAGTAATTTTTAAAACAAATCAATTGTATCTATCTTCAAATTCTATTTCAAAATTTTTTTCCGTTCCCTTTCTTTTCAAAATTGTTTGCTAAATGTCTTCTCTGTGACAACGTCCCAGAACAGACTAATGCGAATACAAAACCTCTTCTTTTAACAAGGTGTGAACTGTTATTATTTAAATTTCTTTATGAATTTTCTATGACTGGCTAAATAGCTATTGTAGGCGAAAAGAGAAATAAAAACAAATTTTTAATGTTGATGTGTTATAGTTAGAAATAAAAATAAGATGTTTAAAATATATATTTATATTTTTGCATTACATGTTGTTATTGATAAAAAAAATCTTCTGTTACCTGTTTACCTAAAACTGTCCAAACTGAATGGTTTATACTGAGAAAGAGGATTGTTTCAAAATTATTTCTGTGTGAAAATCATGTATCCACACTATTAATAGTTGTTTTGGGATTTTATCAACATTCTTACATTTCGCTACTAAGATACTAAATGTTGTTGTTGTTATCGTGTCCATGGATTTAAAATATTATTATTAAAGTTAGATCAAGTCGAAGATCTTCACGCTGGTGGCCGCTAGCAATGGCGCCGCTTCACTATACAGGACTTATCTTAAGTTGGCCTCGATTGGCACCATACCCAATTGCAAAACATGGGGAGTAAGTGCTGGGCACTCTAGAATGTGCTCAGGTGTTAGGAAAGAGTTGGGGCAATTTCTGCAGGGGATGTATTCCCTGGTCTTGTCTGGGAGAATCTTCTTCCCTGTGAAATGATTAGAGATTTGTAATTAGTGGTTTCTTAAAGTTATGAGAAATTAGTCGGCTTTTGGCAACTGCGTTAGCATGGGCAAGTGTGATGGTAGTCCTGGGTTGATCATTGTTCCTGCCTTCTTTAGCTAAAGAGTCAGCGCATTCGTTGCCCTCAATGTTGACACGTGCAGGAATCCATTGAAGATAGCATGATTTGTCTCTACAATGTAGAGTCTCGAGAGAACATTTATCGCAGAAGTGATGTTAGTATCTTCATTTTTAATTGCTTCCAGAGCCAACTTGCAGTCAGAAAAAATCACTAACCCGTCAGTGAGGCCAGAAATATTTGAGTCATTTAGATATAAAGCAACAGCCTCTTTAATTTCGATGAGCTCGCTGGTGAAGTTTGAAGCTATCAGGCCCGTGCTCATTTTATGATGGTATTTACTTCCATTTGGAAGTAGAAAGAAAATGCTTGCACCTCCCTTATTGTGGAATTTGTCAGAGGATCCATCGGTGTATGTTATTGCAAGATTATCTTGTGAGAACTTTTCTATGTTATCAAGGCCTTTTTGTTTGAGAATGTTGGAGTCTTCTTTTTTTGAACAAGGTTGCAATAGGTTCAAACCAAACTTAGTTTCACTTGGTAGTTTTCTGGGAAAAAGGGGCTCTTGAACAAAATCCAGAGAGGAATGTTCTAAATTTATCCGACTTCTGTTATCTTTATCAAGCTGTAGAGTTGAGGATCTTTTGAGTCTGGTTGAGCCCTTCCATTCATTAAATACTCTCGTGTTATTACTACGAATTCTATTAGTAGATTTGATGGTGGCAAGGTTGCGTTCTGTTTTCGAGAGGAGGCAGGCCAGATACCTGTTCAGCCTTGTTGTTATTGGTAGAGGAGACTGCTCCTAAAATGATTTTCGGCTGTAACCCCTAGAGGGCGCGTCCCCAGGTGGCTGATCGAGGGATGTTTCCATCGGTTTCCCAAGGGTGGTAGGAGGGAAATAAAATACCTCCCGCGGAACAACAGGTAGAAGTCCAACCTTCCGAGGCCCTGGCAAACTTTTCCCATGGATTGTGATATATATATCTAAGATACTAAATCTTATCAGAGAATGGCGCGAATTACTTTGCTAAAGTGTTGCTTCATAAGAGATCTCATTTTCCAGTTTAGTAAAGACATTAAGAATCAACAGCGACTATTTTTGGTAAAACGGAAGTCATACAAATTTAACAAAATTTAAAGGGTAACATTGAATGTCAGCCCATAGTTAGAAATACACACAAGAATAACCGATTCATTCGGCAAAACAAAAACCTCAAGAGCACATTTACAGTAACGTGATGGATCACTCAATGGAATCGTCCTGCGGCCTGATGACCTGTGGCTAGCCCTCTGGATTTTGGTACCACAGGCTTCCTGTTCGAATCCTGGCGGTGGCATACATGTTTATTTGTTTTATATTATATATTGACCTTTTTTAAAAATTTTTACAATTATACCTTGAAATAATCTTCTGTTCCTTGTAAACATAACTTAAGAAATGAACTGTCTAACGATTAATGCAGCTTCAATTCCAGATCATATTTAAGTAAGTTTATAATATGCTGAAATAAATACGCCTATTATTGGAAAAACACATTAAAATAGTGTGAATGACTTATACATAAAAAATATGCGTATTATAAAAACTTAAATTATATTGCTTATAGCTGTGTAAAATTGCTAAAATGTTTTAAAGGCAATTTCAATAATTTAAAATATAATAAAAATTTTTTTTATTATTTTTAATGCTGGTGTATTTAATTTCATAATAAATCAAATACGACAATGTTTTAATTTAAAGAAAAAAATTATTGTAATAGATTTCGTAAAGAAAATAATTACTTAATTTTTTTATTTAGAAAATTATGTATATTAAATTTTTTTAAAGTTTTATTTATTAATAATTTATGAAATCAAATGATGATTACTTTCAATTTCAAAAAAAATATTTAAAAAATATAATGGATATTTTTGAAAGTTACAAAATCTGTCTAAATGCATAAAAAATTTAGTTAAAAAGAGCAAAAATGAATAATTATTTTCTTGATAATTTTCCTCTTTCTGAACTCACGCACGTGACATCAGTGGTAACTCGTTTGAGAAAATACCTAAAAATTATTTTTTATATTTGGAAACAGACCCATAATTTATATTTTCTTCAAAATATTTCTTGATAATTAAAAAAAAAAATGATATCTTAAGAGTTGCCGACACTAAAAGGCCATAAATTTTAATACATTAAACTATTTTTTTTTCATATTGGTATTTAATATTTCCTGTTTTTCAAAATGGGCCTGACTGGCCTAGTGGCTAGCACTCTGGCGCTCGGTACTACAGGTTTCGGTTTCGAGTCCCTGCGGTGCCATGGATATTTGCAGTGGTTCGGAATCCACTTTAAGCAGCAGGTCCCTGTCTAACATGATCGTAGAGTGCTGCGGAGGTATTGTTATTCCGCGTCCGTAGCTTATCTTCAAGCTACACGCACCTCCTGGGTAGTGCGAAGTGAGTAACGTCTGTGCAACGCTTGCCTTAAGGGATTGAATACAATTGTCTAAGTATTTGCCAGCTGCATTAGAACAACAAAAATGGTTTTCAAAAATTTGCCTAAAACTATGTTTATAATTTTGAAAAAAAAAATTTTAAATACTATTAATGCAAAATTTTTTGAAAATTATCAATTAGAACGCGATATATCGTTCATTAATCAAAAGTTTCATTTAATACTGGAAAAGTAAATTTTGAATCCTTATATCTTCAAAACCTTTTGCGGCCTAGTTGTCAATTGACTTGTGCTCTGGTCTTTGGTCACACAGGCTGCAGGTTCGAATCCTGGCGGTGGGATGTATGCTTGTTAGTGGTTCGGAATCCATTTTAAATTTTAGGTCCCGGTCTGTTTACCCCTAGTGTGCTCAAAATGACCGTAGAGCGACAAACCAAGCTATTGATTTGTTCAATTTTGCCTGGATTTCTTTAATATGAGTCTTAGCAAAACGCTCGAAATTTCGCTGAGTTGAAATAGCTTATGTCTGCAACAAGCGCATTCATTTAGTAACCCATGATATGCTACACAGTTTGACAATAAATAGATTTCCATGTGGTGGTGCTCACTTTGAAATTCATTAATCTGTCAGAAGTTTCGAGAATTTAATATCGTTAACACATGAAATATAAAACACATTATGCCTAAATATGATAGTGTTATAGGGTATAACTATACTTAGATGGACGCGAGAGGTCGCCACTGTGGTCTTCTGCCTGGTACCATAATTGTGTGAACTGGTAAGTACAAGCGGTGAGATTTTGAATCGACGAGGTTTGTCGCTCTACGGTCACCTTGTGCACACTCTAGGCTAAACAGACCGGTATATACAGTTTAAAGTGGATTCCGAACCCCTAACAAACAGCCATGCCACCGCCAGGATTCGAACCTGGAGCCTGGGATACCAAAGGCCAGAGCGCTAGCCACTTGGCCATCAGGCCGCGAGACGAGGAGGAGAACGCTAGGAGCGTCTGAATGAGATCGCGGTCGGGGACCGTATGTGATGTGTTCGTGTTTTTTATTAAATAGAATTGCTATTGTAGAAGTGGCACAGGGTGCCTTGTACATAAAGTATTGTAAATAAATTACGGTAAATAGAAAGATTGGAGTGTTTCCGTCCACCTGACACAACTAGTCGCTAGCAAGCGACAACAGTATAACCTTTTTTATCGCATCTTCTGCCTGGGCATCCTACATTTACACCTCATAATGACAATTTATAACAAATTGTTTTCTAAATAATCAAGTGACATTTTTTTAAACGAGTTTTTTTTGCTATATATGAAAAAGGAATAATTCTTTATGGTAGACTAAATAGTAAAAGAGAACAAAAATAAATATTTAACGGTGATGTATTATTGTTAGGATTAAAAATATGTTTATTAAAGTTTTTGCATAAACTCCTGCATTATATTTCGCTAAACTACAGCTTCCACAGACTACTGCATAGATTTGCCTAAACTACTGCATTGCATTACAAATTAAACTTTTGCATTAAATGTTGTTAATGATAAAAAATCTTCTCTTTTCTCGGTACCTAGTTAAAACTATCCAAATGTAATGGTTTATATTGAGAAAGAGGTTTTTGGATCAATTAATTCCCCCTTTTTTTTTTAAGATTACATATCCATCTTATCAATAGCTGTTTTGGGACACTTTTTGTACTACCCTCTTCCACGGGTAGGATTCGTTACTGAGAAACTAAATCGAATCAAAGAATGTTGCGAATTACTTTGCTAAACTTTTGCTTAAGGAGACAATTACCTTTATAGTTAGATAAAAAAAAATTGAGAGTCAAAGTGATGTTAAGTAAAACGAGAGCTCCTAAAAATTTATCGAAAATTGAAATGTAACACTGAGAGGCAGTCTGTAGTTAGAAATATAAGTAGAAAATTAGTAGAAAATTTATTTTAATCATATTAAATGTAAAATTTTTAATTGCTTTAATTACAAATATGACTGCTATTATTAATCTCTAATAGTAGTTTTAAATTAAATTAATAAAGATTTAGCTAGATATAATTAAATATTCATTAACTGATCTTCATTAATTTTTTATTCGACTCATTGTAAAAAAAATTATAATTTAAAAAAACAAAAAAACACGCTTTTAGAATTAATCAAACTGAAAAATAAAAAAGAATTGTTAACATAAGAATAAAATGACTGACGAGAAAATTAATGTCACTGTTCTAAAAGCGTGGGGTGCTCGATATCAATCGTTATAATTTTTCACTAGTTTCATTGCGAAATGCAGAGTTAGTTTAAAAATGTGATACAAAGCATCCCACGCTTTTAGAACAATGACATTAATTTAATTGTGAGTAAAACAAAGGCTAAATGCGAATATGTCGAGCCAGCCAGGATTCGAATAGGGAATTTCCTGATCCGTAGTCAGGCGCGTTATCCGTTGTGCCACTGTCCCACGTAGGTTTGAATGTCTTAGGTACTCTCATTCTACATGGATTAAATTGCTCTTCAGAAGTTAAAATAAAATCACTAATCCTTGCGATCCTAAATATAATGAGATAATAAACTGTTCAAAATATTTTATTGTCGTCGGTCCATGATAAGTCTACAATGTTTAAATTAAATCCTATCGCTTAAAGTAGAGTAAAATCGAGGCCAAAGAGTCAGATACAAACAAACAAACATACAGGTGAAACTCATAAAAGCGTATTAAAAACTCATCCATATGTCGAAATTCAATTTCATGGTTATTGACAGTATTAAATTTATCATTTTTTAAATTTAATTTAGCCAAAAGTTACACGAACTGAATGCATCATTACTACGTTCTGGGTAATTTTCAGACACTCATGCTTTTTAAGATGTGTATTGTACATATTCAGATAAGAAGTAAATCAAGTTTACAAAGATACAGTAAAACGGCTTTTTTCTGCCGTAAACAATTTGAGCTTTTAATGCAGAAATCGCACCTTTCACACAAACAAGTTAATCGGTTGCAATTTCCATTGAAAGTACTTTAACAAACGCTGAAAAAATAATAACATCAATAATTGATTAAATGTCTTTATTTAAAACATTTTTACACACCTTTACAGCTAATACAATTTATAAAAATGATGCGAAAATGCAATATTTCTTCGGAAAATTTTAAGATATCTATTGAAAAGATTTGTCCAATAATTTAAAAGAATTACGGGAAAAGTTAATTACTTGTTCATATTTATTCAAATACTACGTATATA
>BPLQ01006451.1:27553-101674 GCA_021605075.1 Caerostris darwini | reverse complement strand
TCAACCCAACTGTTAAAACTATCCGGATATCCGAGCCATTTTACAAAATATTTATCACCTTTCTTTTTAATAATTTTTTCAATTTTATAAACATCGTCTTTTTTATTAAATTTAACCAATTCGTGTTCATAATATCTACCTTTGATTTCTTCTTCATTTAAATCTTTAATTTTATAAGTGATTGGATCTGTTTTTAATACTTCTGAAATTTTAAAGATTTCTTCAGTAAAAGTAGGATCGTAACCTCTCATGAATTTGGTTTTAAATTTAGATGTTCTGACAGTATCACCTATCTTAAATTTTGGTTTTCTTATCACTTTTTCTTTGTATAAGTTCTTATAAACTAAAGGTTCGTTCTCTTGTTTACTTGCTTCGACAGGTGTCATTTTAATAGATCTGTGATATGAATTGTTATAGTTTTTTAACAATTTTGGTAATACATCTATATATTTTTAGTGTTGTTTGCATGCATATACTTTGTGATTTTTCTTTGATAGTTTTATTAAATCTTTCAGCAATTGCAGATTTTATTTCTTTATTTTGAGTTGTAAACCAGTGAATATTGTTATCTTTAAATAATTTTTGAGTTTCTTTTCCCGTAAATTCAGTACCTTCATCTGTTAATATAAACTTTGGTATTCTTTTATCCATTCCAAATAATTGATTAAAGGCATTTGAGACTTCTTTAGCTGTTTTTCTTTTAATCGGAAAAGACCAAGCATATTTACTGAAAGCATCAATAACATTTAACAAATATTTTGTTCCATCATTGTATTTGCTATATTTTTCGATAAATAATAAATCAGCATCAAATTGATTATTTATACCAGGTACATACACTCTTCTTCTTTTAAATTTCCTTATAACAGGTTTAAATCTGGTATAAACATCTTGAGAATGCAAAAAATCTTTAATTTCTTTTTGTTTTATCCCTGTCTTCCTTTTAAGCTCCTTTATTCCACAATAACCAGTTTCTGGATCATAATATGTTCTACCTAGAGTCCTTCGGCCTTTTTCTTTTTTTGTCCTATTCCTAAAAAACGACACTTTTTTGATCCACATTGTACACAAATTCCTTTTAACATGGGTCTGTTATTTTTAGAAACAGTTTGATTAATATCTTTTGTTTCTGTATGAGATTTACATTTTACACAATATATCATCTCAGATAATCCCATTCCAAACATCTTTTTAGCTTTAATAATAGGTTTTACAATTCCTCTTTCAATTCTTTCTCTAATAGTTGGATTTTTAATATCATCCAATTCTTTCAACATATTTTGGTCACAACTTCATTTCTTACTTTTGTATCTTTATTTTTGTAATAGCAAACATCATGATTATAAGCGGATTTATCAACTCTATTGATTGGTTTACTAAAAATCTTTATATGTCAAATCTGTTCAATCTAGTTTTCCCCTAAAAGTTGAGTTCCCGGACCTGTAAAATTATGACCAGGTAAATGCATTTCGAATGGTAAATTATTTATTGCCAATTTATAAAACCTTTTCACCTGTTTGACCACATTTTTACAACAATGAAATTCTCCATTTTTGCTAAGTTATCAACAATAATTTTTTTACACTTACAAACCATTTATTATGGATGAAAAAACTATTGTTGGTTAACATATTTATATCCATTTAGCTGCGTCTTTTTTACATATTTTTCAACTGGAAAAAAAAGTTTAAACTATTTATAAAATCTTGTTCTCGTTGATAAATTTCTTCTTCAGAAATTGCTTTAGCTTTCAATAAATTTAACAATTGTTTATAAAATCTATAACATTGTTTGTATTCTTCTTTCCTTTCTAAAATATTCAACGATTTCTCAATAATTTCAACAATTCCTGCACTTAAACTCAATGCTGCTAACGGTATAAATGCAAATGCTGCTAAACCAGTTCCGCTTAAAATAAACTTACTCACTGATAAAGAAATGCTTATCTTGTGAAAGCAATTATAACTCTTTCTGTAAACAAAGATTCGTTTTTCTAAATATTCTTCCATTTATAAGGTTCAAAATTTTGTCGATTCATCTCATTTTTGGATTCACTAAATCTAGCATAAAGAAATCATATTGGTTTTGAACACATTTATTATATAATTGTTTAAATTCTTCTTTGTTTAATTTACCGTCTATTTCCCTTATTATTTGCTGTATTTCTCTTGGTTGAAGACTAAAGAAAATAAAATAATTACAGTTCTTTCGAATGTTACTAGGTGTTGAATAATAAGATTGTGATAAATAAATAATTGATGAATTTTTTTTCCTTCCTCTAATGAATAAATCTTCTATACCTTTTTGATCTTTTTCTGTAACACAATCATCATATATAACCAAGTTTTTAATAGTCGGATCTAAATCATCCACTGTAATAAATTCATTCAGATCAGATGAAAACAAGACTTCTTTCTTTTTGAATTTGTTGTATAATTCCAATAACCTTTTCCTTTTTTTAAGATTTTTAGTATTATTAATGATATCTTCTTTTTTAAGGTATTGAAACAATGAATAATTTTCTTGCAATTTAGAGTATTTAGGTTCAAATAAATCTTTAGCACACACGTATAAAGCATCAAAATTTAAATAATCATAAATTAAATTCAATAATAAATTCGTTTTCCTGAACCAGATGCTCCTGTAATTAATAGACGAAATGGATGTTTTAACATGTATGGATTTTGATTTGGATCAACAAATTCTTCTGCTTCACTATAATTTTTTATTTCTATCATTTATTATATCTGAAAAGACTATCGTCATTTTTTTTTTTTTTTACTCGTTGCAAATTTTTTTTTTGCTCGTTGCAAATTTTTTTATCGTTGCAAATTTTTTTTTTACTCGTTGCAAATTTTTTTTTTGCTCGTTGCAAATTTTTTTTTGCTCGTTGCATACCTTCAGTTTTTCATCAATAATAAATGAATGAAATAGACTTGAAAGAGTTAAAACATATCATGAAATTAGAGGAAGAAAAAAGAAAAATAAATGAAGAAGCTTTAAGAACTCCATCCTTAAATCAACCTTTAAAGACTTCTAAACCTTTAAAGAAGAATCGAGAAATAAGAGATTTATTATATATAAATAAATTAGATGAAGAAAAAAGAAGAAGAAATGAAGAAAAATTAGAAGAAGAAATAGGAATAGAAAAATCTTTAAAGAAAAAGTATAAACCTATTTTAGAAGAATTTGAAAAACAAGACATAACTAGGAAACAGCAAATACAAGCTATACAAAATGTTGCAAATGATCTTTCTCGGCATGAAATTGAGCCTGATTATTCGTTAGATGTTGCAAATATATTTGATAGAGCTGAAGATATATTTAAGATGCATTTTAATAAAGATTTAAATACATCTTTATTAAAAAATGAAGGTTTTGAATTGCCAACAGAATTAGTAAATAAAACAGAAGATGAACTGAATGAAATAATAAATACAGCAAAAATTAGACGAGATGAATACAAACGAGCAAAAGGAAACGCTAGCAAACATAAAAAAGCTGATGCAATAAAAGATGCAGATGATAAGATGAATAATATGAAAAAATACATAAAAGCGTTGAATATTATAAAGCTGGGTAGAGATTATATCGGAGAAGGTTTAGAAGATAAGATGATGTTTTTAGATAAATTAACAGATAAAATTTGTCAATTTAAGGGTGATATTCCTACAAAAATATATAATCAAGTCGTTATATTAATAGATAAATTACGTAAAGAAGGAATCATGGCTGATGATCAAGTGATGCGATATTATCATAAATTTCTTCTATAATAAATGATAATCAAAGTTCCTTTGAGTAATAAGTTGATAAAATCGCTTCAAAATGGTGAAGAAATTACTTTAATTCTACAACCACGCGTCAGAAAGAAATATGGTGGAGATTTACTGTCAGATCTTTTAGAAAAAATTAAACCTGTTATTTATAAGAAACTTGAACCATATTTAAATTTACCTAAAATCTTTGAAATTTTGAAAACGTATAAGTTTGGTGCAGGAAAACCGTCTTATTCAAGTATTAAAAAAGGAATTTGGAAAACAATTTGGAGGTTTTTTCAACGTTTTGGATATATTCAAGAAAGAGGAGCCTAAATTATTTGGCGGTTTCCTTCCTTTTTTAATACCTATTTTAACATCTTTAGGACTCGGAGCAGCTACAGGAGTCGGTGCTTGGGGAGCTAAAGAAGCATTAGATAAAATTTCTGGTTCTGGCTGTAATAAAAAAAAAAAACGAAAAATGGAAAGGGCGTGTATCTACCGAGGGAATATCCGATGCAATGATTAATGAAAATATGATAAAAGTGACAGGATTTCGAGGTGTTTTCACAATCGATGCATTACCTAAACAAATGAGAAAATTTGAAAATGGAGTTATTAATTTTGATATTTCAACTGGACCTGGTACTCACTGGGTTTGCTATTATAATGATCCTAAATATGAATTTGTGGAATATTTTGACTCTTTTGGGGAATATGAATATGAAGGAATCAAATTCAAAGAAGGTGATTTTCCTAAAAATATTGTAAAATATCTTAAAACTTCTAAGAAAGAAATCAGATATAATTCTAGTTTTCTACAACAACCCACTTCAGTAAAATGTGGTTTATTTTGTATGAAATACATAAGTGAAAGAAATAAAGGAAAATCACCTGTTGAAGTTTTATATTCTTTTACTCAAGAACCGAGTTCTTATAATGAAAATTTAGTCCTTAATAAATGAATATTAAATTGACATCGGATGGTTATGAAAAATCTGAAGACTTTACAGTTGAATATTCACCTCCTTTGAAGATTAGCAAGTAAGCTTTAAAGTCGTTTTCTATTAAAAAGACTTGGCACAGCATAAGTGAAAAATTTAATAATATTAAGTTTAAATTAATTGAAGGAAATAATGAAAGGATCATCACAATACCAAATGGTAGTTATACTGTTAAAAGTTTAAATCGTTATATGATTGAACTGTTTGGAATAGATTCACCCATTAAATTTGGTATTATTGAAGAAAGAGAATTAATTTCTGTTAACTTGAAAAAAAATTATAAAATGGACTTAAAAAATGGTAATCTTCATCAACTGTTGGAATTTAAATCTAAAATATTAGATCAGGAAAATCAAGCAGGTGAATACATTGCAGATATTACACATGGAATCGATAATATTTATATTCATTGTGATATTGTAAAAGGTTCATTAATTAATAATTGTGATTCGGATGTTATTCATTCATTCGTCAGTAAAATTCCGCATGGAGGCAATATATCTAAGGATTTTAATAATTGGGTATTTTCACCTGTTGAAAAGAAGAATATATATAGAATACGAATGAGAATCACAAATCAAAATAATGAACTAATAGATTTGAATAGAGGAAGAGTAGAATATAATTTTGTATCTGTATATGAAGAAGAAGAAAATTATTTTAAAAAAATTTACAACTTGATGCTAAATTTCAACTCTAATAAATGAATAAACATAGAGTGTACCGTAGAAGTAAAAAAATTCAAGGAAGAGGTTTTTTAAAGGAAGCAAAACCTGATAAAGCAAAGAAAATTGTTGTTGATAAAATAGAAGAAATTTTATCGAAAAATAAAATCGGAGGTGGTTTTAAAAAGTATTCTAAGTAATAGTCTTTTTTCATTCATAATAAATGGAGAAGATTTATGATTTGACCGATACTCATTATTTTGAAAATAATGACTTTGAAAAATTTGAATACAAGGAAATAGAATGTGAAAATCTAAGTAATGTTGAGGATGAAAATGCAACTTATAAGTTTAATATTAATGGTGAAAATGATAATATTTTCTATCCAGGAGGTTACATTAATCTACAATTGAAAATTACTGATAAAAATGGAGCACCTATTGGAAATAGAAAAGCAACTTTTGTGAATGGAGGTGGTCTTTTTAAATCTAAAAAACTACAAATTGGAGCTATTACAATAGAAACGAATAATGAAAGTTGCTCGGTTCTAGATCAAGTTATAAGACATATCCATTTTACAAATGATTATTCAAAATCAGAAGCTCAAAATATGTTTTTTTACTCAGCTACTGCAGATACGATGGATCTAAATAAATTAAAATATGATGGAACTTTAACAGATACTACTAAAATGACTGAATTTCATAATAATTTAAAAATAAATGAAAATTATAATAAAGGATTTTATAAAAGATATAATTTAACAAAAAATAGTCAATCTGTTTATATAATGATTCCTTTGAAATATATGTTTGATTTCTTTAATGAATACAGAAAAGCGTTGACTGGATTTCATACGAGAATGGAATTTACGAGAAATACTAATAAGGATATGATTATTACAGATGATAAAAACGCTGATTTTAAAGCAATAGTTGAGAAAATATCATTGTCTCTACCTTACGTACAGTTTAAAAATAAAGCAAATTTGAAATTTGTAGAACTGAAAGTTTTAAATTCATATATAGATATATATTGGGATCATTATAGAATAGAAAAATCTGGTGTAAACTTAAAAGTAAAGTATGGATCCTATAAACTTTCAACTGAATGGGATGAAGTTTCAGCAATGTATATCATTCCTCGATATATTGACAGAAATGATGATTATAATAAAAATAATTTAATATTTGATAATTTAGGAATGATTGAATATTGGATTACTGCTAATGGCCAAGATTATCCAGAATATCATTATAAAGTAAATTTTCCAAATAAAGATTATAATAATGCATATACAGCTCTTTTAAAAGAAGGTTATAATGCTAATAATACAGAAACAGGTTGTATGATCGGATATGAATAATTTGGAAAAATATATCCATTTCTCTGTATAAATTTATCTGCACATAAGAATTTTACTTCTGTAGGTCCTCGAGAATTAATCTTTCATTGGAAATTGGAAAAAAAATACCCAAAAAGATTATATGTTTTATTTTATTTTGAAAGAAAGGAATAAATGTTACTTAAATATGTATAAAAATGAATTTACGTTTATTGAAAAAAAGATTCTTCAAAGTTTATTCATTAATAAATGGCAGCCTATTATCCACTTTTGATGATGAAATGAAAGAAGGACCTATTGGACCACCAGGAATTGGATTTAAATTAACAGATAATGGTAATTATGACATGGAAAAGAAAAATTAAAAAATGTAGATGAACCTGTTGATATAAGTGATGTTGCAACTAAATCATATGTCGATTCAAATAAAATAGAATTAAAATCAGATATAGTTAAATTACAAAAAAGAAGTTTAATTCATTCAGAACATGGTGATTTCGACGCAAGGAATAAAATTATTGGAAATGTTAAAGATCCTATCAATAACTTGAATGTTGTTAACAAACAATATTTAGAGAATAATGCTTTAACTTTAAGTCAAAAGAATACTATTCCTATTGAAAAATTTTATAATGTGAATAACATTCCTTTAAAAAATCTTCCCAATCCTCAAGATAAAAATGATGCAGTACATAAACAATATGTTGATAAAAAAACAAAAATAAATGATAAAAAACCTGATAATATGCTAACGAAAGATCATGATGGATTATATGTTCCTAATGAAACATTTTTAGCAACTCAGGAATATATAATGCATACTTATCCTGCTTCGTTTGAAATTGTTTTTAATAAATTCACTTCCTTATTATTAACTCCTGATTTGAGACTCAAAACAGATATGCTGATGAAAATTACCTTTCATTTAAGGAAATTAGATCATAATCCTTTTATATCAATCCTTCTTACGAATGATGAATTTATTGAGACATTACATCATGGAAGGATTGATAAATTAAATCCTACTAATCATATAACATATGGCAAAATGGGCTCTCATTTTCAAATAAATCTATCATTTGATAATGAAGAACAAACGAGAGATTTGCTATTGAAAGCTGACTTTTATGTTGAAAAATTATCTGATTTTGATTTATAGATTTTGGTTTATAAATTTTTTTTTCTAAATAAATGAATGATCTAATATCTTCAAAGAAAAAAACTAAATTTTTTTTAATGATTTTGATTGGGATAAAATATTCGAATATCAAACGTTAAGTGAAGATTTCATAAGAGAATTTCAAGATAAAGTCAATTGGGAAAAAATATCAGAATTTCAAACATTAAGTGAAGATTTTACTTGAGAATTTCAAGATAAAGTCAATTGGGAAAAAATATCAGAATTTCAAACATTAAGTGAAGATTTTACTTGAGAATTTCAAGATAAAGTTAATTGGGAAAAAATATCCGAATATCAAACGTTAAGTGAAGATTTTATTCGAGAATTTCAAGATAAAGTTGATTGGGAAAAAATATCCGAATTTCAAACATTAAGTGAAGATTTCATAAGAGAATTTCAAGATAAAGTCAATTGGGAAAAAATATCAGAATTTCAAACATTAAGTGAAGATTTCATAAGAGAATTTCAAGATAAAGTCAATTGGGAAAAAATATCAGAATTTCAAACATTAAGTGAAGATTTTACTCGAGAATTTCAAGATAAAGTTGATTGGGAAAAAATATCAGAATTTCAAACATTAAGTGAAGATTTTACTCGATAATTTCAAGATAAAGTTGATTGGGAAAAAATATTCAAATATCAAAAACTAAGTGAAGATTTTATGAGAGAATTTCAAGATAAAGTTGATTGGGAAAAAATATTCAAATATCAAACGTTAAGTGAAGATTTCATAAGAGAATTTCAAGATAAAGTTGATTGGGAAAAAATATCCGAATATCAAAAACTAAGTGAAGATTTTATTCGAGAATTTTAAGATAAAGTTGATTGGAAAAAAATATTCGGATATCAAACATTAAGTGAAAATTTCATAAGAGAATTGATCAAACAAATGTCTTAAAACTTTCTGCCTTTATAAATGAGTGAAAAAGTCGAATGGGATGAAGTTTCACGAGGTCGAGGTATGCCTGAAAGTTTGATTAGAAAATTAAAAGATAAAGTCAATTGGGAAAAAATATCGGAATTTCAAACATTAACAGAAAAATTTATAAGTGAAAATGAACATTTAGTCAATTGGAAAAAATATCGGAATTTCAAACATTAACAGAAAAATTTATAAGTGAAAATGAACATTTAGTCAATTGGGGTAACATATCGAAATTTCAAACATTAACAGAAAAACTTATCTTGATGCATGCTCATAAAGTGTTTTGGCCTGCTATTTCGAGATATCAAAAGCTAAGTGATCAATTTATTTTTGAAAATGTCGGAAAACTAGACATGGATTTAGTTGCTGAGTATCAAGATAAAATGAGCATTAACACAATCGGAAAGCTTGAAACATCTGTTAATTGGAATAAAATTTATTCACATCAAAAAAATCTAACTTCTGAATTTGTAATGAAACATGTTGAAAAAATAACTGATTGCAAAGTTATGAGAAATCTGAATCTTTCTGATGAAGAATTTAATAAAGTTTATAGGCGATTGAAATTATGGTATATGGCTAAAACATGTTTGAGTAAAAATTAATTCTAAATAAATGATGCAATATTTTTTAATTGCCCCTTTACTGTTTGGATGCCTTTCTCCTACTGTCCATTACTTTAAATTTAATTCGATTGTTTCAAATATTGAGATTGATAATTCAAATAATTATACAATATTTAAGAATATCAATAACACAATAAAAATAGAATTAACAGCTAAAATCTATAAAGCTAAACATTCTCAACCAGATGTGTATTTCTGGATAGAAAGTAAATGTGATAATAACTGGAATATGGTTGAAGGAACCAAAGAATATTTTGATATTGCTATTGATGGTATCACAAATGTTTATTATTCTGTGATGCTTAATGCAACGGAAGACTTGAGAATTGCATATAAAGCTGATAACTTAATATATAACGCAGCTATTTGTTTCTTTGATAGTTCATATTATCCGCGTGGAAGAATGTTTATTTCTTAGTTTTTTCTTTTCTCAAATTTTTATATTAGCGTCGCTTTTGAATAAATATTGATTTTTTAATATTTTTTTTTATATACTGCTACTGAATAATACCGTTTTTATTAAATTTACATCATTTTCTTTATAAATGATATGATTTTGAGATTTAAATGACTGCAAATGAGATAACTTTGATTGTTTTTTAATGACTGCAATTGAGATAACTTTGAATGTTTTTAAGACTGTGCCAGATAGGACCTTTTATATCTACTAAGAGTTTATGCATAACGTTTTTTTTATCGTCCGATATTTTTTCTTCCTAGCGCGCATGCTCATAGAAAACATTGCATTATTGCGCATGCATATCGGAAATATTGCACTACTGCGCATGCGATTTGAAAGCGTTTTTGAATAGCGTAACGTAAAACCAATATGGTTGCAAAGTGATGAAACGATAAGGAGACGCATTAATTATGAAACGCGGGAAGCAAAAATTAAACGCTATAGATTTAATTTAAATAAATTAAAATATTTTTAGATTAGTTTAGGATCTTGTGCAAAGAATAAATTATTAATGTTTATTTAAAAATTTTTATTTATGATGGTAATTATCGATGGTGAGCAACGAAGATGTATATACGATTTTCTACGAATCACAAAAGTAAGTTTTCCAGTTTATTTTTTATAGTAAAAATATTCTATAATATAGTTTAGTTCCTTTACATAACTATAATTAATGTTAATTAATTCTAAAATTCAGATTACGGTCTGTTAAAGCTTAATAAATTTCCATTCATATAACATTTTAAGTTTTACGTATAATGATGTTTGAGTATCTAACTAATTACAAAATTATAAACAAATAATTTTTAACTTTTTTTATTGTATATTGATTTATAAATATTGAGATCTATTTGCTGAAAAGAATATTTCCCCCCTGAATAATATTCCAAATTCAAGAACATTTGGATTATGCCCACATATTTAAATTTTAAGCTGTATAAAATAAGTTTTGTTCAATTTACAGGAGTGTGAGAATTCACCCACTCCTCCATTTTTAATAATAAAGATAATAACAACTAGAAAATATTTTTTTCACATTTTGATTGGTTTGTTCCAAATCATATTCCCTTAAGAGGCCTTGGAGAATAAAAATATGTATCAATTTCAGAATGGTATATTAAATTATATGATCACTGTTTATCTATTCATTTTCTTGACATAGATGGTAGATTGAGTCAAATAATAAGCTAAGGTACCACCAAAAATTCATTTGCCAAAAAAGTACTTCTTTACTAACAGCAAGATTGTTTACTAAAAGGATGTCAATACAAAACAAATGGCAATCACATTATTCATTACAAGGATGTATGTATTTTACAGATTTATTTCTGAGCAACTTTTTAAAATTTTGATTAAATTACTTATTATATACATATAATTTTGTGCTAGTTTCATGCATTTGAACAATTCAGATTATATAGAGCAATATTCTTTAAAATGAACATTTCTTGTAATATATAACAACTCTGAAATATATTTAAAATACCTGAATTTAATTTTTAAGAATCATGACATAGTATAAAAAAGTGTATTGTACAGCATGTAATAAAAGAAATGTTAATGTGAATGTAATAAGTAAAATTATTGTACAGATAATTATCCTTTTTAGAATATTAATCATACAAATATGAAAATTAATTAAGTATCATTTTAAAAGATAAATTTAGAAAATTTTAAATATATAATTTAAAAAAAAGGTTATCTAATTTATTAAAATATCAGATTTATCTGTTTATGTTTGTAATACTTATTGCTCATCGACATTTATTGAATTTATTTACTTTATTATTATTAAGGATAAAGTAATCTAAATTACACATAATAATATATTAAATATTTATATTCAGTATTTTTTTTAAGGTTGACAAAAAGAGACGCATGAAGAATCTATAAAGTTTTTAATGAATTCCTGATATCTCTTAATAAATGATTATGTAATATGAAGTTTAATAAATTTAAGTTTATTTTATATATGTGTTATGTGGTGTTGCTTATTCTTTAAAACCTTATTTAAAACAAAACCCGATCCTAGAAACAACTAGCAACACCGTTTACTTAACACACACGATAACCATTATGAAATTCCGCAATAACCCATACCACATTTTTAAACCAACAAGTTCGCATGCCTTCAGAGACTTGTATAAGTTCGAAAAGGAAACACACATGAAATAATACACAGACAAAATTTCGTAATTTAACATATAAACAAAAATGTATTTATTAATATTTACAATAGTAAGCTTGAATTAAAATCATTTAATTAACGTTATCAATAAAAATATAATTGGGATAATGCATTAAATAACTTATACAAGTTGCCGCAATTCTAAATTAATACTTAATAATGGTTCTCGATATATCAATTTAACCGATTTATCAGGAATCTCGTCATTGTTTTCCTCGTGATGCTAATAAGGGAAATAGGTCTATAACTGCTCAGCAACACTTAGGGTCTTTGTTTTTCTTTAATACTGGGATAATGGTGGCATTTCTCCATAGAGATGGGACTAATCCTCTTTTCCATATATGGTTGAAGGCTTTTAAGATGCTTGCTCTTTGCTACCTCTCCTAGATTCTTAAGAAATTCAGCATGGATATGGTATTCACTTGGAGAATTTTTCACTTTTAAGCATTTTAGTGCTAAATCCAACTCATGTACCTCAAATGGGATGCTAGAAACCTCTTCAGGAGTTGCAGAGTTTTCATTATTCCTATGGTGTAGTTCCTTCCATTGTTTATTAATGAGTACACATTTTTCTTACATAGACACCCTTTCTTTGCTATTGGGCATAATTACTTCCAAAATATTTGCTATGTCTCTAAGGGAGGTCCGAAGTTTGTCTCTGAAAAAGAACCAAGAAATTATAGACCCTTAAGCTATTTTCTCTATAATTTACATTACTAATGAAATTATCTTATGAATTAATGAATTAACGAATCTTATTGAAGTTATCTATGCCTTTCTAAAAACTCCTACTTGTTTTCTCCAGGAAGTAACATCGCATGACCTTCCAGTGAGTTCAGTTTTTCTTCTAAGCCTATCTCGTTTTTTCTTCAATTCAACGAGGTCTGGAGACCAGAAACACTTATATGTTTCAAGTTTGCCTCTGGAAATGCTAGCGCCGGTGCACTTCAGGAAATTACTATTTATTTTAGAGATAAGCTTTTCAGGATGGCACTCAAAAACTGGATTTTCTTCCCTCAGCTCGTGATCCAGGGATTCCGTAATTTTTTTCCAATTTGCTTTCTTAAAATTCCTCGATATCTTATGATTTTCTATAATATGAGCCAAAGAGCATGACAAGTTAACACAAGCAATGATTTGTCTTTGGCTCAATCCTGGGTCTCCAATAATTTTTCATTTAGTAAAAGTGCTTATATCTGAAGAGACACACAGTAGATCGGGTGTGCTGCTAGTTCCATTATAATGAATGTAAGTATGTGGGTCTACCTTTGAGTAAATAAGTTCAAGGGGGATAGAAGTTAAAACATCTTCAATCTCAAGTCCAGAAGCATTTGAATCATGATATCTCCATCTTTTTGAGTGGGCATTTAAATTCCTATTAAAATGGTTTTTTGATCAATAGCTAGGATTGATAGGTCGGGTTTGCTACCTGGTGGGATATAAGCTGCGTAGACCTTAAACAGACTCTTATTTTTACACACTTTAATTTTTACAATTTCATTCTTATCCGCAATTTCTCCCATGGTTTTAACAACTTCAAAGTCAGTTGAAAGATCATATTTAACTCCAACCAATGCCCTGCTGGCGACTTGCCTAGATTTAGGGAGCAGAAAAAGTCCATATCCTTGAAATTGAAAATATATCAAACGTTATGCATAAGGTATGCCACCTGAATGACAAAGACATCGATATCATGTTTTATTAAAGTTTGTTGTAGAACGGCGATCTTAGTCTGGGACAAACCACCCGCATTCCACTGCAAGATGCTCAAATCCAAGGATTTGTCTCGGGCACACCCGAAAATACCAGAGGAAATTCGCAAGTCTAAAATGCAGTTCACTTTGCCGTAAAGAAACAAACGAAAAAAAAAAACGTTACCCAGAATGCACCACTAGGAGGTGGAACTACATTGAATCCCATATATTCATAAATATATATACATACATTATAGATATACTCATGTTTGTGAAAATTGCAACACCATGAAGGACTTACGCGAGTGAGCTGAAATTTTCAGGAAATGCAAATTAGCGCATGATATGCAAATGATTAGAATTTCAAATCCGTAGCGCATACGTATGCTGAACAGCGCCCTCTGAACGGCGGATGGATCCGAATAAATAGACGGCTGTAGCGAGGCGTGTATGGTTATCGGTGGTTATCTGCTAGTGGTAAACGTTAGCTCAATCGTTACTTATGCCTCTTCGACGAAAGCGAGCGAGATTTGAACAACTTACAGAGTTTGAATGGGGGAGAATCATCGGCCTTCGTGAAGCTGGATTGTCTTATCGTGCAGTAGCCGCTCGTGTGCAGCGTAACAGCAGCACAGTGATGCGTCTTTGGAAGCAGTGGACGGACGAGTGTCGGATAACTCGGAAATCCGGGAATGGACCCCGAAATGTGACGTCAGCTTGCGATGATAGACACCTGGTCCGCATGGTGCTGATGGACCGTACAGCTTCCTCTAGACAATTGGCAGCACAGTGGTCAATAGCTACAGGTGTTTCATTGTGTGCTTCATCAATTCGTAGACGTCTGCTGCAGCGTGGACTGCGTGCAAGGACTCCTTTATACAGGATCCCTTTCACGTTAAACCATCGCCGCCTGCGGCTACAATGGGCCGCTCAGCATAGAGACTGGCGTGCTGATTGGCAGCATGTCGTGTTTTCTGACGAATCCCGCTTTAATTTGTGGTACCATGATGGCCGCATTCGTGTCAGACGCTATGCCGGTGAACGCCACCTTCCGGAGTGCATTATCGAACGCCACAGTGGACGAACACCCGGAGTTATGGTCTGGGGTGCCATAGCATATCAGGGACGATCTGAATTGCTAAGAATTGTGGGCAATCTGAACAGCAACCGGTACATCAGTGAAGTTCTACAGCCCCAAGCTGTTCCCTTCCTTCAAAGCTTGCCAGGCACTGTATTTCAACAGGACAATGCCCGCCCTCATATCGCTAGGACTGTTCAATCCTTCTTTCCAACGTGGCAGGTACAGCTTCTTCCTTGGCCAGCGTATTCCCCGGATATGTCGCCTATTGAACATGTGTGGGATTTCGTTGGTCGGCGTCTCGCTCGTTATCCTCGTCCTGTTGCTTCTGCAGACGAACTTTGGGTGCGCATACAAACAACATGGAATGCTCTTCCTCAGGCAGACTTTCAAAATTTGTTTGACTCCATGCTACGTCGTGTAGCAGCACTTATTGCGGCGCGTGGTGGCTACACAAAATACTGATTCTGATCTCTTGTTATTGTTTGTTTGCTTTGAACATTTAATCATTTATTTGTACCACTACCACTCAACTGTGTATTAAATTTCATTCAATTATGACGATTCCTTCATGGTGTTGCAATTTTCACAAACATGAGTTTATATATATAAACATATATATATATATATATATATATATATATATATATATGTATATATATATACTGGCCATATTGATATTGCTGTACCAAGAGGACGACATGCTACAGGCGGACACACAGGAAGAAGGTGCTGTAAAATGCAAATGATTAGCTTTTCAGCGCATTCAGACAAAGCAGGCACCGGTAGCGACACCTAAAATGTGTTTAAATGAGGACATTGTTCAGCCAGTTTCTCATACGAAAACTGCATTTGAACGTTGTTGCCTGGTGAAAAGTTGTTGTGATACCTCGTGTAGGAAATAGAAATGCGTACGAGCACGTTTCTGACTTTGATAAAGGTCGAATTGTAGCGTACCGAGATTACGATTTATCGTATTGCAGTATTGCTGCTCGCGTCTGTCGAGATCCAATGACTGTCAGCAGAATATGGAATCCATGGGTTCAAGACGGTAATAGGGAAGGCCGTGCTGGATATCAACGGCCCCCTATCACTAGCAGCCAAGAAGAAATTCATGTTACCCGCATGGCCTTAGTGGATCGTGCAGCCATGTCACGAGCCCTGGGTCAAGAATTAGGGTCATTTGCAAAACGACAAATGTGTGCACGAACAGTTCGACGACGTTTGCAGCAGCATGGACTTTCTTCTCGGAGATAATGGCTGCGGCTACCCTTGACGCTACATCACAAGCAGGAGCTTCTTTAATAGTGTGATCAACGACGAACATGGGCGCACGAATGGCGAGATCGAACCCTGCGAAACCCTACATTTCAGCAGGATAATGCACGACCGCATGTTGTCGGTATTGTACGGACCTTCCTTGATACGGAAAATGTTCGGCTGTTGCCCCGGCCTGCACGTTCACCAAATCTCACGCCAATAAAAAACGTCTGGTACATGGTTGCCGAGCGACTGGTTCGTCACCATACGCCAGTCCCTACAGTTTATGAGCTGTGGTACCGTGTTGAAGCTGCATGGGCCTCTGTACCTGTACATACCATCCAATCTCTGTTTGACTCAGTGCCCAGGCGTATAAGTGCTGTTATTACTGCCAGAGGTGGTTGTTCCGGGTACTGATTTCTCAGGAAATGTGCACCCAAATTTCTTGAAAATTGAATCACTTGTTATTTCCCGTACAATGTATTTATCCAATAAATATCAGTTTGTCATCTGCATTTCTTCCTGGTGTAGAAATGCAGATGACAAAATGGCTTTCTTCCTGGTATATATATTTATATATATCGATTTCAATCATGAGTGTGTGTTTCATTTAATGCACTAAATTAAGTTAATGCACTAAAGAGACAATTATTTTAAATTGGAATTTTCGTTAGTGATCGCCTACAAGTTCTGAAGAATCAGGTCGATGTGCTTTGTAAAACTGTCAAAAGGTTCCCGAACCACATACCAATAAAGCAAGTCTTCTTTACACTGAAAAAGAATATTTCGATTTTATGTTAATCGACAGATGTGATTTGTCAAAGTCCGGTTTGTGTTCGACTTACTGTTTAAACCTTACGAAACAAACCATACATACATAGATTCCAGTTGAAGCGGTTCCCTGCAGAACTTATGAAGTCCCCTACCCCTGTCATAATACAACCGACCCTTATGTTCTCCCCCACCTGGTATTAATTCGTATTTAATCAATTTACTTTCCAACTACAAGTCTTTGAACAAAATTGAAATTAAATTTTGTTCAAAGACTTGTGTTATGGAACGGTAAGTCGAGGAACAGAAAATTATAATCGCCATTGTTGTGCATAAACACGAAATTACTTTGAAGTTTAGGGATCAGAATTAAGTAGAGGTCCACTCAACCGGGAGCAAGTTATGTCCTAAATTGTGTACTAGTGTTTGCCTCCAGATTGTCAGTACAAATCGGGGTGCGTCCACAGTGGCATGACCGAGGCAAAATTAGAGATGAAAACTAAACTGTAATAAGATTGTGCCGATGAAGCTCTGTGTTGGTTTGTGTTGAATTTTTATTGGGTTAAATAGGATGGCACGAAAGCTTTTACAATAGTTCAATTCAATAGACTTTCGCCAAAACGACATTCCCTCATTTATGGAAGTTTTACAATTGCTTCACATTCATGAATAAAGTTAATAATTCAAAGCACAAGGAAATCTATTAATTATCAACTTACTTTATATCACATTTAAAAGTTATTTTATTTGTAAAATACAATTATATTTTATACAGAAAATAGTGCAAGCTGCAATGCACTTCACTATAGTAAATGCTATAAGTTAAAAAAAAAATTATATGAAAACATTATTCAATCTTTTTCATTGTTTATAGTTAAATGCATAATAAAGTCAAAAGTTAACCTAAATTTTTATTATCGATATCATTTAGTAATTTTACTACTTATCAAATCAACTGTTTTTTTTCAGATAAAATTGATTCATATTTTCATATAATTTCATTTCATTTTGAATGTATTAGTAATTCCTATGATTAATAAAAATTCATTCATAATTATTCTTGTGTATCATTCAGAAATATGAAATATGGCTCAAGTACTAAAAAAATATTTTTTAATACTTAAACTTTTGATAAAATATTTTTGCATTGAAATTAAAACAGGATTTTAAAAGAAACATAAAGGAAAAGGGCAAGATTAAAAAGAAAGCAATTGTTACAAAATTATCCACTGGAAAATTAACTTTTAATAAGTATTCTTTAACACAAAAGTATTTATTAGAAATTAACTTAGATAAGAAAAAAATGACGACTACAGTTGAGTATCAAGAAAATAACATATTATTAAAATTGAAATGTACAAATATAACTGTAAATAAAAAGCGTCTAAAAGCGTTTATTTCGTTTACGCCATAACGTTTAATCAACTAATTTTAATACGTTTAATTTAATCATATAACGAAACAATATAACGTGGATTATAATGTGTAAGGTAATAATATTTTTCGTTATAGCGTAAATTTTCATTATGACGCTTTTTCGCTATAAAGCAAAATAATGTATAACGTTATAAAGTTTTACGTCATTCAACAAACAGATTATGCAAGAACTGGAAATGGAACTAAGAAAACATATAAGAAAGCAGTGAACTTATTCTTTACTACTTATTCATAAATTCTGTATAAAAATGTATTATATTAAATTTAATAAAAAAAAAAAAACACTGAATCCAAAACTGTATTAAACCAACATTTCACCAATATTTCGTTATAAATGGTATTAAAATGGAAAAAAATTAATAACTTTCTGAAGGAAAAAAAATTCCAGCTCAGTGAGAGAGAATTACCGATGTCATTCGATTGATTTCTCTCTAAAATATAATGTCAGCTGGAACCGATCTTTTGAGGATTATTATCATTTTTTTTCATCATTTTCATGTTGATTTAAACTTATAATCATTTTTAATAATGAGTAAAACAACTGTGTTTTAATGTATTCGTAATAGGAGAAAAATAATATAAAATATTAAATTGTTGCAACATTTAATAATAAGGGCGTAGTACATGATTTCTTAACTAACGATCCATTGATCATTTAGCACATCAGTGTTTAGTTGAGAAGCATTGATTCTTTAATTAACTTCAGTATTTTTATATGAATGTATGTTGTAACATTTCGGCCTATAGGAGACCTATAACGGTTTTAAGAAAACGGCCACTTTCAGGTTCATGGAAACACTAATTTTAATTTACAAGCATTATATATATATATACAGAACTCTATTTACGAATAAATGGAAATTTAAATTATAAACTAGATTTACAAATGCAGGTAGGAGAATTTCAGAGTTATCGAGTCTACGTTGAATCTAATTGCCTGGTTTGACCTTAATTATCACACGGCGTGATACACGAAACCACAAGGGGTTCACTTTAAAAAACAGGCGGAAACTCCGACTTGTTCAGTCACTTTACAGAAAATGAGAAGAACAACACTTCTTTTCGATTCGTCGCAGAACTACCTTCTTCTCCAAAAAACTCCCCTTTAAGGAAATCCGTCAAGAGGAGGAATTGGGTCATCTTCTCTGACTTCTCATTGGAGGCGTCATTTCCTCAACCCATGGTCTATCACCCATCACGATGTAGCAACTCATCACATAGTCCGTATCCCATCCGTAATTGTTTCGACCTGTGAAGGTCGAACAGATAATCGCTAATTTAATGATGTCTCTTTATTCATGACACTGATTATCTGCCGTCAGATTTGAATGATGTTATTATGCACTTTTTAAAGAGTATACATTCCTTTCTCCTGGGAACAGAAATGCTATGAAAAAATGCAACAATGTAATAAATTATAATTTTAGCTGTATTTGTGATTATAATTTACAAGATAGTTTCTGTAAAACGATAAATAAGAAGCGACATCAATATCTTCACTGGCAATCTCTTAATTATTAAATTTAAGTTATCTTATACTTAATGATGTCACTTTATCACTATTATCAGTAGTAGTATTTTATATAATGGTGAGGGGAAATACATACGTGTATTATGATTGTATCCTATTGAGTTATTTTTTAATGTAACCGAATGATTTTAAGGGGCCTGATGGCCGAGTGAGTAGCTATTTGGAGCTAGGTGCCCCAGGTATCGAGTTCGAGTCCCGGATGGACGTTTCAATGAATGTTTGTATTGGTTCGAAATCCATTTTAAAGCGTAGATCTCGGTCTAATATGACCGTAAGGCTGGGGCATAGGACTGATAACGTAAAAAGAATAACGTAAATAGAAAAATATCTCCTGCCACAAAATCTGCCAGTAAGCAGACGGCCTTGGCCCACCATGGGGCTGTCATGGCAATGAAGAAGAATTTAATTACTTTCCTTTATTTACTTTAATTTTACTTTAGACTTTTAAAAATATCATTTGAAAAGTATGGGGGAATCATCAGCTTCTTGACAGAAAGTGAAATAAAAAAAAATTAAGAATTACTTGAGAGCATTTCTCATTTTTAAGAGGGAACAAAGGTAACTACTTTTAAAATCTTAAGTCCATATGTATTAATTCGTAATGATTTTTTTTTTGGAAAAGCTAATAGTCAAAGGGAATTTTTGTGCAATTTAAGGAATCAATTAATTGACTTGTAAGGATTGTCATGGGGAATTTTGTTTTAAGAGAATGTAAATTTATTTTTATAATTAAATTATCATTTCAACGAAATAAATTAAACAATTTGTTTACGTTCTTAGTTAATGTTTTGAATTCAACTAATCCTAATTTTGAAAATAAAACTTACTATTGATTACATTCACTCAGTTAAATACTTACTCATTACTTATTTTGATTGAGTCCAACTCGGGGCTCAGCGACAGCGCGTGCCGCTGATGTGCATGAGGGCGGAGGTTCAATTCGATGGCGGCTTTGTTGTAGACACTGTTTAAAAAAACGAGGAGACTCGATGGCGTTTGGGACGTTCAGCTTCTTGTCTCGTGAATCGGACTACCTGGTGGGAGATTTCAGGGTTTTCTCCCATATGATACGCCAAAGCGGGGTAGTTCCGCTTAAAAAGTTCTCCTAGAAGGCACGTCCCTCCTTCTTCAGCATCAAGGAGCCAAGTCAGACTTCTACCTACGGGTGTTTCATCACAACAGAAGTTGTCCAGCTTTCCATGAGACCACACGGGTTCTTGGGTTTGTCTAGATGTTGCTTTTTACTAAGTGGGATAATTTGGTTTGTGGCTCTACGGTCATTTTGTACCCACTTTAGGCTAATTAGACCGGGACCTACAGTTTAACGTGGATTCCGAATCACTCACAAACATCTCTGCCACCGCCAGGATTCGAACCTGAAGCCTATGGTACCGAAGGCCAGAGAGCTAGCCAATTAGCCATCAGGCTACTATACCAAGTAGATAAGAAACAGACAAAGCCATTTTTATTGATTTAGTGAGATTGATTTTTGATTGATTGAAGTGTGAGCTTCAATGGTTATTTATAAAATGCAATAGTTATTGTGAAATGTTGCTTATTGTTGTTCACTGTAAAAGAGAAATTTCATAAAAGAAATCACCCTATGTTTTTATTAGTCAAGAAAATACATTGCATTTAACAATTATAAATTTTTATTTAATCTGCTTATGAAAGATTTCATAATATACTGTAAGAATAGTTCATGTATTAAACGCTTTACAATAAAATATTAATGGAATATTTAATATAAGGGGCCTCATGGCTGAGTGACTAGCGGTCGGGTTCACATGTTTTGGGTTTGACTTCCGGCGATGCCATGGATTTGGAATCCACTTTAAGCCGTAGGTCCCGATCTAATATGACTGTTGGGTGTGGTGATGGCAACCCTATCCCGTAAAAAGAAAACATCATCTGTCTCGAAATCTGCCAGAATGTAGACGGCCTTGGCGAACTAATGAGGAAGAAGAAAAATATAAATACTTTTATGCGTCTTTTCAGAAAATTTCGTAATTATTTGTCGTCTGCAATTTTAATTACTTGCAGTAAATTGCTTTTAAAAAGTGACATTGAAACGTATCAAAAGACAAAAGCGAATCTGTTACATGGATGGCAATCAACGTTGGCTTTCGACATTAAGCATTACGAAAAAAGTTAAATTTTTGAGAGACAATGAGAAGTTCTGCAATTCAACAACAACAAAAAAATACAAACAAAAGTAAGTTAAATAATAAATAAAACTCAACTATATTCGAACCAAGGTTTATCATTAATGATTTCACAATTAACTATATCTTTAAGTATTGCTCAAGCCTCAAAAGCTAGAGATAACAATTAATTTCTCAAGAATTACGATTAACTCTTTTTACGAATAACTCTTTAATTGCGTTTATCGATTGGATTGTTTAAATTGCTTTTCTTAACTTTCACGTTACGCAATTTATTTCTTGGCGGGTGGCATCCCCAGTGGTATACAGAGGATTTCCTTCGTGCGCCATTTTAATTCTGAACACGTGGAACCAAGCGTCGAGAATTGAATTGTTGAAGAACATTTTTTTTTTCTATGATGAAATCGGGGAAGTTTGAGAAAGTTTGAACGATGTATTAAATTGAAGAAATATCAAAAGAATAATTAAAAAATGTAATGTGTAATTCAGATAATGAATTCTAAATAATTTTTACTTCTAATTCTTTTATCTATTTTTTGCTTTATATATATATAATATTATGGGGCCTGATGGCCGAGTGACTAGCGCTCGGTGCCACATGTTTTGGGTTTGACTTCCGGCGATGCCAGGGATGTTTGTAGTGGTTCGGAGTCCACTTTAAACCGTCGCGCGTAGGGCTGATTACTCAACCTTGTAAAACATCTTCTGCCTCGAAACCTGCCAACAGTCAGACGGCATTGACCGCCATGGGGATGATGATATATATATATATGTATATGTGTGTGTGTGTGTGTGTGTGACGTATATGAACAAAAATTTAAAAAATATATTTAAGAAGAAATATATTAGAAAATAACAATCCACTTGTTAATTATTTTAGCTTTTGTTACTTAATCTGTTAATTACAAAAATAAAATCAAGTCATATTTCATTAGCTACAACATGTTTGATTATTTAAAAATATCCGTTACTACATCAGCAAAGAGAATGCTTATACTTGAAATAATATTTAGAGTATTATTTTAAAAATGAAAACTTATTAAAAAGATTTAAGAGTGTTTATAATGAATAGAAAGGAAAAGGAGGAAAAATGCATATATGTAAGTTTTAATTTATATGATCATCATCAGTGGCCCAACAGCCCCATGGTGGGCCAAGGCCGTCTGCCTACTTGCAGTTTTCGAAACAAGAGACGTTTTCCTTTTTACTGGGTAAGGTTGTCAGCCTTACACCCAACGCTCTTCAGCCATATTAGGCAGGCCCTATGGTTTAAAGTGGATTCCGAACCACTACAAACATTCATGGCACCGTCGGGACTCGAACCCGAAATCTGTGGCACCGAGCACCAGAGCGCCGGTCACACGGCCATCAGGTCCCTGTTATTTGCCCCTCAGTAAAATGTGACTAAAAATTAATTAATCATTGACTCCTATCAGTAGCTAACTTATTTGCTATGAAAAGCGGGGAAAATTGTTTTACAGGAACCATTTACATAATAAGTACCAAAAGTGTAAAACTAATTGAGTAAAACAATGGCACTAAATATTCTTTGTAGTCATCTGTAGATAAAATAACTTACCTCCGTATTAATTTTGCTAAATAGCTAGGAATTCCTAAATGCATAGGCAAAGACATTTCAAATCTTTTTTTATCGTTCTCAGTATCACTGACTGACTCATATTTTTTTTTTATGGGGGGGAATTAGTGCATAGAAAGGCATATTGTAAAGACACATTGTCTAATAGCCGCATTGTATCTTTTTTATATAATGATATATTGTGTGTTCCTATTGTAACTTTCATTATTCTGTGGATAAAGTGTCAAACATTTAGTCATCTGAAATAGAGAAAATTTTTGTGATATTCTATATCTGTTCTTCCTTGAAATGTGTTATATTATCATTTATTATAGATACTTTACGGATTTCGGTTAAAGTTATAAAATTTTGCAACGTGCTAAAAACATAAATTAGAAAACATATAAGCAAACTGGGGTCACTTATGCACAAATTTATGGAGCAGGCCGATATGTACCATAAATTCGGGCAAACTTCAAAAATTCATAATCAAATAAGTAATGCTTGAATAAAATTTCGGTTTACTCGAATATTATCAGAGAGACATTGGGTGATTCCAAATGCAACCAAAAGAGGGCGCTCACACGTCATGCTGAGAGGTTTTATGTAAATCAAGGTAACAATAAAACTGGCTGGAAATGGACTCTTCATGCTATCCCGGTTGTTCCAGTATTTTAATAAAGACATGCGTTACCTGTTGTCACCTTCATACGTGATGGTGTCCCGCCCCACTTTGCAAGTAAAGTCAGACATTCTTGTTGGACACTTTCACTGAAGACCGATTGATAAGTCGAGGTTGTATGATGAAATGACCCTCACGATCGCCAGACTAGACTTCGACAGATTTTTGGTTTTGGAGACTAGACTAGGTAAAGTCTCGTGTTCCCCAGCCACTTTGATGGAACTGAAGGATGCTATTAGACATACCGTCGGTGGCATCGATGCCGACATGCCTTACGCAGCTGTAACAGGAGTAGTGATTCTCCTCACTTGCCCAATACCTTGTGGTGGTGGTCCTGTTGAAAATAGTGTATTACTTAATGAATGCACAATGCCATGTTGTTGTTTCTGTTTTTCGTCAGTTTATGTTTACCTTATTTGCATAAAACGTAACAGTAGGACGCATGGGCGTCCTCTTACAGTTTTTTTTGGAATCATTTTGTATACATGGCAAAAAAATCCAATGCCTCCCTAATTATAATCATGAAAACCGAAATTTTTTTCCGAGTATTTTTTATTATGAATTTTTAAAGTTTGCACTAATTTATGGGTCATTCTGTATTTGATTTTAACCTATTATATTTTATATCTAAAAACTTTTATTACGTCTGACACGCTCCTACTGATTAACTTGATGTATAAAAAAATTTCAATAGAAATATTTTATTAGTATGTTAATCATAATGTGTCTGCTTAAAATATCACGATGGAAGAATATTTTGTAGCTAAACCATACTTAAAAAAATACAACTGATTACTCTTATTTACTCGCGTTATTTTTGTTTAAATAGTTTTATCGCATTGAGAGACCAGCAAAACTCTTTTTAACGCAGGTTACTAGGTAACTTTTTTTTTATTGGACAACCAAGTAATAATAAAAAATATCTCGATCATTTTGGATAAACTTAATTAAATAAATTTTATCCTTCAATACGTTTATTTTCTTCTTTTTCATTTTCCTGCCTCATTAGCTAAAGAAAAGAAACAGCTAATGAGCCAATTAATTATTTTTTTTTTCAATTCATTGCCTTAAACTCTTCTTCATACAACGTATTACTTTTTTTTGTCTGAATATGTCTTGCTAATGCTCCTAAAACTAAGATAAAAAAAAGGAAGTTACAAATTTATTTTTCGGAGAGAGGAATGTATATTCTTTAACAAGTAAAAAAAAATAAAAACAAAATCGTAAAAGTGAAAAAAAAGTAAAGATGAGAAAAAAATAGAAACAGAATCGTAAAAGTAACAGTCTAGTAAAGAGGGGAGAGGCAGTAATTTTGTCAAATACAGGTTAGTCCAGGAAAATCTGATAGAAATCATGATATGCTGAAATATTGTTCTTCAAGAAATTGCTAACAACAGTAGCCTGTCTTTTGTTAAATGTAACACTAATGTTAATTTTGGTTAAATTTATTAAGATTTCAGACTTTATATTTAGCATTAATGGAAAACAATATTTTGCCAAAGTTTCGAAACAGAGTTCATTAAAGTTATTGATTCACGTTCATTATCATTGCTTCACTTTTTCAATTCACAAAAAATCATTTATTCACAAATATTCTTTAGCATGTTTTTTCTTTTAAATGAATTCCTTTATCCTTTTATATTATATTAATTTTTATTTTTAATAACAAATTTTTATTTATATATTGTAATTTCTTTCATTCAATAACAAATATAACCGGGGCCTGATGGCCTAGTGGCCAGTGCTCTGGTGCTCAATACCACAAGTTTCGGGTTCGAATCCCGACGGTGGCATGTATGTTCGTAGTGGTTCGGAATCCACTTTAAACCGTCGGTCCCGGTCTAATAGGATGGCAGAGCATTGCGGGGGTAGTGTTACTCACGTCCGTAGCTTATCCCAAGTCTTCACAAATAGGAAAAGTATGATGTGTGTATCTTTTAAAATAAAATTATTCAAGTTGTATTTTTTTTCTAAAACACAAACTAATTTATTCTGCCGTAGCTTCTTTCAAGCTGAGATACATAGAAAATTTTAAAGACACTTTTACAACTCGAATGTTTTATTTCAAAGAAAACACTGGAATAAAATACTGGTTTTACCAAACGATTTTAAAATTGTTAGTCTCTGCAGAATTTATGGCCATTTTTTTTTAATCCTACATCAAAAGTTGACTTCTTAAAAGATTCCTTAAAAAGTTCCTCGAATTTCCAAAAGTAAAGTTGCTCAGATTATGGATGCACATTCTGAAATCGAATTTCTTTAAGAAGCAAAGAAAAAAAATATTTAATACTACTTTTTGCATGGGAAGGGGATTGTAGCGACTGCATAAAGAAATCTCTCTAGTGCTGCCCCCAAACAAAGCAAACAGAGTTAAATAGAGGAACTGACCAATCAACTTTGCCTTCCTGAAGGAATCACGTGACTAAAATACTACAGAGAACTGATCTTGCAATTTAAGTACAGTAGTCTGGGTTAAGGGTGAAAAATATAGTAATTTTTTCTTTCCCGTTCTCATCAGTGCTGGAATCGGATAATATTGACACCACCTTTTTTTTATAAGTTCATCAGGGTAGTAAATCTTTTATTCCTCTTCAGGTTCAAATAATGATACACTGTTATTTGAGTACATCGATTTAAGTCATTTTTTAAAATTTGTTGAGTTAAGTTAAGGATACTGATTTAGTGAGATTATAATAATGATAAATTTTAAAAGTATTAATAAAATAGTCGGAATCTGAAAAATTTGAAGTTATTAATTAAGAGAAATATAACACCTTAATAAAAAGGGCCTTTATTTTAATTTACGACTTAATAGATATTAATAATAATTTATTCTGCGGGGCTGATGGATGAGTGGCTAGTGCTCGATGCTGCAGGGTTCGAGTCTCAACGGTGCCATGGATGCAGAGCGTTGCGGGGGTAGTGTTATTCGCGTCCGTAGCCTGTCTTCAAGCTCCGCGTGCCCCCTGGGTAGTGATAAATGAGTAACAGCGGTGCAGCCTTTGCTTTAGGCATACAGACAAATGTCTATGTATTTGCCAGCTGCATTAGAATAACAAATGATAATTAATCCTTAACTGATAATTGAAAATCAATCTTCATTCTGGATCTCAGATTTAATATTCAACAATGAAAAATAACTGGAACTTCGGCTTCTATTGATAAAAATGTTTAGCTGTTCCTTAGCTTAAAGAAGTGTTATGGATCATTATATTATGTTATGCAAACATGCTTCAAAGGGGAAAAAAATGATAACAAAATCTTTTAACAAACAATTTGACGCCCTTTCCCACTAGAATGGCACGTGCAGTAGATTCAGCATTATCCAAGGAGGACCAGGGATGGTTTGTACCAATGAGCATCTATCATACCTTTACAATTTGGAACCAACATTCGCATAAAGCTTCGCTCTCGTCTCCAGAAACTCAACTGCAGGCTTTTCCGGGCTATGAACTTATGATGTCTTTACTGGTGCAACTTTTGGTTCTGCTTCTTTATCGAGTTTCTACGCGGGATGCCTTAGTTAAGTGAATCCAATGCGCTATTATATAGTTAGCTATATTTTTAAAATTGAATTAAATTAATTCGTTTAATTCTCAAATTAATTTTTGAAGGAACAAAACCTTTTATTCATTTATATCTTGATAAATGCAATTGATATAGTTTTCATTTACATTTCGATAAATGCATTTGATATAGTTTTCATTTACATTTCGATAAATGCATTTAATATATTATTTCTTTATATCTTGATAAATGTAATTTGTATATTATACATTATCTTTATAAATGCAATTAATGTAGTATTCATTTATTTCTTGATAAATGCAATTAATATATTATTCATTATGTCTTGATAAATGCTATTAATATATTATTCTATTATATCGTGATAAATGCAATTAATATATTATTAATTTATATCTTAATAAGTAGAATTAATGTAATAATTTATTTAATTCCAAACGCAGAAAATATATACGTAAATCACTAAAAATCATAAATTCTTATTAATAGTATGAAGCAAATGAAAGGAAAAATTAGAAATATTGGATTCATAATTATAGAAATTTTTTAAGCCCATTTTAAAAAGTTATATAAATATTTGACTGTCTTTAGTACGGTAAATATCTCTTTTCATTTTCGCATGATGAAGAGTAGTAAATCAATCAAAATTTTCAAATGGATTCGTTTCATTTTATTTCACTCTCAAAGTGAAATGTTTTATATTTTAATGTTTCCAAATATTTCACTTATGAATCAGAAAACAGATAAGATTTTAATCACTTTGTATTGCATTCGAAATAACAACAAATAAGAAAAAAAGCTGCTCTACAATTTTTGATGGCAAACCACTCTCTTTAGAGTCCAGTTTTTTCTTCCCTCATCGACTTCTTTTTGGCGGCAAAAAAACAAACAGAAACCTGAAAGGATTCGGCGATACTTACTAGCGTTTTTTCCCTTAGGCAAAAGGATTTGCTTTACTAAACTAAATACAATTTGCGTTTTTGCTTTTTTTTTTTGTTCCGGTGCTTTGCAGATTCAAATAAAGCGGGGAATTGAATAAGCTATTTTTCAAACATTTTCCTTATTTCTCGGCCATATTTCTATTATTTCATTGGAATTTTATATGTCGCGTTGTATTCGCTCTTTTAATAAACTCATGTGTTACCATTTTCAAATATAAAGTAATTTTTTATGCATTATTATCGTAATTTTTAACAATTCTCAATACCGTCCTTTTCTTTTGAGGCTAATCATATATATATATATATATATATATATATATATATATATATATATATATATATATATATATATATATATATATATATATATACATATATATACACTCATGTCCATAAATTAAGGATAATTCAGAATCACACAGAAATTGAACTCTAAAATAAAAATTTCACCTGTAGAATTATCACACACGTCTTGAAGAAGAATATGCAAATTACAGGAAACCACCAGATGGCGTGGATAGTACGTCACAATGACGAGAGTGTAAAAGAGGGGTATATAAGGAATGGTGGCAAAGAAGTAAAATTGTTCACAAGCGCTTTAAAAGCATTTCAGTGCAATAACCGCATAGTTATGGCACAAAAGAAGTATTTGGATGATTTTTTACGTGGTAGAATTATCGGACGACTGGAATGTGGTCGTACCCAGCTGGAAGTATCCGAGGAACTTGGAATCGGCCAGAGTGTCATCTCCAGGCTTTGGCAACGATTCCAAGAGGAGGGTAATGTGAATAGATGTTACAGCACCGGTCGCCCCCGAGTTACAACGCCGAATGAGGACCGGTATTTAGCAGTTACTGCCAAAAGAAACAGATGGAGAACAGCATCAGACCTGTCCCGTCAGTTCTCTTCAGCTACCGGTACGACAGTTTCAAGGCAGACCGTGTACAGACGCTTAGGGCACATTGGTCTATATGCTCGTAGGCCTGTCAGATGTGTTCCACTTACCGCAACTCACTGTCGCCTGCAATTAACCTGAAGTAGAGAGCACGCATTGTGGACACCGCAACAGTGGTCTTGTGTGATGTTTTCCGACGAGTCCAGGTTTAGTTTGCAGTCTGATGCTCGCCGGACTTTCATATGGAGAGCACCAGGAGAACACCATTGAACGACACCGTTACGGTGGTGCAGGATGGCTCGTTTGGGGAGGAATTATTCTTGGTTCCAGAACTGACCTGCATGTTCAGAGTGTAACGATGACAGGCCACATCTATCGGGATGTCATTCTGGAACAACATGTACGTTTGTTTTGGGGCGCCATGGGTGCTGAATTTCTGTTTATGGATGACAACGCCCGTCCTCACCGTGCAAACATTGTAGACGAATGCCTTCAATTGGAGGATATCACCCGTATGGATTGGCCAGCATACTCACCGGACTTGAATCCAATACAGCATGTGTGGGATATGCTTGGCCGACGAATTGCAGCCCGTCAACCCCTCCCACCTGTCAACCGGAACTTCGGAGGGCATTGCTTGATGAGTGGTGTAATATTCCCCAAGATCAGATTGATTCACAGGAAGAAGAACTCATCACTTTCTCCCAACAGTGTCCACAAAAATGTCAACAAACACAAATATAAATTACTTTGTTACGGGTCATGGTCCCTTTCCAGCATACCTATACAGGTTTAACATTAAAGATACGGACAATTGCATTTGTGGCGAAATAGGCACACCGGATCATTATCTATTCTCTTGCTCTCTAACAGACTCAAATCATGCTCTACAACCAAACCCAGAAACATATGAAGCCTGGGCAAAAAAAGCAGCAATCTCCAAAAAAATAAAAGAAAAAAATTATCAAGGTTATGGACTTTGTAACGCAAAATATAGACTATATCACAATAAAAACCATAAACATGTCAATAATATTGTGATGTAACCATATCCCTTAACAGTTTATGTTTATCTATTTACTATTCATAGTTCATATCACTAAGAACCTTGTGTCAACAATTCTGTACATATGTATATAACTGTTATTCTTTTCTCAAGTTGTCTAAATTCCTTTTTAATTTTCCTTTTATTATATATTAGATTTATTTTAAGTAGTTTTAGTAGAGCGGTTGCTGGCGGAAAGCATGGAATACATGCTATTCACCATAAATCACTCTAAAAGGCCTAAAGCAAGAGTTCCTAGAACTCCTCACGATTGAGAGCCGTTCTGGCGTGTTGATATGCACCAGACAACTCTCAAAGCGGAACGGACCCAGTGTTTATCACTGATTAGCAACAGTGAACTCAGCCAAAGGGCTGCTTGCGTTACCCAGAGTGGTTATTCAATCCTCCTTTCCGTAGTTGTGCAACCAACACTGAAATCCCGTTAATTCGTGAAGGCCAGTGGCACTCCTGCGGCGTCCAAGATCAGATTGATAATTTGATACTCAGGATGCCTAGGCGTTGTAAGGCCTGTATTGCATCGTTCGGGAGACATACTCCATATTAACCATCATACTAACCATCATACTAACCATGTTATATTTTTTTTTGTAAATAGGTTCTTTTTTGAAATTTGCTCCAGGGAGTAAAAATCGCAATTTTTATTAATTATGTCAAACATATAGCATCTTTTTTGCTCTTTACCTTTTGTTTAATAAATAGACTTTACAAATAAGTCAAATTTGTTTTGCTTCTGTCTCTTTCTTTGCCTGAACTTCATTATCCTTAATTTATGGACAGGAGTGTAATATGTTTACTTAATTGATCATAGTTTTCCTTTCAAAATACTAAATGTTAATTTGACTTAGAGGGATCTAAACATTTATTTTTTATTAAAAAAAATGACTTTTCGTTATGAAATTCATAGAATTTTTCTTATTATTTTAATCGAATCTTTATTTTCTTGAATAAATAAAACAAAGAAACTCTTCAAATGTAGTTTTTTTCACATAAATATTCGAAATCTTGTTATACACTTAATGTTGTTTTTTTATTTATAATTCATATTAATAATGTATATTTAATATATTTCTTTTTCATGTAAACTGAATCAAAAACCTTAACAAAAACTAATACTTATTAAATTATTAATTTATTCTGCATATCACTTAATACTTACTAATATTTCTTTACTGTTATGAATATTCAAAAATTACTACTAATTATTTAGCAAGTGTGCTCTGTCAGGAATTTTATATTACTGCAAATGTTTTCGTTTTAGTTAAATTATAAAGTTAGGTCTATTATTTTGTTAAGAAAAACAAATTTGGGGAAAGATATTTGGGATAATTCTCGAGTTTCTTTATATAATATAATTTTGTAAATTTACGCATAATATTTTTAGGAGTGGAACAATTCATGTGAAGCTTAGTTAAATTGTGGAAACAAAGCAAGTTAAGTCTAGATATAAATATATTTGATTCTAGATTTAGATATTATTTTAGCCAATTATAAATTACTATAACTAGTTACTTTAGAATACTAAATAATATAATAACCTTTAATTAAAACCTAAAAAATCATCTTGAATAATTCACTCCTTAATAAGTTAATTAGAATTTCAGCTGTATAACTATGCAGGAATTTATTTTAACTTTTTCGATTACAAGTCTTACGTGCAATATATGCTTGTTTTACAAGATAATTCTAGACAGAAATTGAATTAAACTTGTAAATAGAGATTAAAAGTAAGGATCTATTATCACATAAACACCGTAATGATTCCCTTTATCTACAAATACATTAAAAATTCAATTTGATTTGAATTTTCTTTTATGATAAAAACTACTACAATATGTTATATTAGTTTCAACAGTAATTATGTTTCATGAATGTGATAAAATTTACCTTCTTCTTTGTTGTTAAAGATTAATCTGACCAATACATTTTACATAATTTTGAAATACAGTTCTTCAATAATGCTTTACTAGACAAAGAGAAAAATAATTTTTATTACGGTATATATTTACCATGAGGCCCTGATGGCCGAGTAACTAGCTTTCGTAACAGGTTTTGGGTTTGAGTGCCGGCGGTGCCATGGACGTTTGTAATTGTTCGGAATCCACTTTAAAGCTTAAGTCCCGGCCGAATATGATTTATAAGCGTTGGGCGTAGCGCTGACAACTGGCATTGCTTTCATTTAGACAGTAACGTTTAAACCTGTCAGTGTGACTAAACTTTGTTATTATACGTTATACGAATCATTAGATCACCCAAAGTGTTTTTCATTATCCACTTTGTATGTTACAAAGGTTTTCAAGAATTATTCACTTAATATTAGGGAGTTTTTGCATACCGTAAGTTAGTTACCGTAGGACGTCCGTTAGCATTTTTCTCCCTAGCGCGCGTGCTCAGTTTCCTATGAGCATGCGCGCTAGGGAGAAAAATGCTAACGGACGTCCTACGTAACTAACTTACGGTATGCAAAAACTCCCTATTATTCGCTTATTCAATTCCTTCTATTAGCTGACACTCTATTTTGATACTTGTTCAAATTTTCAATCGTTAATAAAATACCTTTCATTCATCCATTCAAGTTCGAATACTTTTTTTTTTGAATTTGTAGTGGTTGACACTTGATGTTAATACAGTTTTTTCAAATATTAATTCAGTAATTAAATTTAATTCATTAATTTTAGTTTTTTTTTTAGATTTAAGTTGCATATATCTACCAATAGATGGTGCCAGATAAACTTTAAAAAATGAATGAAAATTATTTATAAAGGACTTTCTGCAATATAGTGAAAAAATGTAGGAATTGACTTAAATTTTTTTTTATATTACTTGTTTCTCAGTTGAAACTACTGCAAGTGAATAATATGACCCAATGCTAAATCTTTTTTTTTCTTCAATTCACAGTCTACTAACGAACTTAATCTCATTAACCTTTTCATAATCAGTAACAGTGCATTGATTGAATAACATTGCTAACTAGGATCTGCCTTTCAATAAAATTTTCAAGGAAAGAGATATTTTAAGATTTTGTACCTTTATTAAAATGCCGTATTCAGAGATACGGTGTCGGTTTAAAAATCGGGCTATTTTATAAAACTAATATTTGTTTTTCCAAAATTTTAGGAATTAATGTTATTAAATTGTAAGGAAACTATTCAATTGTCTCCTTCAGTAATACAACCTCTAGTAGAAACAATGACTGCTTTAGCAACAAATTAAATAAATATTGAGAGACCTATCTCAGCATTAACGTTTATTAAGGGATCCACAATGAAAAAATATCTTATATATATATATATATATATAAAGATTTAATAGATGAGCCATTTTGAAGGTGATGTAAGTTCATTTTTGACAAAAAGTTAGTTAATGATAAAAATGAATGCAATCTGCTATAAGCTTTTCATTTATAAACAATTCACAAAAACATCCTTCCAAATTTTCATTTTGTCAATATAAATTTACGCAGTGAATGAAAGTACAAATATAATTACTTCGTAAGTGGTGCAAGTCTACTTTATATTAAGCTAATTATTAGCTATTAAGTTATTGACATATTATTAAGCTAAAAAAATATACTACACAATTTTTCTACTTCATTTTTACATATTGGAGAAGAACAAACCCTATAACAACATTAAGAACAAACCCTATAACAATGCTGTATAAAACTTCATTGGATGAAAATACATGATTGTAGAGCGTTGTCTTAAGGTTTAGTCAGTATTCAGCCCTCGTGGTTCTTCGCTAAAAGTGAAGGTGCATATTATCCTTAGCCATGGACGTCACCTGCGACGGGGTCCTTTGGACCTGGTATAGGCTTTCTTGCACCAGGGCGATTAGTAACAACAATAATACTCTTCATCATAAAGCACTTAAAGCATTCCGTGTTTTCCCATGCAGACATTTTCACAGAAGTATGATTCGGAGTACATTGTCTTGATAATATTCAGAATACCACTTGGCAGATCTGTGTAATTGATAGTTTTTTCCATGTTCCATAGCTTGATGATAGCTACATCAACTTTCTGTTCCAATTGGGACAGAGATCATGCCCGAATTTAATTTTATTGGATGCACAATGGAATAACTCAGAAATCACACTTCTTGATATACTTTGCAAATCACTGACATTGCTTCGTATTGCAACGGCATAATAATTTTGCAATTTCTTTAAAAACGCATCTGTTTGGTTACCTTTTCCTGATAGCTCTTTATTTTTATATTTTAATTTTCTCGATCATGAACCTTCTCTTCTTTGTATGCGGCCAATGCATTCTGGTTTTGACTCGTTCTTTGCATAAATGTTTTGCACTGACAAAAACCTTTTAAAATCACAATCTCCATAATACTACCGAGCCCAAAAAGTAAGACCAATTATTTATTTTTTCAAAAACTCTTTCTTTTCTCTCCCAAATTTATTTCATCGTCTTCAAAGTAATCCCCTCCGAACACAATGCACTTATGCCAACGTTTTTTTAAATCCTCAATGCATGCTAAAAAGTCATCGGCAGGATTCACGTTGAATCTCTTCAATCGACTCAAAACGGTGTCCCCGGAGTGGTCTTTTGAGTTTAGGGAATAGCCAGAAGGGAATCACAAGGTGTGAATTAGTGGTTGCGGAACGATATGGGTTCATTTTTGAACATTCAAAAATATCACATTTTTGTAACTTTTATCCATATTTTAAAGATAAAATTGTATAAAAAATAGTTAAAGTTGGTATTTTTATGTGGAATTCAAAGGTTTTGAATATATTTAATCAAAACACTTGTAAAAAGGCTAAATATTTTAAATCCAATACATTTCATATTAAAAAGCCTTTGCCAGTTCAAGGAAGTTGCAAAAAAACTTTTTGTCGAGCAAATTTTAACTTCTTGAAAACAGAGCTCAGAAAATTTTTAGAGCTTTAAAGAAAAATAAAACTATATTTTTTAATAAACAATAACATGAACTTGATAATTCAATAGCATTTTAATATATTTACGACAGTTTTAAAAGTAATATCTCCAATTAAAATTTGTTTTTACCTTTTTCTCAGAATGAATTTTTATGCTTTTTGTTTTCACGTGAAACACCATAACACAAGTAATTTTTGTCCACATGGTACAAAACTTGTTATAAATATTTTTCATAAGTGTTTACACAGGGAATAGACATTGGAAATGATTCTAGCTACATAAATATTTTTTATTTTAATTGTTAAATTTGGAATTACATGCAAATTTTGGAAGAATTTTGTGTCGGCAACATTTAAATTAGTACAAAATAATAAATAATAAAGATATAAAGTTACCAGGGGTCTATTCCCTGTAGAATATTAATACAAACTTAGAAATTTAAAAAATATTGATATCATATTGAGTTATCATGTTTTGTAATAGTATCAATTTTTGGTCATTTTTACCCTTATTTTAGCCTATAAAAATTTTAAATAAATAATAATGAATTTTTTTTTATGTGGAATCATAAGGTTTTTAGATACATTCAATCCAAAAATGCGTACAAAGATAAAAAATTTCAATAATTTCAAAAAAATTCCTTGGAAGGTGTTCGTGTACCTTAAAGCAGCAACCTGTCTACTAAGATAGTCTCAAAGATGCTCTATCGGATTCAGGTCTGGAGATCGAGCTGACATTTCCCCTCGCTCGAAGCCAGGACCTTCAAGATATTCCTCAACAACTACAGCTCGGTGATTTCGTGTACTATCATCCAACAAAATGAAAAAATTGCCAATTGCACCGGCATATGGGCGGACATATGGATCAAGGATCTCATCTTGACATCTCAAACCAGTCACAGTTCCTCCCTGGAACACATGCAGGGCAATGTAACCACCGAGTGAGATCCCTGCCCAAACCATTATTCCACCACCTCGGTAACTGCGTCTTTCAACAATAATGGATGGATGGATGGTATCTGGTGCTTTGTTCATTCCAGATCAGCAGCAGTTCTGAATCGCTCTCCAGTGTGAATCTGGAGTCTGTAAAAAGTACAGGAGCCCATCGTTGTCTAGTCCAGGAAATGTGTTCACTTGCTCAAGATAAGCGAGCCCTTCTCTGTCGTCCGTAGAGTGGGACACGCACAACTGGCCGCGTTGCATAGAGACCTGAATAGTGAAGACTCCTTCGCACCGTACTGGCGGATATTCTTCTCCCTGATGCTACAGAGTGGTCTGCAACAAGTAGCGAAACAGAAATGCTTCTTCTCCTTCCGTCCAAAAGAGCTATAAAACGGTCTCCTGCAGGTGTTGTAGCTCGTGGTCGACCTGGAACATGTCTTCTAGACACAGAAGTTTCAGTTTGTTATTGATTCCAGAGACGGTGGACCACAACGAGACACATTAAGACGCCTAGCAACATCTATTAACAACTATTAAAGAAGAAAAAAATATTAAAAGTAACTAATGAAACAAAAACTATTTGTCTCGTTAAAGTAAAGTAAAATTGACATAAGTAAAATTGACATTATGAAATTTAATCCTATTACACTTTGAAGTTCATACGCGTAAATATTAGTATTTGTAAATATTAATATTAGTAAACATTAGTTATTACTTATGTTTTAAATATCCTTTTTTCACCAAGAAATTTTTTTGGTTTTATTCTTTTATAATTTTGGTTTAAATGTGTTTTTCCAAGAATAGTGAAATAATGAATAATGAAAAAAAAAATTAAAACTTATTTTCACAGAATTAATATTCAGAAATGTTTTCCATATTTGGAGGGAAATTTATATCGAAAATATAATTTTTAATGCTTAAAAGTATTCCATTAAAATGATTAATAATATTTAGAGAATATAGAATGTTGGAATACAGTTAATTGTTTGTTGTATTAGGAAGAGTGTGTTCTTTTTACCTTATTGTCGTGTGGACATAAACTTTATTTTTCGTATGATATAAATTTTGGTATGCAATATGTAAGAAAGATTTGATATTGATTGTATGCATAATATATACATTATCCTCGCCACCGGTTAAAGGCATTTCGTGCTATTTATAGGTGAGGTTCATGACATTGATGTAAGAAGGCAACCTTTTTCTGCCCAGAATGAGGGGGTGAAGTTCAAAGATTCATGAATTAAGTGAGGTCCCTATGGAACGGGAGAAATGAGCTCTCCCAAAGGTCCTGAGGGCCGATGGCGTTCTCTGGAGGAAATTGCTGACCAATTATTGAGAATCAACAATGGTTTAAAAAGACAAGAACAGAAGTCCAATTGATTCCTGAAATCGAAATTGGAGCGAAAGATTCCTGCAACAAGAGTGAAAAAGATATTATAACGAGAATCTCTATATACCTGGAGGTGAGGAGATTTCGCTTTCGAGGGTGAAAGCAGTTAGAATGGAATGTCTCGAAAAAAGGAACCTGACGGAGACACCTGTCCTGGACGACTTCCCAACAGTTAAATCAGCAAGACGGGTGTCAACCAGCATCAAAAGACCCCAATGATTTTGGCCATCTCTCTGGCGAACTTCTCTATAGGTAAATGACTGATTTTCGATATTTATGCTTATTTGGTGCGCCATTAACGCTTTGCCTTGCATAGTTAAAAATTAAGGTAAAACTTAATGGCTTCGTAAAAAGACATTCATCATTGGGGAGGAGGAGGAATTTTTAGTGAATGTTAATTGTAAATACTACTGTTCATTATAATTAATCTATGGATTGAAAATATTCTGTTATGAAATATTTATTGCATATTGGCTAATTGATCTTCCATAGTTATTTTGAATTCCATGAGCTATGTATACTCTAAGTGTATGTATAAAAATATTAATTGTATTTAATTCAGAAAAATGCTAATTGCCTAAGATACAAATAAATTAACCTTTTTATTTTAAATAATTTATTTCGTCTGTTTGCTTTTCTTCTCCACTTTATCAAGCTTCTGAGATCTTTTGAATCTGCTTTAATAAAATTGTGAACCGCAAAATAGAAGATTGTCTTTAGTGATGTTTTGATGTGTCGTGTTTAATAAAATATTCAATTTTGAACTATTTTATAAAACTTTTATTTTTTGACTGCGAATATGAATTGAAAAAGTATAACTGAAATATCGTGTGGTAAAATTGGTATATGAATTATGTTTGCTTAGCAGCTGAATTTAAGTTAAATTATCATAAGACTGTGTTAATTTTTACGAAGAGCACCTTATTTACTGTCTGGAAGTAATGGAAGACATGAAAAACAGAGCAGAAATGGTAGGTAGGAAGTAACTGCTTAGGGAGAAAATACTTTTTTAAAAGTTGGAAATCAGTAGCAATAATATATATATATAGCATACTAAACACTTGCAGTACTTTTGGTAAAAATGAAGGCAATTTTATAAATAAATTAGACAGTGTATTTTTTACTGTGACGGTTTTTTTTTATGTTTCTTTGTAATACTTTGTCCACCATTCATTATTATTTAGGTAAACAGAAAAACACATTATCAAGCTGCTATTAATTCCTATTAATAGCGTAAGATGAGAAATTTATTGATCTGAAATTGATTGATATCGTGAAGGAAGGCACAGGTTAGAATTTAATAAGGGTGTTGGTTGAAGGGCTGCTTCCTGAAAGGACGACACTGGATAGGGATTTAGATAGCATGCATGTCTACGCGTTTCTGGTGGGACTTCACAGGGTTTTTCGTATACAATATACAACTAGAAGTAGTTAATAATAAAATTCCTCTAGGAAAAAAACCTCATTTGTTCAATCAATTTCTGGCACGGTTGGAGGATCAAAATAAGACAGTCACCTTGCAGTGGATTGCGGTCCACTGAGGAATAGATGGAAACGGATATGCCTCAATTTTTTTCCTATTTTGCACTTTAAAGAAAAGTTATTGAATTGCAGTCTCAAGTGGATGTATTTACTGATGTCATTCGTTTCTGTCTTGTATTTTCTTATATCCGTGGTCTTGTAAGCTTGCCATTGGAAAATTAGCAATCCGTAAAATGAACACCTAATTAAGTAGAAGGATGAATCATATGGAAATATATGAAACAAGACGTCATAGGAGTCATTCAAAACATGTGCTGTCAGTGAGTGCAAGGCATTCAATAAAAATAGGTTCACTGAATTAAGTACGTGCAATATGGCCAGAAGAAACCGTCTGAACAATTTTATGCCCAGTAGAATGAACGGCAAACTAGAGGGAGTGGTGTAGTATGAAAATACCACGAGCTTGGAAAGCGTTCCAAACTATGAGTATAACTGGTGGGCTGAAACGTTCATAGCTGACGCATAGATGGCGCTACTAGTATTAAATCCATATGATTTTTAGTTAACCCTAAACTTCAAAAGACACGTGTATAAACTTGACAGCTGTTGAACTATTATTATGTATGTTATAGCATTTTTAGTGAAGCAACTTTTGTTAGTTTGAAAAAAATGAATAAAAAGGAATTCCGTGTGTTAATAAAGCATTGCTTTTTAGCGAAAAAAAATATTATTGAAGCAAAGACTTGGCTTGATTAACATTATTCGGACTTTGCACCAGGAAAATAAACCGTAGAGAAGTGGTTTACTAAATTTAAACGAGGCGAAATGAGCACCGAGGACGATGCACTCAGTGGACGCACTAAAGAGGCTGTTACCGACGAAAACATCAAAAAAGTCCACGAAATAATTTCTGATAACCGTAAAGTGAAGTTAATTGAGATAGCTGAGACCCTTAAGATATGAAAGGAAAGTGTTGGACATATCGTGAATGAATAATTGGATATGCGAAAGCTCTGTTTAAAGTGGGTGCCGCGCGAGCTCACAATCGACCAAAAACAACAACGAATTGATGATTCTAAGCAGTGTTTGGGGCTGTTCAATCATAATAAACTCGAATTTTTGTGTCGATATGTGACAATGGAGGAAACATGGCTCCATCATTTCACACTGGAGTCCAATCGACAGTCAGCCGAGTGAACTGCACTTGATGAACACTAAAAATGTTATAACTTCACTAAAATAACATACATAACATATAAATAACTCATATATTAATAGTGCAACAGCTGTCAAATTTATACACGTGTCTTTTGAAAGCTAGGGCTAACTAAGAATTATATGGATTTAATACAAGTAGCGGCATCTAAGTGTTCATCGAAGAACTCCCCCTTCTCCCAAAACCTCACTTTAAGAAAATCCGTCAAGAAGGGGTGAGAATAAGCTTCCCTGACTTCTCATTGGAGAAGGCACTTTCTCAGTAAATGGTCTATCCTCCATTACGATGGAACTACTCATTATGTAGTTTATATTCAATCTGCAATTGTTTCGATCTTTGAAGGTTGCACAGACAATCGCTAATTTCTTCATTATACATGATACCGAATATCTGCTATCAGATTTGAGTGACAGGTTGCTCTCGTTAGTACAAAACACTAATTGCATGTAATGTAATTATCCACAACACTGCTTGTCTGCTGTCAAAGTTGATTGATAGATTCTAATTATGTACTTGTTAAAGAATATACATTCCTTTCTTCTGGGAAAGGAATGCTACAATTCTTCCCGTGGGAAATATGCTACAATATATTATTATTATTTATTTTTTTTTTTATATTTTTACTGTATTGATTGTCACTGAGCAATATTGAGTGGCACTCTCGAATACGCTCATATGTTTAATTCAATGCAGGTATAATGTTGTATGAGTAGTTAGTTAGTATACGTAAAGTAAAACAATACAAAAAATTGCAAGATTTTGCCAAATTTTAACCACAAATATTTATGCATATATTATAATGTTCATATTTTTCAGTGTTTTATAATCAAATTCACCAACAGCTTCCAAAAAATTGCCCATAAACCAATATTTAAAAAATTCCGTTCTGAACGCGGTCTGCTATTCAAAGATGGGCAATTTGTTGCTTGTTATATTTCAGCGTTCCTCGCGAACCAAAGCGCAATATTTGCCTGTCGTGAAGTGTTGTTTTTTAATATTTCCACTTGCTAGATGTTGCATTGGGCAGCATACACCCATACCCGGAGATGCATGTAGAATGATATTTTGAAATATTGCAAGATAATTAAAAAATTTTATTATTAATGTCTGATGATGAGAGGAAAAGCTTTTCTTACTGGATTGCGGTATTTTTGCCGCAATTGATGTAGGTCATCTATGATTTTCATGTAGGGTGCTGAATTTAGAAAAGATTCATTTGCTTGGTACCATTTATGGTAGATTATTCGAGTGGTATATTGGTCTCCTAAGCTTATTTCATTCTTAAAGGAATACTTCTTCTGTCTTATTGATGCAGCTTTTATTTTCTGTTTTGAGGGTCTGTGGGAATTTTTTTCCAGATGTTTATTTTCAATGAATGATAGGTATTTTTAAATTTTGTAATCGCAATGTAGGATTGTGTTATCGGCAATAGGATCTTTGAAGTATAGGTATGTCCTTTTTGATTAAAGGAAGAGGAGATTCTACTTCGCTATGTAAGACAGATATGTAAACACAATTGAAAAAAGGATACAAATTCATGGACATCCATGGTGTAATAGGAGTAGTCTTGTAACGTCTCGAACTATATTAGTCCTATAACGGCTTCAAGAAGATTGCCACTTCACGTGGCCACAAGGGGATCATTTTGGAATGAGGCGAAATCTCCGGTCTACTTAGTCACTTCAGAGAAAAAAAAACACTTCTGGTCGAGTCGTCGCTCTCTTCTTCACCATAAACATCCCTTGAAGAAAATCCGTCATGAGCTCAGCTCCCCTCACTTCTCATTAGAGTAGACATTTCTCAGTTAGTGGTCTATCACTCATCACGATGGAACAATTCAGGTTAGTCCATATTTCATCTGTAATTGTTTCGGCCTGTGAAGGTCGCACAGACATTCGCTCATTTCATGAGTCTCATTTTCCATGACACTGAATATCTACTGTCAGATTTGAGTGACAGGTTGTTCTCATTAGTACAAAACACATACGCCACAATACTGCTTGTCTGCTGTCAAATTTGAGTGATATTATATACTTGTTAAATAATATACATTCCTCTCTCCTGGGAATGAAATGAAAAAATGCCAGCCTGCATTGCATACACATTTTAGGACCATAACTTTAAATGAGAAATCAAGGGTGGCAACTAGGGATTTTTCATCCTCCTCCTTTAGTCTTAAAGCATTCTATTGATTTATCATGGCCATTCTACTTTGCATAAACAATGAAATCAACATCATTTGCCTAATTTTAAATTCTTCTCTCTTAGTGTGGAATCCTAAAATGCTATACTTCAGAATTTTAAGGCTTACAAAAATAATAGATTTTTTTATTCCTTAACCACTTAAAATTGTTATGATTAAATAACCATTCCATGAACTGGTGCTCAGTGAAATATATACTTTATTCAACATTTTAATTCCTTTTTTTAAATTAATAATAATATTTTTTATTTAGAAAATGTTTACAATATATAGTCAAAAATAGTATAGTATTAAAATTGCATTCTTAATCTAATTAAAAAATTAAATATATAACAGTTCCTTTTTAATGTTCTTACAATTTTTTTTATTCTAATTATCAAATATAGATTAAAATGTAGATATTTATAATTTAATAACTAATGCATATCTTTTATTTCAATATATAATTTGGTAAAAATATTTTGAGGTCTATGTATATAAAAATTTTTACGCATCGCTAGAAAAGCTTTGACTATTAAAGTAATTTAATATAGAAAATTATTATTAGGACTGCATTATTGGCTTTACCTTAATAAACTGTTAATTGTAAGGAATTTTCGAAGTTCAATATATATATATATATATATATATATATATTAACACAATTGTACCAAACAAATAATAATCAGAAATTTTTCTGTTTAAATCAATAGTTAAACATAAATCTTTTAACAGAATTGGATTCATTATTAGAAATTCAATGAATAATCTAAGAGTTTTAATTTTGTTATGATCTTATAAGATTATTTAATTTTTATACATTAAAAGGCAATGTGATGCATTCTGCAAAAGGAGGTGCATTCTATTAAATATAGTGAGTTGAAATGTTAGAGGTCATCTTTTTAACGAGCGGATGATATTTAAATTGGAATTTTACAAATCTTCTTGATTTTTAAATTGTATTGAGACGATTTATTGAAAGAAGACGGAAAAATTAACTTATGCAATTCTTGGAGACATGTTAAAACCGTGTTAATGCAAGTTTAAACGCTGATATATTTGCTCATAATTTGAAGCTTTATGTTGAAGTTTTTATGAAATCGTGTTTGTCAATCAGTTAATTCTCGGGAGCCGTGTCTCCGAAAGGAATTAAAGTAAAGAAATGTTTGCTAATTAAATGTATAGGGGATTTTTTTATTCAACGAATCGAGTAGTTTTAATTAGCTTAAAATTGCTTAACTTAACTTGAAATTTCTTAACAGACAAACTTAATTTAGAATTTATTTTGAAAGTATTTCAATTTCTCAATAGACACGCTCTAAAAATTGCGCAAAAACGCCTTTAAAATATTCGGTCGATGAAATGCATGTCTTAAAAATTCATGTAGACGCCATTTTATTATTATAGCAGCAAAATTATTTATTCCTTCCTCAAAGTTTCAACATTTACTTGAATCATGGATGTTTTACGAACTTAAACTTTGGATTGTTCGTAAAAAAAGGGATTAAAATAAAGGTGCATAAATGAAGGCTTTAATGCACCAGAGTTATGAGATGCATGATTAGTTAGGAGGCATTTCTTTTAATAATTTATGTGAAAACATAATCATTATTTTGCATGAAACCATTATGATGTATAGCTATTAAAAATCAATAATATTGTTACCAAAATAACACAATATACCAATAAGAGCCTCGAATTATTTTACTAAAACCGTTTCCTAGCTTTAAGATATTGAACAGCTCTTGATTTAAATAGAAATATATGCGACTGCATTTTAAGGTATCTTCTATATTTAGTATCTTCATAAAGTGGGAGGACTTAATAAGCTAAAAGTAAAACAAACCAAAGTAAGAAAGTCTGGTGTAACCACAGTTTTCTAAAATGGTGACTATTTTAATGAGTGACTCGAAATAAGTTCAAAAGCCGTATTTTGTTAAAATTCTATATTTAATCTAAGCAAATTTATAACCGTTCATTGAAAGTAATCTTTGGAAAAAGTTCATTCTTAAAGAGAGGACATAACGACTTTTATTTCTAAATTATTATTTGGAAAACTTTTAAAATAATGAAAGAACTTTCCACCAAAAATAGAGATCACAGGAATATGTAAATTTAAATTTTATTCATTGGAGGGAGAAAAAATGATTACAGTTTTTTTCTCGTATTAGTTGAAGAGAAAACGTATTATAAACGAACAATATATATGACACAAGAGAATATACAAAAAATAATGAATTTGTTTAATAAAATATAGTATCCTTACTGCTATGTATTGTTCCGAAATCTTGTTTTAAGGAATTTTGTGTCAAATGATAGATAAGAAGGTTAAATTCGTTACACTAAACAATTCTCCTAACAGCACTAGAAATATACCTCGGTATTTAAGAATTACTCTTTGTTAAGCTACTAATCATTTCTTGAATAATATCCCATTTGACCTCCAAATGTCCCCAAAATGTATCGTGAAAAATTTAGAAATTAACTCAGATTGCCAAATTGTTGTAATATTTCAGTTTTTTAAATACACGTTGGCAATATATGGACGAGAATAGGCAGTGAACATTTGATGCTTCATATGTTTTTTAAAATTGAATACATTCATGGGAGTGTCAATTTCAGAAACATTCTACATAAATCAATTGAAGTTTCACGGATTTTCTTAAATATGATATTAAAATGACAACTGGACAATCCTTTGAAATCTCCCTGGGAAAGGATTACTAGTTTGCATAGAAAAGTTCAAGTTATTCTTCAATTTACTTCATTTTTGCATTGCTGCCTGGAGGTCAAGTGGCTAGCGCTTTGGCCTTTGGTATCGCAGGCTGCAGGCTCGAATCCTGGCCGTGGCATGGATGTTTGTGAGTGGTTCGGAATTCACTTTACACTGTAGGTCCCGGTCTGTTTAGCCCTCGTGTGCACAAGATGACCGTAGAGCGACAAACCAAACCAACCACTTTCGCATTAGGTCAAAATTGATACATATTCTGATATATTAACATCGAATGAGGATTATTCAATGCTTATAAAGGATAAATTAAATGTTATAAAATATACTAAGGGGAAAAACATTTTCTTAATGAGAAGGAAATTTTGTATGTAATAATCGCTTATCAAACACCCTCTTTAAAATCTCTCTTATTTTTTATTAAAAAAATGAACTGAATGAAAAATGTACCTTTATTTTATTAGAAGTTTCTAATAAGTTGCCTCGTGTATTTATATTTAGAAATCATATTTTGCAATGTTTTCATAATTTGAATAAATTTTTAGTATATTTCTGAACAGAATTATTTCATTATAAGAAAAAACAAATCTAGCAGAGCTTATACAAAGTCTCAATAGAAAACTAATAAAACAATGTCAATTAAATAAAACTTTGTAGCCCAGTTATATTTTTCAAAAATTAACTTTGGGAAAACATTACACATTTTGAATGTTCCCTGTCATTTGCAACAGCCACTGTACACTCAAAAGGAGTGATCTAACATTTTATTCGAGCTCTCTTACTTTTATCTCTTTACACTAAATTTCCACGCATTTTAACTACGCATGCGCGGTCGTATCATCCATCTATTGGTTGGACAAGGGTTCTAAGGCAGCGCTACCTGTCAAATCGCTACGACTGCTAGTGTCAATGGAATGAATCAGAAGAAAAATAACAAAAAGGAAGGGTGCTGCGCGGGGAAAGCTATCAACAGGCGCTTAAATCCCTTTCTGTTTCAGAACGGAGCAGTCTCCGTTTTCCGGCGCTCCTTCAAGTTGGACTGGAAGGGAATGCTTATTAGATATTCTTCTCACTCACTCAAAATGTGGTGCTGTGGGCGATAGAAAATTACGTTTCACAAATTGAATGTTTTAACTATTTAAGTTCGTAGTTCTTTAATGAATAGTTATTTGCAATTAAAACAAAATATTAGTAGTTATGAAAATGGTTTCAAGTGAAACATGAGATCAATATAAAATGTTCGTGTGGCTTGCTACAGTGTAGAGTTTTAGATCTTTGCAAAACTTTTCACTGATTCCACAAAGTTGAACTTTCCAAAGTCCTCTGAGGGTGAAGAATATACGTGAGTATGCAATTCAGATATATTTTAGAATTTATGAAATTAAATTAAATTCAGATTTGAATAATGTTTTCCTTTTTTTAAAGTCATTGATTTAAATAAAAATGCGATTTAAAATTTTATTAAAAAATATTACATATATATATATATATATAGTATATATTATATACTTATATGCATACTATTGAAAATTAATTATTTACAATACAATTTTTAGAAATAAAACACACACATTTTGTTCTAAATTAAGAAGAAATTTTATTGTGTATCTTTTTAACGATTTTAGATATTATATTAAGTTAAATGTAAAAAATTTCGATCTTTCAATCTGCATATCTAATTTAAAATTTGATAGTTGCTTTACTTTTTACACTATTATTTACTATTTATTGCAATTATGTTTTTTACACCGAAAATTATAAAAATGCATTTAACTTTTTTATTGTTGAAACATAAAGATTTCTGGCGATAATTTTCTCTTTCGAAATTATTCTCTTCATAAAATCTCTCCATAATACTCTTACATAAAGATGTCAATGTTTTATTAAAATAGAATTGTTTGAAAATTTTCGTATTTATATAGCATTCAATACTCGAAGATTATATGAAGCATTTTTCTTTTTAAATTAAATATTTAAAAAACTAAAATTAAAAAAAGGGAATTTTTATTGGATATAAATTTATATTGAGATTTTAACTTTATTATTCCTTATTTGTTTGAAAATTTACTAATTAAAAATTGAAAAATATTATTTCGAAATATCAAAACATTATTATTGGTTGTTATAAAACTTCGAACGTGAATTTGTAAGAAGAAATGATAATCAAACTTTTTTTATTCATTAATATTTTATTTCCACAATTAGTAGCTTTTAATATTTAATCTAAAGATGGTGTGAAAAAAGTAAAATGAGGTTTTGACAACTTAAATGAGGTTATCTGAACATTAGAATTTGAACAATCATTAATGCTAAATTAATTTAGATAAAATTACTTCAAGTAGAAAAATTTATTGAAAAAAACTGATTGTTATTTTTTAAAAATATTGTTGGTTTATGTATTATAAGATAGAAAGAATGCAATCATGGCCCAATTATGGATTTATATATTAGGTCAATTAAAAATATTGTTTCCGCTATGCAGTTTTTAAATCGATAGTAATTTAATGAAAGTAACATACAATAAATAATGAGATATTTTTTTTTTATTTCCATTAGAAATATATTTATGAACCAAATGTGATAGATATTTATAATTAAAAGTTTTAAAATCGTAATTTTCATAAAATTTTGTATGTAACAAGGAAATGAATTAATTGTTAAGTCTTATTTAGATTTTATGTTTATATTTTATATTAAAAATTTCATAGAAATATGTTTATTTTTTAAAATTGTTCTAGTATGATTAACGTATTTATTTGCATACATTAATGTTGACATATTTATTTATTGATTATATTACCATCCCGTAACCTATTTACAAGTTCATTTATCAGTTTATAACGAACTATCATTGGAATAAAGCTTATAATTGACTTATAATAGCTTAAAAGAAGCATGAACAAAAAGCTGTATGACAATCGTGTCAAATTCTTTTGTGACACATTTTTCATTTACCTCGGTCACAGAAACCATACAAAATTTTGGTTTGAGGTCTTTTGAGGTATGCGTTTAAGAATCGTATGAAAAACAGCAGTTAAATTGTAATAATTATGGTTACACTGGCAAAAATTCGACAATTTCAAATAGCAACACCCACTTTTTTTTATTGAAATGGAATCTCCATAGCGAAAAATCATAAATAGAATAGGAATGGTATAGGTACCTAGAAAATTGCCGACGTTAGACAGACTACTAATACTAGTACACCACATCAATGTTCCCAGAGCTGAGTTGCTCCTATACACTTTGGGAATGATGTAGAAGTCTGATTGGGCTTTGTGACACTCTACAGTCAAAGACGTCCGGGGCCTACGGCTTAAAGTGAATTCCGAAGCACTACAAACATCCATGGAAACGCCGGGACTCAAACCCGAAACCTGTGGCACCGAGCGCCAGAGCGCTAGACACTCGGTTATTCAGGCCCCGCCCTAGATAGACTAAGGAAAGTCAAAACAACCAAAAAGCAAAACCTTTTTATTGTGTCTCACGCACTTTCCACGTGGCTTCCTTCTCCCACTATGGCATTTTGCATGCGCAGATGGTAGATAGCACTGAAGCATGTATCATGGCAAGAGAAATCTGTTGTATCTGACGTCATATTTCAAATCAGATGCAGTTTGTGGATTTAATTCATGCACTTTAGATTTCAGGTATTCCCACAGCCAGAAATCCATTGGAGTGAGATCCGGGACCTTAACGGCCGCAGAAAAGTGAAATGGCGGGAGATAATTCACTCCAAACTGTTGTATTAAGAAACGCTTTGCAGACTTCGCTTTACAGACTTAACTTTTACAGAAACGCTTTAGACTTCACTTACTTTACTTTAGTCATCATTTCTAGGTGGCGAGCACTCGTTATCGTACACTTGTAGACGTTAAGCAGAAATCTCTTAAAAAAGGTTGAACGTGTCAAGGATGATGGGGCTTGTTATACCTCACCTCGCAGTCACTTTTTTTGAAGTGCAGGGGAAATGGAAGTGCAGCTACATCGTAGGAATTATCCTCTGTCCAATGCACGCAGTTCTTCGCATTAACGTTACCAGTCACCCAGAAATGGGATTGGTCCGTCCACAGAATGCGAAACACAGTCATCATCATCATGGTTGATCCCGGATAAGGAATTCATTCGCGAACTCTAGCCGTTGTTGATATCATCTGCTTGCAACTTCTGGACACGCTGGAACCGGTGCGTCCGGACACATGAGGAGAAGAGAGCTCATAATCTTGCGAACCGTAGAATTTGGCAACAGCAGAGCTCGTGAAACGCCGCGGACATTTGCGAGGCGAACTTCGCTTATCATCTCATGGACTTCTGAAATACTCTCTACTGGAACGGAAGGTCGTCCAGGCCGAGATCGATCGCATGGGCAACCAGTTTCTTCATATTTGTGCATCAAGTATCGCAAAGCTGTTGCAGAACCCAGGCCTCGGCATAGACACTTAATGGCACCGCGGTATTTTCTTGTCCATTCAGATAATAATTCCTTACAATTTCTCCTCGCTGTTCCCCTGCAAGCCGCATGTTGTTCATATTGCAAGAAAGCGTGATACGTGGCGCGCATTTCGCGTACGTTCTTTTGCACCTCGTGTGACAGTTTCAGTCATGAGAGTGTCTTACGCTGAGCCAGGAAATCTGTATACCTGGTTTTGTTCTTTTCGTTTCGAGGGAGTCTTAGTAGACTTGGATCAGAGGCGTGCTCTGGCAAGCGCCACAGTTGTTTTCTCTTTGCTTTTTAGTCTGTCTAGAGCCGTTCCTGAGGCTATTTACGGTTTTTCGCTAATTTAAACGTCCTAAAGTAATGCATTTGTCTTGTCTCTACAGAAGAGTTTTTAATTGCAGTTCCTCCGATTCGACATGTAAATACAATTCCATTAATCCCAAAGTCTTTCTGAATGTGAATCAACAAGGCTACTACCTCCTTGACGTTCAAGGAAATTATACCTATACACCAAATACAGGTTAAATGATTATTAAATGTACAAGAAAATAACGATTTACTAAGAAATAAGTTAGATATTTTACATGGAGTTTTGTATGTAATAAGTGAAAAATTTATAATCCACTGTGAACTTGTGTCACCTTATTGTTGCTCACAAATGTAGTTTGATTCTATTTATAAGACAACTTTACAATACGAACTTAACAAACAAGCAAAAGTGATTTCAGAAAACCTTTAATTTTTTTAACAAAATAGTATTTTTCGATTTCTAAGTGTTATAATTCGAAGAATATTTTCTTTTTCCAAAATAAATTACTTCCTTCTCGGGCAATCGATGAGAATATTTTTTTAGTCCACGGTAAATACACGACTGATTCGACAACGACGGAAAATAGATAATTTTTTGGAGGGGGGATTAGAATTAATCGAATTTCAACAATCAACGAACACTGAATTATTTCATTTAAATTCGACTCAAAAAAATTCCTTCCCACCCAACTAAATAAAAATAATTTTAATCCAACAGAGGGCATCGGAAACTTTGATGAACGCGCAAAAATACTACATTTTTTCTACTGTCGGTAAAATGAAATAAAAGAAAACATTGATGTCATTCAAAAATCTTTTAGTTAAGCATATTACAAAATTATAAGTTACGTCATATTTCAAGATTTCGATTGTTTCAGATATGTAATATTGAATATTATCTATCATTAAAAAAATAAATTTGAAAGGAACAATTTGTGTTTCAAATAAATATGTTTATGACACTAACAAAAGGAAGTTTTATCTGACCTGAGATAATATGCAATTTTTCAAGGAAAAAAAATGTAAAATCAATAATGTGAAATGTTTATGAAGCGTGTTATTGACAATTACCAATTCAATTATTTATGTAAGCAAGCCCTATTCCTATTTCCTTAGCGTGTGGATTAAGTCCCATTAAAAATATTTTAAAAGGCCATCCGCAACAATGCAAATCGTTTAATGCTTAGCAATAGAAGGAACTTTATTAAAATAAAATAAGGCTCTCTCACGCGAAAACATTACTGGAAATAACGAGATGATAATGACAATATGGTTTGGTTTGTTGCCTTACGGGCATCTTGTGCACACGGGGGCTAAATAGACCGGGACCTATAGTTTAAAGTGGATTCCGAACCACTACAAAACATCTATGACACAGCCGGGACTCGAACTCGAGGCCTGTGGCATTGAGCGGTAGTCACTCGGCGTGAGAGTATTAGAGTATTAGTATTATTTATGATATGTATTAGATATCATAAATAATGAATGAATAATAGGATGTAAAACGTTGAAGAAAATGTGTGTGTGTGGGGGGGGGACATTGGCATGATATGAACGATAGGAAAGAATGAGCCAGTGTTGGGACAGCACGAATATATTATCATTGCATTTGCATCAGAGCGTATGGGAGGGTGACACTCCCATTTGTACAGAAATATTAGTAAGTCAGAAATGAAAAATGTACTCATGATTTTCTCTGAAGGAAATATACACCCGCCATTTGTGCGAGCAACCCACTAAACTATCTCATTCTCTCTCATCCTCCCAGACATCCGCCATGATAACACAATCATTCGATTGATAATATAAATACAAAAATATATGATATGTTGCATTATATCTTACATTTTCTATTCGACCTATCTTTAGAGTTAATAGCTATTTAATATTTAAAAAGAATGCATAGAATTTCAAAAAAAAAAAAAAAAAATATTAATACTAATAATAACAATAATATGCACTAAAATATTTGGTCTGGCATTGTTTTTGTAACATATATCTAAATGAATTAAACTGCTTCGAACTAATGTAGGAATTTAAAATAAATCTTACAGCTTGAAACAAATAATGCATGAAAAAGTACCTAACAAAAATATTAAATGTCAAGAGGTGTGGTAGTGTGCGCAACTGTTTTAAATACTCTGGGGGCGTCTATTGCGGTCATTGCTTTCAGAAACTGGGAGACTCGGTGATAAGTGTGCAGGAGCCTGACTCGAGGTGCCAGTGCCAGCGTACGCAGATAGCGGGCATGAATGCTGAGGTTCAAATCCACGGGCAGCATTGTTGTAGTCACTGCTTTCAGATACAGAGAAGCTCGATGGTGATTGTCATAATATGCTTAAAGCTATCTCGACTACTGGATGGTGGGAATTTTCCAGGTTTTCTCCCAAGTAACACGTAAGGGAGAGGAAGGATCTGTAGCACTCGTAGGTGGGCTGTTCGTGGTACACACTAGAATCACCGTTGTTTCTTATGGAGGGGACTGCATTACCCTGGGAAGACGGTGAGGTGTGGAAAAAAATAAAAAAAAAAAAAAAGTATGCCCGTTGGAAGATTTCCGGCATTTCTACCATACGAAATTCATATGCGAGGTGCATTTTCCGAAGTTTTCTCTCCTCGGAATGTCCCTGCATTCATAACGTTTAAATCAAAGCTTACAGAAGTACATTTCTCCTTATTTGTGTAGCTGCCTGGTGGCCAAGTGGCTGGTCATCTGGCCTTTGATACCACAGGCTTCAGGTTCGAATCCTGGCGGTGGAATGGATTCACGTTAAACTGTAGGTCCCTAAAGTGTGCACAAAATTTGACCTAAAGTGTGACCGTAGACGAAAAACCCGAAACTGATCTGTGTTATTAAATAATTGTGGCTTGTACTGCGCTGCTTTCAGAAACGAACAGATCCGATCGTATGTTAGACAGCGAGCCTTTATCATCGGTAGTTCAACTGCTTGTTGAAAGCTTTCAGGGTTTCTTTCCATAAACCCCTAGAAAACTCTTTCCAAAAGGCAGCCTTACGTATACATAAAACCTTGACAGGACAAAGAATGTGGAGGCAGAAGCATTGATTCTTCGTGACTTTTTCGCCAAATATGCAACCCCTATCGTTCTACAACCACCGTACTCACCTGATTTAGCACCGTGCGACTTCTGGCCATTACCTAAACTCAAAAGTCCACTCCGGGGACACTGTTTTGAGTCGACTAAAGAGATTCAACGTGAATTGGTGTGCGCTTTGAAGGCCATCCCGGCCAATGACTTTTTATCAGGCATTGAGGCTTGGAAAAAAAAAGTCGGTATAAGTGCATTGTGTCCGGAGGGAATTACTTTGAAGGCGATGGAATAAATTTGGAAAAATAAATAAAGAGTTTTAAAAAAAAATAATTGGTCTTACTTTTTGGGCACAGCAGTACATCAATACAAGAATATAATGAATACTTAACAGAATATATCAATACTAAATAACAATAATATAAAATTTATTTTTGAAATTTTTATTTTTGAAATTTTTGTTTTTTAATTTTTGAAAGAAATAAAAACTGGTCTTCCTTTTTGGAAACAGTAGTAAATAAAAAAGTGAAAAATGTGTAAGAAAAAAAATAACAGTAATAAAAAAAATGTGTAATCTGGTTAACAAATTCAATTAGTATGGTGAGAAAATGATTTAGAAATTAATTCGGCCAGGCATCAGAAATTAATCGATGTATTTCAACACGTTCAATAAAATTACCTTTCATACGACACTATAAGAAATATATTTTTTAATATTGGGTTGGCGAAAAGGTTCTTTCGATTTCGAATCATTTAAAAGCATTGCGAAAACCGAAATAACTTTCTTGCCAACCCAAATAGTAATTCAATAACGATAAGGTTATAATAAACGATCATTTATCAATATTACCAACAAATTATGGTTAGGTATCACATTAATAGTGAATTAACGAGAACTAATGTATCGTAAAATAATTTTTTGTACTATATTAACCTTGATAGTATCAAAGAAATTTTTCAAACACCTACTTAGTTTTATCTATACAATTTTATTTCATGCCAACACACATAAGGTGATGCCATATCAATAAAGTGCATTAAAAAGGATGAAAACATTTATTAATTTTTGTTGTATTGTATGCATTTTTCGATAATAATTTTAATGGCTAAAATAAATCACAGAAAAAAAAATCAAAAAGATAAATGTACTTCTAAATTCTAAGCACTGAAATAAATCCAGAGGGGGAAAAACCAAACTTTTGTTCTTCCTTGTTCTAAATTTTAAGAGCGTATGACTCATTGTAAACTGAAATAAATAATTTTAATGTTAGATAAATTAAGATTTAATTACATTTTTAACGTTTTAAATTTTAATTTTATTTACCTGAGCAAACTTTGTTTTTTACTGTTTTTATGATTTGTTTTAGATGTGTATTAACTCAGGTTAGCGAACTGTGCTAGCTTATCTCTTTTTCACATAAACACCTTTTGATTTGCTTTATGTATTTGTTTTTGTATTTCTTGCATTTTTTGTACTTTACATGTGTATACACTTATAGCGAACTGTGCTATCTCTTTCTCATTACATCTACACTCCTTGTTTTGTATTACTTTTTGTGTGGGGAGCTAAACCGGTGGTAGTTTTGCACTCGTATCTTTTTTCTGCAACTGACTTTGATTTTTACTTTGTAACTTTTTACTCTTCCTTCGTAATGGATACCCCTATGAGGAATCCTGACATTGCTGGGAAAGTTATAGGCCCTGAAAAAGAGGACAATGAGTGGCTCAGGCAAGCACTCACCTTATTTAGGGAAATTGTAAGTTTAACTGACCACAGAGATTTCAAAAAAGAAGTTAAAAAGGCTTTTCGTGACAATGCCTCTTTTACTTATGGAGATCATTACGATACAGAGCGCAGGAATTGCTAAATTGAAAGGCAGACTTTTGGAAAGAGAAGAATCCATTCTCAATCACAATTTTTCTAGACCTATCGCCTCTAACAGCACCTATGCTAAAAGGTAAAAAGGGGGAATACTACAGAACGTAGTAAAAGTGTCAACAGAAATAAAGTGACTAAAAATTATATCACTACTGTCAAACCCAAAGAAGAATCAAATTCTTCTTCAGATACAAGGAAAGTGGTCCAGGCCAAACTGGACATTAGAAAGCTCAAGATTGGAGTAAGACAAGTGCGCAACATTCGGAATGGTGGCATTGAAACAGATACGGAAACTGTCCTGGATAAACTCATTCAGGAATTCAAATTCCAAGATGACCTTACGAAACATTTTTCAATTGAGAAACCATCCCTCAGGAAGCCACAGATCATCTGTTTTGATGTTGCTCAGGATACCAGCGATGAGAAACTTTTGGAAGATCTTCATTCACAGTTCTCAGAGGAAGGGCACGGAAATGAAGATTTTCATATTAAGCACCATTTCAACTCCAAAAGAGGGGTGAATTGGATAGTGGAAGTAAACCCTTGTCTATACAGCAAAGTCATAGCTTCAAAAAAGATTGCTATATGTTGGGAGAAAGTTAGTTTCAAAGAGTATATCAGGCCTACGCATTGTTTCAAATGCGGCAGATTTGGCCATATAGCCAGATTCTGTAAAAGAGCGAAGGATGTTTGTACAAATTGTGGTCTGGAGGACCACAATTGGAAAAATTGTAAGCAATAGGCCAGGTGCCTAAACTGCCATGACCACAGTGCAAAATTTAATACTAAATTTGATGTCAACCATAGCTGCACGGACAAAAAATGTAAGATTTTTGAAAAAGAACGTAATATTATTATCTCTAAAACCAACTATAGATAAATATTCTGATAACATGATTCTAAAAGGCGCTCATATCAATTTAGGCAACTCACGCGCAGCAAATTTTCAGTTAAATCATTCTATTCTGAATTTTAAGTTTGATTTCATTTCTGTAAACGAACCATATATTTATGACAACCTTATTACTGCTATTCCAATTAATTATAAAATTGTGGCCCCAGATTGTGGGCCAAGAGCTGCTGTTGTTACCACAAGTAATTCTGGTGACTAGGGACATTGTTAGTGTTCATCTGAACACTCATAATTTGGACTGCCTCCTGATTTCTACATATTGCCCTCCTAAAGTAATCTTATGATAAACCTTGATGTTTTAAAACCCTTCTTGGAAAAGTACATCAATTTCAAGACTTTTATCTGTGGTGATTTTAACGTTAAATCACGTGTGTGGGGCAAGAGAAATGTTGATGCTAGAGGTACTCAGCTATTGCTTTCTGTAACGCTATTGACCTTACTATAGAGAATTCGCCATCTTCAATACCCACCTTTGACTGTAGCAGAGGTCAAAGCTGGATTCACCTTCTGTTGACAAAGAACATCGACAAAGGGATATCTGTGGAGGTTACTGACAACATCTCAAACAGTGACCATAATCTTCTTCACTTCTCATGGACTCTTGACGACCTACTTCCTCCTGAAAAGACTCATATAAACATCTCCCAGACTAACTGGTTTACTGTCAAGTCCTCAATTTTTAACATCATCAAGGCACACACCAGCTCTAGCTTCTCAGAAGTGAACACTTTGATTTCCACCATCCAAACGGAGATTACTGCACGCCTCTCTACCACCTCTAACAACAAACGCTCACTTCAGCGGGCTTGCGGGGCGGTCTGGTGGACACAGGAGCTTCAAACAAAGAGAAGTAAGACCAGGGCTTTGAGATGCCTTTACCAAAAGGAGAATGGACCCACTCTCAGAACAACTAAGCTGGCAGCATTCAAACGAAGTCAAGCCGAATACAAGAAACTGATCATCAAAACCAAGACTAACAATTTCAAATCTCATATAGATTCTATAACTACTTCCTCCTTTTTTGGCAAAAACTTCAAAATTCTCACACATAAAAAGACCAGATCATCGAATTTGAACTGCATTTTGAAAGAAGACGGCTCGACTACCTCTACTCTACAAGATACTTACTCAGAAATTCTCTCTTTACATTTTTTGTGCTCGGCTTTTGTGGAGTCCATTCCATCCTCTATTTCTATTCCGATTACACCTTTGGAACTGGAAGCAGTAATCGAAGGCATCAAACCCAGGAAAGCTTCTGGTATTGATGGCCTGCCGGGAGAAATTGTTAAGGAGATCTTCTATGCCAACCCTGTTTGGTTCGCATCACTGTTTAATTTTCTTTTTTCATCTGGGCATTTCCCACACATTTGGAAATGGGCACGAATTGTGCTCATTCCTAAGGAAGGTAGAGGCCTTAACCACAAGCAGGACTTCAGACCCATTTGCATTTTACCCTGCTAGGGGAAGATTTTGGACAAGGTCATTACTGAAAGGCTTGCATATCATCTTGAAAGTGGGAAGCTCCTTAATGACTTTCAGTATGGCTTTAGGAAACAGAAATCTACCATCAATGCCCTCCAACACATTAAGGATTTTGTTCTCTCTGCCAGGAATAGAAAACATCTAACCTGCCTTGTGTCCATTTATATGGCTAACTCTGTTAATTCAGTGGATTGGACACTGCTTAAGAAAAAGATCTCACTCTTAGCAATTCCTGAATACCTCAAGACCATTATCTTTAATTTTTTAGAAGACAGAACTGTCTCCATGGGAAATATTTCACAAAGGTATCCCTCAAGGTTCTTGTCTGGGTCCCCAGCTCTGGAATATTTTTGTCAATGATTTACTTACCATAAACTTTGGTGCGGATATTTGTCTTCAAGCCTTTGAAGACGATATCATCATCATCTTTAGTGCACCGGCCACCTATCAGTTTACTCAGATGTGGTCAGGCCCACTTTCAAATATTAATAACTGGATTCAAAATAACAGGCTCTCCATAAATCACTCCAAAAGCGTTTTTCACCATCATTTCTAACAGGAAGTTTACGTAAATCCCTTCCATTAAATTAGCCGGTCACTATTAAATTTAAACCTCACCTCAAGTATCTTGGAGTTTATTTTGACAGAAATTTTAATTGGAACTTTCATCTTGAAAATACCACAGATAAAGTTAATAAACTTATGCACAAGTTGATAAGAATTACCAAAGTCACTTGGGGGCTTAACCCAGAAATCAAAAAGGAGATTTACAACAGAGTCATCGAGAAGATCATCACATATGGTTTTGAAGACTCGTACAATGATACTGCACGACAAAACATCAACCTCTGCAAGCTTCAGCGTATCGGGCTTCTTAACATTACCAAATGCTACAAGACGGTCTCTACCGATGCTCTTAGTATTCCCCCCATTCACATCACCCTTCGAAACAGAATCAAGATTTACCAGCTTAGACAAGACATCCTCATTCAAGATAAAACCTTTAAATTTTTGGACGTGGAAAGTAAACCTACCATCGACCCTCCTTGGAACAGGTATAAGATCAACTGGAAAGTTTTTGACAAGGATATCCGAGGATTTTCCATCTATACTGATGATTCTAAATTGAATAATCAGACAGGGTGGGTTTTGGTGGTATTTATTGACGGTCATGAAGAAGAACACCTCCTCTGTAAGCTGAATGCAGAAGCTACAGTCTTCATGGCATAACTGAAGGCCATTGAGATGGCGGTAAATTTGATAGTTTCACGTGGAATTTCTGACGCCACCATCATTACAGATTCAAGGTCAGCTCTGCTGGCTTTGGGGAATCCAGTGAACACTACACCTTGTTTCGAAGGTAAAAAATATCATTCAGGAATATATGCATTCCATCAATTTTATGTGGACCAGAGCTCATGTCGGCACAGCTGGTAATGAGGCAGCTAATGCCTATGCCAAGATGAGCACAGAAAAGGAAGCATTGATTGTCATTGTGCGCTTGCAAAAAGTTTCATCAAACATCTTCTTCTGCAAAGACATTATGCAATCATGGCAAGTCTGCTGAAACAGTTCGTTAAAAGGCAAGGCGGTTTTTGAACTCTGTCCTGTGTTCATTTTGAAAAGGCAATCAGTTAATCACAGGCCATGGTGCTCTGGCCAAGTATCAAGTTTAATTTTTCCATAAAGACGAAGTTTGCTCATGTGGAAAGGCGGCCGAAGACAGACTTCATCTTGTTCTTCACTGCGAAAGATGGCAGGACTTACGTGCTAAATACTTTCCAAAACATTTTAGACAATTGTGCCTTCTTCAACTTTTACTCTTTAAAACTGTTAGGACAGGACTGTAAGCTATCATGAAGAAAAAATTGGGAATTTATTCTCCAGGAACTTCCTCATTAGTTCTCTTTTGCCTCATTTTTTGCTTTTAGTTTTCAGTTTTTGATGTACCATCTGTTTTATTCCATTTTTGCCATCTGTATCATTTGTATTTTTTACCATTTTTTGTACTATCTTTTTAGTTTTTGGTGTACCATCTGTTTTTTATACCATTTTTTGTCATCTGTACCATCTGTATTTATGTTCTTTTGTTTTTCTTTTCTTCAGTATTTTTCTGTATTTGCATTTGTACATTTCTTGTTTTGTTTTGTTATTCTTGTAATTTTTAATTTTTGTGTAATTTTGCTTCTGTTTTGCTTACTTGTTTTGTTATTACCACCTTGTAATGATTATGCTCTTGATTTGCTCTTACTGTAACTTTTGTATTTGTAACTCTTGTCTTATGTATCTTTGTACTTTTGTTTTGTTTTGTTTTAATAAGTGGTTTTTGGTCGGTCCCGTGGGGGAAGTCTAGCATCCCGTTTGCTCGGCCGGCATGGGTGTACGCCGTTGGGACTCAGGTTCCTTTTGTAGCTGGATTGGGGTTGCTGTGGCAGCGCCAATCATCTGTTTGCGGGAGCCTTCGGGCAGGTCGTATAAAACTTCTTGGTCTTACCTGAGCAAACTAACTCCCTGTGGGGACTGTCGTTTCAATATTTTTTATTAAGGTAAAATTTTATGTAAATATTATAATTCATATGTTAAACTATATTCTTGTGCGCGTCCATTGAAAGGGAGTGTTTGTTGGTCTCTGCACCTGATCGGACGGGAATCCGATATGTCCAACGGGATAACCCATTTTCAGTGGGTACAGGTCTTTTGCCACATCTGCGGGTGTAGGGGATATCTCTGGGAAGTATTTTAATTGACAGTGGTCATAAAACACTTCCTGCCAGATGGTCAAGAGATCAGTTCATCAAGACGGGGATTCAAATTTATGGACAGGGTGTGTCTGCCGAACGCATATAGACTCTGATAGGGTGTCGGTAGGCGTGGGCCTCCCACTAAAAATTACCTATAAAAAGGGAGATGGAAAGAAGAATTGAGAGAGAGAGCAAGAATACTAAAGACAACTGATGACAAAAGGGAGGGAGCTGCCCCAATTCCCCGTAAAGAAGGGCTGGAAGGCCCAGGAGAGGAAAGATGACCCAACGCGGTCTCCGAGTGAAAAGACCAAGTCTAGAGACCTCCTGCCCGACGCCCCTGCTGCCACGGACTTTGAACAGTGATGCTAGACTTCATTCGTCATGCTGCATTTGAGCCTAACTCTCGGTTTGAACGAGTTAGCTGACGATCCTCTGGCTACGGCGTCTTTAGAAAAAGCAAAATGCTCTTCCTATGCGACATGATATTGACAAGTCTCAGGTCTCCTGCCCGACACAACAGCCTTATGAGCGGTTAGCCCCCTGCTGCCAAGACTTTGAACAATGGTGCGTATTGAACCTTATTAACACTAAAAAAAAGCCTCTCTTCCCCAGCTGTCGTGGCAAGTTATGAACTGTAAGGTCTATCACCATATTATTTTATTATTAAATATTAATTTTGAATTGCGGCAACGTGTATAAGTTATATTTTTATTAATGCATTATCCGAATTACACTTTTACTTAAATAATGTTAATTGCAAGATTTATTTCAAACTTAAACTTGTAAATAATAATAAATTCACTTTTGTTTGTATTTAAAATTATGAATTTGTTTGTGAATTATTAATAATTGAATTGTGAATTATTGCAGGTTTAATTTGTGGTATGGGTTATTGCGGTTATACATAATGGTTAGTGTGTGTGTTGGGTAAAACGGAGTATCTAGTTGTTTCCAGGATAGGTTTTTTTTGTTTAATTTAAGGTTTTAAAGTAATATGACAACACCACAGAACACTCGTTTTAAGCGGGTTCCGAGCCAAGTTGTAATAACGCTTTCGCTCTTCCTTGAGGCGGGGGGGGATGTATAAAGCACAGTTGTGGGCAGCCAATTGTAAGGGGGGTACTGCAATGTTGTATAGTACCCTATCCCGGTAGCCCAGGCGGTTCCTTTCCTCTGCTGGGGGTGCTGTCGTGAGGATTGGTTACTCAGATTCCGTATGCCTTCTAGCTGGTTGGACTAAATTCTTTGAACTTACCTGGACAAACTTCTTTGTAATTTATTGTTTTGTCCAAATGTTCAATGGAATTCAGAATTTTTCAAATTATCAATTATTATTAAAACCAGAAATAATACATCATTGACTTGCATCACCTGCAATATTACCTACATACTACTTTAGCTAAATATACATCATGGAACGTGGCTCGATATTAAAAGTTACACACGATGCTTATAAATTTCTAATACAAAAAGTGGTTATGGCAAAAATGAATGTTTTTTTTTAACAAAATTTTTTACAGCCCTGAAATAAGGATATTAATTATTATTATTAGAATAAGTTTAACTCTTCAATTTTCTTAGAGTAGTATTTTTGGGAACATCGCGAAAATCGTCTTAGAACAATATCATATTTCTAAAAGATAAAGAAAATGAACGACAAGAAAAATTATGAAAGTAACTCAAGGTTGAATGAATGGTGGTAAATCCTTGTTCCATGATTTTTCATCTTCTTTGTTGCTGTCTTAAAACACATTTGTTTTTTCCTCACCTGTGAAAATGATGGTGTTTGCGCATGCGCATGAAATAAAAGGGAATCATTGACAAACATATAGAGCATTTATATTTCCCGCATATTTGTTGAGGTGCCCTGGATGTTTGTTAGTGGTTTGAATCCCCTTTAAACCGTAGGCCCCGGTATAATAGGGTCGTAGAGTGTTGCGGGGGAAGTGTTACTCGCGTCCGTAGCCTATCTTCAAGCTACACGTACCCCCGGGTAGTGCTGAATGAGTAACAGCGGTGCAAAACTTACTCATGGCATAAAGTTTAACTGTCTCTGTATTGCCAGCTATATTAGAACAACAACATAATTAATTTACCTCAGACATAAAAATGCAATGATAATTATTAACATTCAACAGCAAAATATTTTCCTTTATTCAGAATGGATGAATGTAAAATTTTCACATGAAAAGAATTGATTCTTATCATTATAGTAAATAATCGCCCAAATTCAATTACTATAAAAAAACTGTTCAAAATAATGGCATAAAGGAGGTAGAAAAAAACCTATTTTCTCATAAATAGAATTGATTCTTATCATTATAGTAAATAATCATTCAAATTCAATTAATATCAATAACTCTTTAGAATAATGGAGGTAGAAAAAAACCTATTTTCTCATGAATAGCATTGATTCTTATCATTATAGTAAATAATCATTCAAATTCCATAATTGTCAATAATTGCTCAGGATAATGGAATAATCGAGGTAGAAAAAACATATATTCTCAAGAATAGATTTGATTCTGTCATTATAATAAGTAAATATTCAAATTCAATTACTATGAATTAAACTTCAGAATAATGGTATAATGGAGGTAGAAAAAAAAACATTTTTCTCATGAATAGAATTGATTCCTCATTACAGTAAATAATCATTCAAATTCAATTACTATCAATTAATCTTCAGAATAATGGTATAATGGATGTAGAAAAAAACATTTTTCTCTTGAATAGAATTACCATTAAAGTAAATAATTATTCAACTTTAATTACTATCAATTAATCTTCGGAATAATTGAGTAAAGGAGGGAGAAAATTTTTTTTTCTCATGAATAGAATTGATTCTTATCATTATAGTAAATAATTATTCAAATTCAATTACTGTCAATATATTTTCAGAATAATGGAATAATGGAGGTAGAAAAAACCTATTTTCTCATAAATAGAATTGATTCTTATCATTATAGAAAATAATTTCAAATTCCCTTTCTATCATTAACTTTTCAGAATAATGGAATATGGAAGTAGAAAAAAACCAATTTTCACATGAATAGAATTGTTTCTTATCATTATAGTAAATAATCATTCAAATTCAATTACTATCAATTAATCTTCAGAATAATGGTATAATGGATATAGAAAAAAACTTTTTTCTCATGAATAGAATTGAGTCATATCATTATAGTAAATAATTATTCAAATTCAATTACTATCAATAACTTTTCAGAATAATAAAATAAAGGAGGTAGAAAAAAAACAGTTTTCTCATGAATAGAATTGATTTTTATCATTATAGTAAATAATCAGTCAAATTCAATTACAATCAATAACTTTTTCGTTGTCCCTGGTATTACAGTAGCACATGCAAATATTTTATGAAAAATGCTTGGAAGTAAATTCTGTCTGATTTTTGCAATAGTTCGAGGCGTTTCGCCCAGAAATAAAATAGAGTTTCTATCTTTCTCATTCTTTTTTTTTATTGCAAACTACAGTTACATCGGAAATTAAATTCGGAATTCGTTTTATTTATTTATATAATTTTTACAGGGTTTTCGGTGAATTTTTCATAGGAAGCAAGAATGCAAACTTGACATTATCACGTACCTGGTAGGTGAGAAACAGAAATTGGAAACAGTTTTTTTTCTTGTATAGATTTTCAATGAAGAATTCATAAAAATAAAAGAAGAGAACGTTTTTTTGGAGGCCTTCATGTTGTATTCAAAATGTACAGAAATTTAATAACAATTTAGCAGTGGTAGTAAAGAAATATTTTCAAAAAAATTCGTAAATTCTTAAATCTCGCTTTTCCAGTAATCTACAAAGGGATTATGTTATACTAATAAATATATAAATATAAAAATATATTGCTGTTATAAAATTTCGAGCGTTTTTTGTCTTTTGGTCATTGGTAGTAAAACGGTTGCAGATTCAACGTTACAGAGTGTGTGCCTCACAGCTGCAATTCAACTCTATTTCTGGCCAAGAATTTGAAATAAAATCATCAGGGCATCTGTGGGATTCTCCTTTACTCCTTCTATAGTATAATGGAAGGAATTTCTGATCTACGGATTTGTTGTGCCCATTTCCAGGGAAAGCACCCAATATTTGTATTCAAATCACGTTTAGTTCGGATGATGTACAATTTATCTATTACCCCACTGCAGCACCAAAATGCGAATATTATTGAAGTAATAAAAATAATTAAATAAAATATAACAGTAAAATATTAAATAATAACACATTAAAATTACCTTTAATTCGGAAGACCTACAATGTATCTGTTACCCCACTGCGGCACAAAAATATGAATATTATGGAAGTAATAAAAAAAATTAAATAAAAAAATAATATTAAAATATTAGAAGAGATTGAATTATTATGCAAATGATAAGCATGTAAATGAGAGAGAATATTCGTTTCAACTATTTCATATTTCTAAGAAAATTTGCATACATGTTAAAACAAAAAGCTATTTTCTTATAATAAATAAATTTTTAGGAAAAAGAGAAAAATATTGAAATAAAAGAGAGATCCCGAGAGTTTATACTTCCTATACTCAAGGGGAAATATATTTAGGATATACTACTGTGTCCAAAGAGTAAGACCAATTATTTTTTTTCAAACACTCTTTATTTATTCTTCCACATTTATTTCATCGCCTTCAAAGTAATCCCCTCCGGACACAATGCACTTATGCCAACTTTTTTTCCAATCCTCAATACATGGTAAAAAGTCATCGGCAGGGATGGCCTTCAAAACACGCCCCGATTCACTTGGAATCTCATCAATCGACTCAAAACGGTGTCCCCGGAGTGGTCTTTTGAGTTTAGGAATTAGCCAGAAGTCGGACGGTGTGATTACGGGGGTTGTGGAACGATATGGGTTTCATTTTTGGCAAAATAGTCACGAAGAATCAATGTTAGGCGCATTCAATGTTTTCGGTACCAATCGAGATTTGACGCGTTTGAGGCCCAAAAGGGAATTGACCGATTCTTTTGAAATTCCGACATCATCAGCTAGGTCTCTAATTGTAAATCGATGGTTTGCAAGCACCAAATCTTTAATTTTTTGGACGTGAGCTTCATCGGCTGATGTTGATGGACGACCAGAGGGCTCTTCGCCTTCAACGCGTTCTCTAACTTCTTTGACCTGTTTATACCACTTTAAACAGAACTTTTCTTTCCGTTATAGAAATGCTCACAGAATGCCTTTTGTAACAGTCTATACATTTCGGCAAACAAAGTTCTTTTCTCAATGAATTCAGACATTTCAAAAATTGCAGGAATCAGTTTCAGCGTCTCACAAAGAAATGCGTAACCCAAACAATAATGAATATTTTGACTACAAATTTCACACAGATGTCAAGGACAGTGTCAGCAACCTAAAAAAGAAAAACATTGAAATTCCATAAGGCCCAGAAAATTTGAATTGAAAATTGGTCTTACTTTTTGGACACAATAATATACTTACTCTCAGGGTGAGAATATTTCGGCCAACTTATACGCAGGTTGCGTCAAATATATTTCCTCTCGGGGTGAGGCATTACTAAGTAAATGTTTCTCAACAGAAACGGTTGCGCTGTACGTCATCTCGGGTGAGAGTCTTGAGGCCTGCTGGCCATTTCTTCTGAACGCTACAAGGGGCTCTCTTGCAGTGCGTAGGAGGAAGCGCGGTTACAAACTTTTAAAAAATACCTTATACTTACTAAATATAAATATGAGTGCTTTTTTCTTCAAATAATTTGCCCAAAATTCACAACCTTTATATAAGTGAAACTGAAAGAAAAAAAATGTTTGAAGAGGAACATAAATTCTCGTCTGGAAAGCATTGGTGGTAATATTGATATACGTCCAAACATCACACTAAATGAAAGTGAATTTGAAAAACTTTTCGGTAACTCGGATTTGACACATATTTTGAAAGATTTATATGATTTTTTTTTTCTTTTCGCATAAAGGTTGTATTCAGAATACCGAAGACGCAAGTTAAAAGATTTAAAGGATTTCATTGGTCGATTGTTATTTTGATACTATTATTTTTGTGACTTACGTTTTGTAGGTATCCGTTTGTCAGGTACACATTACAGCAACAGCAAATTTTTCGTTTTGGCGACGACGCAACAAACCGTCAATATAGATCATTTTGAAAATAAAAGCAATTCATTTGCATAAAAAGAATACCTCAATTTTAATTGAAATATGTCTTTTCATAATCTTAAGAAATATAAACTATAGAAATAAAAATTTTAAGTTTAGAGATATTTGTTGAGTTATTGATTGCGTCCGGCTAACGGAACACTTACGTTTTTCGCGAGAATAGCTGACCTTTGTTGTTACCTTTGAAAAAATTCTAAAAACACGCGGCTTACATGAGGAAATATATGTCCTTTTAAAATTTAAAAATTTAACATTAAATCAGTAATAAAATTAAAATATCGTAGCAGCGTTAATAAAATTAGAATGTACAAAAATTTAAATAGTATATGATTTCTAAATTTTGTTCTCATAAATTATGGTTAGTTTCGACAGAGGAAATTTTAGTATCCTTGATCAGTGTTTCGTTTCCTTGAATATTTACAACGTTTCTTACTGGTTCATTTTTTAAACTTCTTTTACGAGCTAATCTTATTCATCATCATATCAGCGACAAAACAGCCTCATGGTGGGCCAAGGCCGTCTGCCTTGAATCTGCCGGTTTGAGAATAATATTTCTTTGTGACAGGATTATTTTTTACTGTTTGTACGACCATCGCATTATTTTTATTTATTGTTTTCTTGATACTTTCTCTCATTTTCTTAAAACTTGTCCAATCAATATAAAGAAACCATTTGTTGGAAAAAGAAAACACTTTATGGACTCAGCCGGAATGAAAAGAGATCGTGAATAGAATCAGCAATTTTCTATCTATAGATAAACTTTATACCCTTTTAAAATCGTATAAAATATGAGTTGAATTCCCCGTGACTCGACGAGACCCAGACAGAATTTTCTGGAGCAATTTCTTAGAGAAAGCAATTCTATACTCTAACAAATGTAACTTTTTAACCAAGTTTCGTCTTACACACTGGAAGTTGGCATACAGACTCTTTCCCGGAGAGGAAATGTCACGTAATTCTGCTCGTATCCTAGTCTCGTTTTCCCGGCTATGAAGTGGACTCTTACCACGAAGCTATAATTATCTCTCTTCTACTTCAAGTATGTTAAAAATTGTATTTCTCTAATTGAACGTGTGGTATTTGTGCGTATATAAATAAATCTGTGAGTTCTCCAACCTGTGCCTCAAAAGTATCTCAACCCAACGAAACCTAGTTGCAATTTGGTTACCCAACCTGTTAGATATATTTCTAAACTATATTTCATAATTGTAGGATTAGTGTCTTAAAGAATAATTATAAGATGACAGTTTAAAAGCAGGGTAATGATTAAAAATTATGATCAGAATTTAGGCCCTAGGATTTCTGTTCAGATTTCATAGATATAATTGTCTTTGGAGGACCAGCTTACGGTTCTGAACTAGATTTACATTAAAGATTATAAAAGATTACATAAAAGATTATAAAGATTACTAGATTTACATATTTATTGGGATTGAATATGGCTGATTACATTAAATATTCACTGTGCTTTTTGTTTTATGCTGTTGTGACATTAAATATCGACTGTGTGTTGATATCCACTGTGACTTTTTTTTTTTATTTAATATGGCTGAACTTATTGCTTGGTTTGGTTTGTCGCTCTACGATCATTTTGTGCAAACTTTAAGCTAATTAGACCGGAACCTACAGTCTGATAGCGATTCCGAACCACTCACAAACATCTACCCCACCGCCGGGATTCGAACCTGAAGTACCAAAGGCCAGAGCACGAACCAAGTGGCCATCAGACAGTAAGCTTATTGCGGTATTTTCTTAAATTTTCATACTTAATATACTAGTATGTGTCATCATCATTGGCCCAACAGCCCCATGGTGGGCCAAAGCTGTCTGCCTGTTGGTGGATTACTAGACAGCAGATGCTTTTCTTTTTAAGGGGTAGGGTTGTCAGCCCTACGTTCTGCAGTCATATTAGACTGGTACTTGCAGTCTAAAATGCCACTATAAACTCCGAGCCACTACAAACATCCATCCAACAGTCGGGACTCGAACCCGAAACCCTGTGGCACCGAGCGCCAGAGCGCTTGTTACTCGGCTTCAGGTTCCAATCCTTGTGGTGGCATGGCTGTTTGTGAATGGTTCGAAATCCACGTTAAACTGTAGTTCCCGATCTAATGAGCCTAAAATGTGCACAAGATGACCGTAGAGCGACAAACAGAACCAAACCTATATCGATCCCCAAACTAACTCGATTTTCCATCAATGTTCGTATTGAGTCTGTAAATAAGGGAACATAAAGCAAACCTTATGTCGTAGACCCATTTCTGTTCGTCTATTTTGCCCTAAAAGCGTCCGAATCATCTCCGACGTCCCGCTCTTTAACGGCTTCGGTTCTTTTTGCAAAGCTTCGCATGACAACGTGCGATGAATAAAACAATGCTCTCTGATGGAATAAACCGTTGTTTTTCTAGCTGTCTGCCTCATCCAGCTACTAAAAGGGAGATTTAAAGACTCATACTGAAACATTAAAATGTGAAACATTATCCGGGCTATATTTAAAAAATGTAAAATAATAATAGAGAGTATTTGCATAACGTTTTTTTATCGTCCAACATTTTTTTCTTCCTAGAGCGCATGCTCATAGAAACAGCTCAGCAGTGAAGTATTACAGATATGCATTCGCAATATTTCCTATGCAATGTTTCCTATGAGCATGTGCGCTACGAAGAAAAATAACGGACGATAAAAAAACGTTATGCAAAAACTCTCTAATATGTAATTCAGAGTAATATAATTTATCATAAACTTATAGTATTGGATTTTCACTCCTATGAACTAACTTTGGTGTCTCTATTTGAATTATTATTTTTATTTATTTCTATCTTATCTTGAAACAAGTCTCAATTGTGTTGACAATAGTTTTACGAAATATGTGTTTTGCAGCTTTTTTACCACAGGAAGAGTTGCAGCATTCCATTCCCAGGAGATAGAAATGTATATTCTTTAACAAGTGCATATTAAAAACCTATCACTGATATCTAACAGCAGACGACATTGTTGTGGGTAGTTATATTACATGCAATTAGTGAGAACAACCTGTCACTCAAATCTGATAGCAAATATTCCGTGTCGTGTATAAAGAGACATAAAATTAGCGATCGTCTATGCGACCTTTACAGGTCGAAACAATTACAGATGGAATATGGACTACACCATAAATTTTGGCATCATGATGGGTGATAGACCACGAATTCAGAAATTTCTACTCAAATGAGAAGTGAGGGCAGCTAATCCCTCTGCCTCTTGACGGATTTTCTTAAAGGAAAGTTTTTGGAGAAGAAGAAATAAGTTTATTTTCTCTTTTCCAATAAAATGACAGAACTGGTGTGGACAGATTCGAAAATTTTCCAGGTCTCGATAATGAAAGAGCCATGCTATTTAAAAACATTTGTGTCTAATCGAGTATTAAAAATACAGCAATTTACAAATGTCAAAGACTGGAATTTTGTGTCTTCTGAAATGAATAGTGCCAATTTTATCTCAAAATTAATTTGGATATTCTACTAAAGCTCACCTGTAATGTGAGATTTGTGACAAAAGTTTTGGAATGACCTAAAAGTCCGACATTTTGACGTGGATAAAAAGAATAGATGCTTTTATCAAGATAAGAAAAAGTCCTGCAGCACTGGAGATTTTTCCATGGTTATGGGTATCCCTGCTATGGATAAAAAACCCTTTCTCTTCGTGTCAGTAAGGATGCACCATGTCTTCCCGAAACAAAATATAGCCAAAGGAATGAGTTCAAAGTTGATAGATCGTCCTTTCAAGGAGGGGTTGACCCTTACGTTAGAATCTGAACTTTGCACGTTTTATTCGTCCGTCATACATTTGAACCAATAATGGGAGAGGCTGAAAGAGAACAGGGAGTGTGCGAAATTGAGTAAAGAGTTCCAGGCAATAAGGAGGGTACAATGGTCAAGAGAAGAGCTCCAGGTGGTACAGAAAGTACAAAGCCTCTTAAATGAACTGATTTTTAAGATGATCTTGTAAATATTTGTTATACAGTTTTGTTTCGTGTGTTATGTGTTGCAGTTGGGCAGTGCTGTCTTAGCAAATTTTAATAAATATGGGTGCTACACATCGCGTTTTTATTTTGAGAAGTAATTTAGTTCGTATCCATGAACAGCACTGAATCAAGACCACACGCATATCGGGCCCTAACTTGTACTGTGTCTCTGCAAGATATCAAAAGATAGACAAAATCTCAAAAACGAGATTCTTGATGCGGCCCGGAACATTGTTCGTCAGAAACATAAATAGATCATGCTCGTCAAGACACGATATAATTAGTATATCTGTGTGTTACGATGCTACATGGCAACAACAGAAACATATTTCTTTTTATGGCGTACGAACAGTGATTGGTGTACTAACTGGATTGGTAATTCCTTTTGAAATCATGTCCAAGTATTGTCTAGAAAATACAAATGTAATCTTCCTAGTGTCAGCAGTAAGTGAATTTAACTTGGGTTGCTTCAAAATTTCGATATCAAATATCAAAGAGATATCAATGCATAGTGTTGAATCTCATCATAATAGAAGAAAATCTGAAGTGAATGTTGTAACATTATTGCGTGGAAAACAGATAAAAATAATTGAAAAGTTTGTAAATTAAAAAGAAAGAGAAAAAATGGACAATTAGAAGGAACAAATTATGGTTCAGGGCAATTTTAAGTCATTTTGGAACTTTGAGACTAATTATTATTATATAAAAATTCAATGAAAAATTCTTCAAATAATGCTTCTCTTTATAATCAAAAATATGTTTTTATTTTTGTATAATTCACTTTACTCAAGTAAATTTTACATCAAAATGTATAAAAAAAATTTTTTTTTTATATATTGTTTAAAATTTAAATAATTCAACATATATTTTATATTGTTTTACGCAAATTTGTGAAGAATTTTTTAAATGCATAGTCTATTATGTAGATGGTATAGATAGTAATACATAAAAACTCATGAATAATGTTTTTTAGTTCAAATTGTATGATAATTAGCAATTAAAGTTATTAAAACTATTAAAACAAATCTCAAAAATTTGTAATTTTATTATAGATTTTAAATGTAGTTACACTAAAGAAGAACCATCGCAATTAAAAAACTCATTTATAGTATTTCATTATACACATCTGCGTATCTCTATTTCTTACAACGTTAAAAGTATAACAGTATTTTTTTTTTTTTTGCACTGAATTCATTCGGAGATGAGTAAATAAATACTGAGAAAAAATTTATTACATTCATTTTTAATTAAATTAAGGCTAAATTAAATTAAAAGTAAAATAAATGTTATACTTTACTAAACTAAAACCTAAGTAAATGTTATTCTTAGATATCATTGTTAAATTGCATTATTATGCAGATTGCTACTGGTGCCGTCATAAGGCGTGTTCGCTTGTGTCTGCTGTTTTTTTATTTCTTCATAGAGATTTTCTTGAACGTATGGTTAATTTTTGAAGTTTATGTGATTGTGTTCTGTTTTTATTTTTTATTTGTTTCAATTGCAATTCAAATTGTATGATATAGTATTGTGTAAGATACTGGTATAGCATTTAATATTTTTCATTCTAAATTATAGTGATATATAAATAGTAATTCCTGTTTTACAATTTTTCAAAAGATAATTTTTAATTCTTATCAATTGAAATTTTCGTTTTATTCCTTTAAACTTTTCCTCGACATTTTTTTTTCTAATAAAATTTACCTTAACTAAAATGTTCTATTTTCTATGTCAAGGTCATAACTGTTCGAATAACCTTTGAAAACCTAGACAAATTTATACAGTAACTGAAATTAACCTTTTTTTTCCGTAATGGACAAGACAATTTTTTAATTAGCTGACGGAACGTGCACTATGTGAGAAGGCAAAATCAATTATGCAAGTTCATTGCAAAATTAGTTTGTGGATTTTCTAATATTTTCATGTTAATTGTTATCCAATAGTCTCACAGACAAGTGCAGATAAAACTCAAATCTCGCTGAAAATAAGATGAGTACTCGATTTGAAAATTAATAGGCAAATTTTGAAAAAATAGTTATAGGAAAACGCATCTGTAACTTACTTTAAATGAATAGTTAACAGCACAAGGATTTATTTTGATAACCACAGAGAAATGATTTCGTTCCGCTAATAGTGTATATTAAATGAATCCTTTGAAATTAATCAAATTTAAATTATGAACTAATTTTACAACACACACGCATATATATATATATATATATATATATATATATTAGAATTCAAATAAAATGCATGATGCAAGGGGAGTTAATATATTATTAATAATTATTCATAAGTGTGAATCAACCACAATGCATTTTACAGCACCAGCATTCCCCTAACAGAGAACAATTCAAAAGTAAATTAATTATATTCTATCTTTGAACTATCCTTTTCTAATCAATGTCCTTTTTAATAATTAATTTTATATTAAATAGTATTAAAGTCCAATTAAGTTGTATTAAGTAGAAAGTTATTTAATGAAGTATTATGGATTTCATGAACAGATTTGTGGATTTTATTAAGCTGCCTTTGATGATTATACAGATAAGTACGGCTGCTTTGTGTATCTTTATGAAAATCTTTACTAATGAAGCTTCGTTTCAAATGATATCCAAGTTTAAGTACAATTTATTGCGCTCTATAAAGTATTATGCATCTATCGCGACACTATTATTGCATAACGACAACGACCACATTTATCGGTCCAAACTTCATAGATTTATAATCACAGTTTCTTGTCACAGAATGCACGAGGATATTCATCTATTAATTTGAATGGATTTTGCCATTTCAGGGTTTGGACTTTCAGATAAAGGGCGAAGATGGAACTAACGTTTTAAATAGTTTGAAAGACTTTCTCGAAGTCCATCAGCTTATGATTTGAAATAAAATTTATGTTTAACAAAGCTGGTTCAGAGTTCAATCTTAAATCTAAGCCAACTCATAAGGAATCAAGGAGTTTTAGCTGTAGTGAAGCAGTTGTACGTTTACAGAGTACCCTGGTCTCGCAGAGACTTCTAACTCGTCTTTGTCTGCTGAAAGAAGTATGATTGAATTATTGATTCAATATTATTATAATGATTAATTATTATATTAATGATTTATTATTATTATAATTATATTAACATTACATTATATAATCATTATATTATTATTATGATTGAATTATTATCCATTGAATTATTAAGAAAAATTTAAAAATTGTTTTATTGTTTTTTTTAAATTTATTTAAATTTTTTATAACTATTACCTGAATAGGTTCTGGATTTTGATAACAAATATAATATTAAATCTGATCAATCTATTTATCAATCAGTATTATTAAAATGAAGTTCAATTGCCAACATTTATTCAAAAGATTTATACAAAAAAATTATTTCTGAATTAGATATAAGCGGATATTACTATATTATGCGTAATATTCTATTCAAATATAAATTAATCCCATTATAACGGCTTCAAGAAGTATACCACATTTGTGTTCATGGAACACTTTAATTTTTATTGACAAACATTATATATATATATATATATATATATA
>BPLQ01006451.1:850-21477 GCA_021605075.1 Caerostris darwini | reverse complement strand
GCTCTTTAGGAACGTGCTCAGATTTTTTTTTTTTTTTTTTTTTTTTGGATTTTAAAATTATTAAAAAAAAAAAAAAAAAAACGCAAAAACAACTATTATTGTATGTATTGCTTAAAACTTGAATTTAAATTTCATTTTGAAAAGAAAAATAATTTTAGTAATTTTTCCATATTAATAAGCCTATTTTAGCAAAGTTAAAATATTTTGTTTAACTTTTTGTTTCACAGTTGGGAAATATTCAATAGACGACGTAAAGTTTTAATTCATTTTAGTTTCTATATTTAATGCAATTTAATGTATTTGCATTGCTTACCTTTTAATCGATTAACTTGTCTATTTCTTTTTTTTTCAGGTCAATTTTTTTTGAAGGCAATTTTGAACCTTGTGGTAAATTCAAGAAATGTTAGAAAACTTCAAATTCATAAAGATAATTTTAGTAAACACAAAATAAACAATTTTTGTTATTGATTGTGAAGAACTGGGAATGAAACAAAAATTGAATGCTGAAAAATTGTATAAACCTGAACTCAATTGAAGAATAATTTTTTTCAAAAAATAATGGATCTCTACCAAATAATTAGTTATAGCATACCTTGAATCTCAATAACTCCTTATTTGAAATCTTTAAAAATGCATGAATATTACTCAAATTGAATTTACAAATGTACATCAATTCAACGATGAAAGAACTCTATACAGAAAACAGCAGTTACGTCAGCTTTCCTTATAATTCCGTACTTGGAGTGGATGAAGATTTCGACTATCCATATTACGGAGATGCATTGCATAAATATAGAAATGCATACATCTCCGTGCACGGATACTTGAGTTTCGCATGCTGCATTTTTGGAATCACGGCCAACATCCTCAATATCATAGTGCTCACCAGAAAAAACCTGCTGTCTCCCACAAATGCCATCCTGATAGGTCTAGCCGTTTCTGACATCTTCGTCATGTCATCGTACTTGCCATTCACATACCACAATTACATCCAGAACCATGAAACAGAAGACGACAAATTTTCTTACGGGTGGGTAGTTTTCACTTTGTTTCATCAACACTTCGCCTTAGTGAGTCATACAATTTCAACGTGGCTGACGGTGATTGTGGCTATCTGGCGATTTCTGGCTGTACGATTCCCACAGAACAGCACAGTCTGGTGCAGCATGGCTCGAGCAAAGTGTGCCATCTTGGCAACATATTTAGTTTGTCCCATTTTTGGAATACCCGGATACCTGTCCTCGACCATCATTCCTGCTGTCAGCAGAGAAGGGGGGATCATCTACTTTGTGCATTTCAGTCGCATATCCCAGATGCACAACAAGTTGCTCCAGAACATGTTCTTCTGGATTTCGAGCGTCATTATGAAGTTGGTGCCATGCGTCGCTCTGACTGGAATCAGTTTCGGTCTGATCAAGGTTCTGTACAAGAGGAACTTGAGGAGGCAGAGGTTGAGGGCGGATGTCGACAGAAACCACGACAGAACAACGAGGATGCTCCTGGCAGTTCTGATGCTGTTCTTGCTGACAGAATTTCCATCTGGACTGCTTGGCCTGCTCAGTGGAATACTGGGCACCGACTTTTTTAACCACGTGTACATGAATTTCGGAGAGACAATGGACGTCCTTGCTTTGATAAACAATGCAATCAATTTTATTATATACTGCACAATGAGCCAACAATTTCGAAACACGTTCGCCAATCTCTTCCTGCCCAGCTGCCCAACTATTGTCTCAGCTTCAAGAGTGTAATGTTAGAGAATTTATCCGTAGTTCTAAGAATAATGTGTGTTTATTACTATTAGTTATAACAAAAGAAAACTTAACGTAGTCTGTAATTGACATTGATTTTTAACGAATAAGCATACACTTGCATTATCAAAACTTTCATCTTAACCGAGACACATTAGTTTTCTTTGTCTGATTTGCAACTGGATACTTAACAGAAGTTTACCTAATTATTATACCATGAAGTAATATTAAGGATGATTAAATAAGAATCTTTTGCTATTTTATTGCGTTCTTATAACAGCTCATTTCATTACATCCGAAAAGTAAATTAACAACACGATTCTTTGTATGGATTTAATGTGATGAAGTACGAATAGGTGCTTTGAATCCCCTATATTATTTTAAGATGCATTTTTACTGTTGTTTACTATTAAATTGCCTTTTTAACGCAGCTAACTCAATGTTTTTGTGAATGGTATTTGTTATTTTCAATACATTTCTATTTGCAATAAGACATTTTTAAGATTTTAGTTTTTCGTATAATGTTATTTTCATAAATTAAATAGCAAAATTTTTTAAAAAAATATTTCTTTTTATGATATAGTAAATTGTATTTAGAAATTATTATGACAAGGTTTTGCAGTTGACGTACAATGGTTTTTAATTCATGTGTTAAATTTTTAATACGATCGCAAGAATGCGAATATTGATATTCTTATAAAAAATACCTATTAATATTAATATTAAGAATAATATTCATAAATAAAATAATATTACAATTAGTTTTGATCAAAGAAACCTGAAACATTTCGTACTTTAAATGTTAATTATTGAAAGCAAAATGATTCTAAAATTAATATTAGGGAGAAAAGATTTCCTAAATACACTAAGATTTCCAAATTGAAGATAGATCACCCAGCCACAACCCAACTCCACGCTGAGAAGGCTGAACCTCACAAGTTAATAGATGACATTAAATATGAGTTTGGAATATCATTATTCCAGATACCATCTATAACTGAAATTGAAGAGAGGAGTAAGAGGGCCCAGTATGCGCCGGATTTACTCGCCACTACTACAGCCCCGGCTCTACCAATCCTTAACGATTCTACTTTGAATCTGCCCAAGGACTCCTCATCTAATAGAAAGGAGAAACGACCAGCTGATGTTGAGGGCTTCAAAGTGCCAGGGAAGCACAACATCACAAAACAAAAGTTAAGACCAACCCACAGCGGCCCTACAGTTGTCCTGCAAAACTCATTTACGCCAGCAAGTAACTTAAGCTCAATACCTGAGCTAAACGAGACGGCTGTCTATGATGGCAAGCCGCCCCCTATATTTTTCCAGCCAAAGAGTGACTGGAATGCAGTTTTAGACGTTCTGAAACTGGAGGTTCCTTTGCTCCAGTGCAAGTATACTGTTTTCTTTTTATGAAAATACAAGTCAGCAATGACGATGATTTTCGTAAACTGACCAAGTTTATAGACGATAAGGGGCTCGATTATAAGAGCTACACATTGAAAGAAGAACGCCCCATCAAAGTGGTCATCAGGGGACTGCCCACGACCCCCAGCATCAACGACATCTCAGAGGAATTGGCCGAGGAAGGGTTGGGAGTAATTAAAATCTCTCGCCTTTCCAAATTTAAAACCAAGGAGACAATGCCTCTATTCTACGCTAAGATCAAAAAGTAACAACACAGCTCTAAAATCTACCATGTGACTGAACTTCTCGGCCCACAGGTACCAATCGAGGCCTACCGAGAACGTCCTCGCCCCAATCAGTGCTGGAACTGCCAAGACTATTTTCATTCTTCTGCAAACTTCTGACGAAGTATGCTCGTTGTGCGGGCCTGCACAAAGCCGACAAATGCGAACTTCCAGCTGACCAGGCTCCCACCTGCCTCAACTGTAGCGGAGACCACGCTGCCAACTGGAGGGGTTGCCCCAGCCAGAGAAAGAAAAAATCTCAACCAAAACGAAAGCCCCTACTTCCCACATCCAGACCAGTGACGCAGGAGCTGTCATACGCCAGCTTAACAGCCGGAAAACCCAGGCACGTGCCGGTGCAACGAACAGACCAACCCCAGCGAAATTCCTGGAACCCACCGCCACAAGTAACTACCGGTTTCCCCACTCCCGTCTCCGAGCCAAACGCCGTCGGCGATGTCTACTGTTCCTGCACCTCAACCGAACCACCAAGAAATGGACTGCGTGGAAATTATCGGGCAGCTATTCAGCTACATCCAACAAGGGATGTCTGCACCGATACTAGTACAGGCATTTAAACAATGCCTACCTAAGCTGCCGACAACCATACCAGGGCCTATCACATCTTTGCGGCCTATGTTGATATCGACCAGAGCAGCAAATTTTAAAGTTCAGCTCCGACATGCAACTTCTTAGGATTGCTACCTGGAATGCGAATGGGCTGCGTTCCAAAATCAATGAGGTAAGAGCATTCGTGTTAGAGCACGACTTAGATGTTCTTTTTGTCCGCGAAACTAAATTAAGACCTGGAGAGACCCCACTGATCGCTAATTACCTATTCTATCGTTACGACAGAGTTACGATCTAAATTCTAATGTAAGCGGAGACCCCTGCATTTATATGAAAAGTAGCATAAAGCACCATGAACTACCTACTCCGCGCCTAAATTGTTAATTAAAATTAATCTTAAAGATTTTCTCCCCATCATCATCGCTTTGACTTATGTCGCCCCTACAAACCCAGGTGGATACCCGGTGGAGGACATAGACAGGATACTGAAGTCTGGACCCAATGTGATTTTAGCTGGCGACCTGAACGTTTTCCACTCTAGTTGGAATTTTGGACTTTCAAAACGTAACGGCTTTAAATTGAACAAGAATCTGAAATAGCAACGAGGAGTGAAAGTTCTTGCTTCCCCCAGATCAACTAGATTTAATATTAGTCATAACGGCGCGGGAAATGTCCTTGATTTTGGCATTTTTTAATTTATTCCATCTAATTGTGATATTGAGGTGATTAACGATCTAGATTCCGATTACCTCCCCATTCTCTTTACCTTAGAAACCAGCACAGAATCAATGAGAGGTCCAAATCAGCTATTGACCAATTGGGAGGATTTTGGCTATGCGCTAAGCACTAAGCACCCTTCTACATTTCAGCGAAACCGCTGACACAGAACATCTCCTCCAGATCTGCGCCCACCATAAAGATTTATTTTCTTTCTTAGAACTCCTGGATTTCGTACGTTTTCATAAATTTTTTTTCTTTTATTCATATTTGTTCTCACGCTCATGTGCCTGTTCCTCTACTCCTTACTGATGGTGGTTTTACATGACAAGTCATTACGGGTCCTATATCTTTCCTTTTTATTGTATAGTCTCCCCATTTTTTCTAGGAATTGCTATTCATTCCTACTCTCTCTCACGTTCAACCCTCCTTCCTTTCCCGGGGATATCATTCTATCTATTGGATTTGGTTTTTTACTTCGGTTCTTAAAATCTTATAATTTATATACTTTTATTATCCCTCCTTCATTTACATAATATATTTAATTGTAGCTTCTCACATCCTACTTTTAATTTGAATTTGAGTAGATGTGCGCTTGGTGCACAGGCACTCGACCTGCATTCAATCTAAGTAAGAGCGTCTCATCCAACTTTGTACCTGCACCTCCTTCCAAATTTAATGTTTCGGGAACGAAGATTAAAGCATCCGAAACTCAGGATCAACCTTCAGCACCCAACATCTGCGAACAACATCCCCCCTCACAAGTGTTACAGAGATACCTACACAGATCACCTCTCCTTCAGAAAATAATCCGTCTACTTCAAATGCCCCATTGTCTAATAATCAAGATATCCTGATAATCAAAACCTTACTTCAGGATTTCATGTCAATATTTTCTACAGCTCTGGAAGCCTTAACTTATCAAAAATCATAGAAGAGCAACATTCAATAATCAGCTTTCCGACAACAAGTTAATTTGCATTAGTTAGAATGCAAACGGAATTAAAAACAAAATTAACGAATTCCAGGAGTTCATTTACGAATATAGTGTCGCGAAATTAAGCAAGTTCTCGCTAAATTAAATATAATCATCAATTACCAGCAGAGATTAGGAGGACCATCGCAATTAAAAACAGCATTAGAAAATTATAACAAGAAACTAGATACCCTCCATATAAAAATAGTCTAAATATTCTTCAGAACAGAATCAAAAATGAAATCAAAATCTTAAAAAATAAAAGATGGCAAGAGTTCTTAATTGGCCTCAATCCTGAAGATAATTCGTATTATTACATGAATAAATATTTTCATAAAAAAAATACATAAAACTCCTCCTCTACTGGGAAACAATGGTATTGTCTTCACCCCTACTGAAAAGGCCAACGTTTTCGCTGATCACCTAGAAAATTCTTTTCAAGAAAATGTTGAACCTTATGACAATTCTCACATTGAAATGGTGAAAACAGTATTGCTTACTTTTTTCATATTACCTCTGTACCTATGCCTCCACTCTTAAGTCCGAGCCATGTCAAACTGTCATCTGCAAATTAATCAAATGGGCCTGACAATGTTTCAAATAAAGCTCTCCATTGCCTCCCCACTAAAGCCATCACTAATATCACTAAAATTTTCAATAAATGTCTGACTTCCCATCATTTTCCATCATGCTGGAAACACGCAATAATAAAAATGATTCCTAAGCCAGGCAAAGACCATAAATACCCGCAGCATTTTCGCCCTATCAGCCTCCTGTGAAGCAAAATTTTTGAAAAATAGCTCTACAATAGAATTTATTCTTTCTGAGTTGACAAAAATGTCATTCCTCCGGAACAATTTGGGTTTCGTCCACAACAGTCAACAACCCATCAACTTCTCAGAGTTACTAATATCACTACTGAGAGTATGAATAATAAACTTATTACCGGAAGTGTCTTCCTTGATGTGGCAAAAGCTTTTGACCGTTTGTGGCACGATGATCTACTTTATAAATTGATTGCACTTAAATTTCCCCCCTATATCATTTACATCATTCAACTTTATTTAAATAATAGAACTTTCCAAGTAAAAGTAGATGGTGTCCTCTTCCACGTCGGTCAAATTAAGGCTGGTTCCCCTCAGCGAAGCGTTTTGAGCCCCATACCATATGACATCTATACCCACGATTTAAATCAAGTGAATTATGTATGCTCTTGTCTTTTCGCAGATGATACCGCTGCACTTGTGTAGAGTTCAATTGCTGGTAGTTCAGCGGAGTTCAATTGGAGAATTGCTGTCAACACAGAAAAAAGTCAAGCAATAATACACAGAAAAGGAAATGCTCCAATCCACTGATAACATTTACCTATTTGACGAATCAATTGCATGGGTAAACGAAGTTAAATATTTAGGTGTCATCATTGATAAAAAAATTACTTTCAATAGCCATATCACTTACCTCAAAAATAAATGCTGGAATAAAATTCATCTCAGTCTCCTTTAATTCGTAAATATTCAACCCTATCACGTCAAAATAAAGTTCTACTTTACAAGCAGGTCATCCGCCCAATTCTTACTTATGCAGCATCTATTTGGGGACTTGCTTGTAAAACTAATAAATACAAAATTCAAGCTCTACAAAACAAAATTCTTCGTATAATTACTGGGGCCCCCAGGTTTATCAGAAACGACGTTATTCATAAAGATCTCAGAATTGCTACAATAGACAACTATATGACTGATCTCTCTAGAAACTTCTTCCTTGGCTTGAGGAACCATAGTAATTACTTAATCAAAGCACAACTATTTTTTGCACACAACGAAGGAAAAGAGAAATATCCTTTTTCAACTACAAAATGGTCATCAGATCTGCGCCCACCATAAAAATATTTTTTTTTCCTTAGAACTCCTGGATTTCTTACGTTTTTGTAAAAAATATTTCTTTTATTCATATTTGTTCTCCCGCTCATGTATTTGTTCCTCTACTCATTATCGATGGCGGTTTTACGTTACAAGTCATTACGGGTCCTATATAATTTTTTTTTTATTGTATAGTCTCTCCATTTTTTCTAGGAATTGCTATTCATTCCTACTCTGCGCTCTCACGTTCAACCCCCCTCCCTTCCCCGGGGATATCATTCTATCTATTGGATTTGGTTTTTTACTTCGGTTCTTTACAATCTTATAATTTATATATTTTTATTATCGCTCCTTCATTTACATAATATTTTTAATTGCCGTTTCTCATATCCTACTTTTAATTTGATTTTGAGTATATTCGATCTACATTCAATCTAAGTAAGAGTGTCTCATCCACGACTTAGAACTAGCAGTGCAAGGAGCTCTGAGTGATTCTCCTTTATTCCATTATTCTGAAAATATATTGACTTTAATTGAATTTGAATGATTATTTACTATAATGATAAGACTCAATTCTATTCATGAGAAAAATGTTTTTTTCTACATCCATTATACCATTATTCTGAGCCGTAGTAATTCCTATTCCAAAACCTGATAGCAATAGGGCCTACTCTCAAAATTATCGTCCAATCTCACTGCTTTGTGGAGTGAGTAAAATATTCGGATATTTGATTCTTAAACGCCTTTACTGCACAGATCATAATATCCTCATTCCTGAACAAATTGGGTTCAGGACTCAACTCTGTACTTCACCCCAGCTCTTACGTGTTAATGAGCTGATCCATGATGACTTTATCAATCGTAAATCTACGGGAATATTATTTCTGGACGTAGCCAAAGCCTTTGACAAAATTTGCATAATGGCTTATTACTCAAGTTCATACGACTTGAATTTTCGGCTCAATTTATTAAAATTATTCCCTCGAATCTCACTTTGCATAACTTCAGAGTGCGAGTGGGAGAGATCATTTCTAGCGATCATCCAATCAGGAGCGGGGTTTCACAGGGCTCACTGCTCGGTCCCAGATAGTTTCTAATTTCTGTGAATGACATTCCTCAGCCAAATTTCTGTTAACTGGCTATGTTCTCAGATGAAAAAAGCTATAATTGCACAGCACAAAACACCAAATTCTGTCGTTGCTATACTACATAATTATATTCCTCGCTTGGAAAGTTGGTTGATCCCCTGGAAAATTAAAGTTTATCCTACCAAAAGAGCGTGTCTCTTGTTTACAAGTAAAAAGAACATTGGTTCTCTTTTGAATGTCACCCTTTTCGGCCAACCAGTCCCCTGGGTTACTGAGTATAAGTATCTGTGGTTAGTTTTAGACTCAAAATTGACTTACAATACTCATTTTACCAAAGTAGTTGTGAAAGCAACTGCTGCTAGCGTTAAGCTAAAAAGCCTAATTTCTCGAAAGAGCAGGCTTGCGATCAGACATAAAGTTTTGCTCTATAAATCAATCCTTCGACCAATTCTCTTATACGGATGTCCCATTTGGGCGTCCTCCTCAACCACAAACTTGAAGAAGCTGCAAGTCTTTCAAAATAAACAGATAGCTATGATAGTTAATGCTCCGTGGTTTGTTAGAAGGAAACAACTCCACAGAAACCTTGATCTAGATCCTATTAAGGACTATATTTTCAAAATTTCTAAATATTTTCATTCCAAATGCCCTCAGATTCGCAACAAAGCGATTAGACAAATACCTGTATACCATTCAGGTGTTGCGAGCTTCAAAAAAAAAAGGCCCAGAGCTATCTATGATACGCACTGGGAGTCTTTCCCAGCTTTGATGGAACGTTGTGGAATTTATTCCGCGATGGTCGATTCTACCGCTGTGGCTGTAGTCTATCTAAGTCGATCAATTCAAGCGAATCTGAGCTGCAATCTGTGGCATTTAAATCTTAATTATTTGCTACGATGTGCACCTTAATTTAGAACATGGTTATCCGACTTTAAAATTTTTAATTGTAATAGTTTTAAATTAATCTTTAACCTATGTTAAGAAACTTTTAATAACTTGCTAAACGTTTGTTTACATTCTAACTCTAAACTCAATAGTCTAATTTAACAGCTTTTTTGGCTAAATTACTTTGTAAATTTTAATTATCTTGATTAATTGTTTTAATTCATAACATTTAATCTATTATTTTAGTTTTGATTATTTTTCTTTTATTCATGCTTTTAAATTTTTAATTCAATAGTTAATGTTAATAGCTCTGGTCAAATCTTAAATTTTAAATACATATTGTACTATTTTAACATGCATTAACTAAAAAAATCATGCATCAAATTAAAAAACATGCATCAAATTAAAAAAAAAAAAAATTACCCGACTTTTGTTGGTTTTTGAATTGTATATCAAGAATGACGGCGCCATCTACCGGCGAACCTGAAGACCACAATTGATGACTTATTTTGTATGTTTATTTGCTGTCTGTGTTTACAGCCATGAAATTTTGTAACTTTGAAGTTTTTCATGTATCTTTTATTTTTATATTTATATTTTTAATTCCTTTTATTTTAGATTAAAATTTTTTAATTTTAACTTTAACTTTTAATTTTTGGGCATCGCCAACGGACTCCTAATTGTACCGAAAGCTTTAGTTTTTTCGATCTCTTGCTTTAATTGTTCTCAAGCAAGAGATTTTTTTCTTAAATTTAATTGTTTTCTTTTTCTTTTATTTTTATTCATTAATTGAAGCAAATTCATTTTACAGTGCTAATGTTTTAACTAAATTAAGATGTCGAGGTTTTCGTGGTTCTTAAAACCACATTGGAACTCCGTAACCGTGCCGGTTGCCCTGATAATTTCTCCTGAACGCCAAAGGGCCAGTGTGCGGATGGAAGTACGGTTAGAGTACTTAGGAAACAAAACTAATGGATCCATCCCATGTAACTTATTGCTTCAACGGCACAATACGGATCGTTTTTTGTTTGCATCGCTGAAGATGAAAAAATGAGTCCTCTATGATGATCTAAAACAAAAGACAGTGGTTCTCCGAAAGGGCCAGGTTTATTTACCAAAAAAGCACTTTTGCGTGTTGGATGCCGCATTCGTGGAATCGTTCATTTTGAAGTGCTGAAGCCTGGATAAACTGGAAACGCAGGCTGTGGACAATTGGATCGAGTAAATGAGAAAATGGCCATTGATTGTCCCCAGAAAGGGCTTTATTCTGCGCATGTGTTCCGAAACTATTAAATATAGTCACTATAAAATTGAAAATGAGAAGAAGAAATGCAAAGAGTGTTATGAAATGAGAAATGAAAAATGTAATCTTACAGATGATGAAACGTGTTTTACAGGAACTTGGATAACTACTAAAGTGAAATTACCAATTCAAAAAGGTTATAAGATTTTAAATATGTAAGAAGTGTGGTATGCTAATACCATATCTGATACTTAAATTCCGTCGTTGCTTTAATTAATAATTATATTCCCCGCTTGGAAAGTTGGTTGACCACCTGGAAAATCAAAGCAAAATCCTACCAAAAGTGCGTGCCTCCTGTTTACTTGAAAGCGGAACATTGGTTCTATTTTAAATGCCACCCTTTTTGGCCAACCAGTCCACTGGGTTACTTATTACAAGTACCTGGGGTTAGTTTTAGACTCAAAATTGAACAATAATACCCATTTTACCTAAGTAGTTAACTTGCTTTAATTGTTCTCATGCAAGAGATGTTTTTCTTAAATTTAATTGTTTTTTTTCTTTTATTTTTGTTCATTAAGTGAAGCAATTTCATTTTACAGTGCTATTGTTTTAACTAAATTAAGGTGTGGAGGTTTTCGTGGTTCTTAAAACCACCTTGGAACTCCGTAACCGGTACGCCCGTTGCCCGTTGCCCAAAGAAAAAGTCAACTATAAAGACATACACGATCCTTGAAAGAATGAAGCCCGATTCCTCACAATCTTTTGGAAATCATTCTTTTTTCTTTAGCACCGAGAGAAATAATGGTACTAGGATTTACTTGAAGTGATTTAATATAAATAATATAAAAGTTAATATAATAAGTGAAATAATTTTACTTGGAGTGATTTCTATAAATTTTTAACAATTAAATCAAATATTGATATTATTAAAAAGTATTATTAAATCTTTTGATTGCTTTGCTAACTTCGATTAATCTATCTAAAGTTTTCCTTAATTATGTTAATTTGATATTAAGGATTTTATAAACAGTAATATTTTAAATATTTAATAACATATAAGGAGAAATTAGAATTTTTAATTTCCCTTGTATTTTATAAGTTGGTAAATCCCTTTCCTGTATTTCATATCCATTTGCAGAAGATTTTTACAAATGTGGGCTTATGTATACAAAAATATAGGACAAAGCTACAGAAAATGGAAAAACTTTTCAAGAGAATAGAAACGCATTCATAATTGTACAATGAAACTGTTATAACATTTCTTGCATTATATTCTAAAATATAAATATATTATAAATATATTATAAGAATAATATAATATAAATATATATAAATATATTATAAGAAAGTAATAAATACATTCTTCCTCACATTCAGTCCCCACAATAAGCAAATTGTTAAAAAGTCGATATATATATATATATATATATATATATATTCTGATTATTTTGAATGTATTCATTTGTAGTCTGATTATAACTTTTTGAAGATCAGCACTGTATTTCTTTTCTTTTGACAACATTTGGATGAATGAGATAAGATAGTTTAGTGAGACAAATCCTTGAATTATCTTGTAATGTAAGTTATTTAATGTTGTGTATTGTTTTGAGAAAAGCTGCTAAAATAAATTAATGTAGTAAATATTGTTAACAGATTCTAATATGTGTATTATATATGTTTTTCAATAAGCTCCAACTGAAGTACATGCTAAATATTTCAATAATGTATACTATTGTCAAAAGGGCATACATTAAAGTATATTCTGGATATAGTAAAACTGAACAAAAACCTAATTTTTGTATTTGAATAACAATTATCCCTAAAGAATGAATATTCTATCTTATTTATTGTCTTTCAATTTATTAAGCTACCATTGAAAAAACTGCATTGTTCTTTTCTGTGATTTTAATCTGAGATTCCTTTTTGTGACCACAGTTCCACTTAACTGTATTTAAATTACATTTAACTTATTTCTACTTTTTTGGTGATGTTAGAAAATGCAGTTTAATAAAAAGGAAATACAGGTGTCAACTATAAGCATCAAAATAACTGTTGACAATATCAAATGGCATTTTATATTATATTTACTAATTTTCTTGTTGAATGCCTGTGTAATCTTTACTATTTTTGCTGTTGCAAAATAAAAATGCAACTTATGTTATTTTTTACCAATTTGTACATATGCAAGAATTTTTCAACTGTAAGTGTGATGATGTTACATCAGTGTTTCTGGATATTAAGGCTCAATTTTTTATAGTGCTCATTGGTGCTGAATGTTCATTTTTATGCTGCTCAGTAGCTTCAGTCCTTTTCACAATGTTTCATATAAAAATTCAGAAAATAGGGATTTTATGAATTTAAAAAAAAAAAACCTAAAAGTTTTAATAATAAGGAATTGTATACATAAACAAAAATGTGTTCTTGTTCCCCGATCAGACCCTTTCGCCACAGTGGACTTTCAATTTCTTTCTTTCGTAGAAATTGAAAATATTTTTAAATTTTAAAAATTAAATTTTATTTAAAAATTTCATAATTGAGTAAATTATGAATATGTTAATGCTTAGTTTTTAAAAAAATTTCTTAAAAAATGCACTAACACTAGAATAAATAGTTTTAATGTATCTTTTTGCTTAGGATCATAATAATAAAATTATAACTTTATTTTTAAAATTTTTAAATAAAAAATATCATTTCTTCAAAATTTAACAGGATAGAAGAGTTTCAAGTCAACTTTAAAAAAAATACACTTAGATACACTTTATTATGAGAATTAGAAATAAAATTAATATGATTTTAGCTGCCTGTGTAACAATTTGACATGAAATGCACATTAGTCAATAGGTAAAGTCGACCAAAAAAAAATTAGATACTCGATAATTTCCGTAATTATCATTAGGTATTCACATAAGTGATATCATTGGAAATTGCTAGAAGGGAACTAATTCAGTATGGTGCAATGCAGTTGATTAACATAATTAATTAACATTATTAGCCACTTTATCGAGAATTTTCCATTCCGAGATTTTTAATGCAATCGTCTCAATTTGATAAAATTAGTACTTGATATATGTTTTGCAGAGATGTGATAACAATTATAGAGCAGTATAGAGATATAATAGTTAAAAGTATAAAGACATAGGAGTTCAAAAATTGACTTTCACAATGTTAAATGAAATTTTCATTTAATGAACGATATATCCCACGTTTTAATTAATGTACATCTTTTTAATTTTTTGCACCAGTCGAATGAAAATTTTTCAAAAATTAAAAACACAATTTTAGTCAAATTTTTGGAAATATTTTTAGAAACTTTAAATATTAAATACTGATATGAAAAAAAGATGAATTATGCTAAAATTTTTATGCTGTTGGTTTTCTAATATCGCCAACCTTTAAGATATAAATTTTTTTGAAATTATTATTAAACTTTTATAGAATATTTAAGAAAATCTCATTTACTGACACCATTCCAAATTTTAAAATTAATTATCAGTGATCTGTTTTTAAGCTCGAGTTCGGAAAGCAGAAATTCGTCAAGGAAATTAACTCGTTTTCTTTAAATTTTGAATTTAAGTAAATTCTTTATGCACTTAATAAGATTTTTTTATTTTCAAAATATTTATTAAATTTAAAAAAAAATTATTTCTCTATTTTTTGAAGCTAAAATTATCAAATTTGAATTTTTAAAACGTTAATAAATAAAACTATAAGCATATATTTTAGTGTAAAGTTTGTATGCTTTTAATAACATTTTCTTATTTTAAGAACATTTTTTGAAAAAGAAATTAGTTCTATATTTTTTAAACGGAAATTATCGTATTTGACTTTATAAAATATTAATAAACAAAACTAAAAAACCTAAAATTATTTTAATGTGCTTATTTTACTGTACCGCGCAAGACGAACTCTGGAAAAAAGGAATTGAGGTGAGAGGCACTGCCTCATCCTCCCTATTAGTTCGACATTGCGCCGTCAGGTTTCCATTTATTCCGATCCTCACAACGCTTTCTACGTGACAAAAAATTTCAAAATTTGGATGATGTCCAAAATGCCATCTCTAGATATTTTGCTCAAATATCAATTGATTTTTATCGATCCGGCATTAAAAATTTCTACACTACGTGGCGAAAGGTTGTTGATAACAAGGGTGATTTATTGATTAAAAGTAAATGTAAAAAATTTAATTTAATTAAATTTGAATTTAATGTGAAAAAAACGATATTACTTTGCTGTCTCTCTAATACTTTGAAAACTTTTCCATAATTTGATATGATGGTATTAACAATAATGTATATTTGTATAAAACGTGTTAAATATATTAATATCATTCAATTTATAAAAACATTTATGAAGTGCAAACTATTTATAAAAATGCTCATTTTTACTAAATTGATAATATGTTAAAATATTTAAGTAGATATGTTGTATTCTAATTAATTTATTCCTACTTCTTACACTTTAACAATAATTATCAATAAATGATCTTAATTTATAAAGTATTTTATTTTTCATAAAATATTATATATGTGTTGATATCGTTATCCCTTGCTACTTTTTCAACTACTTTCGACTGAAATTATTCTTTACAATTTCTCGTCAAAATAGAATAATTTAAAATTTAATATAATTTATCACAAACAAAAATGTTTTTAGTTTGTATAACTAGACATATAAGTTCATAGATTTACTGAAATGTTTTGAGTTTTTTTAATTTAATGGTGCTCAATGTTAAATATTTTGATCTTCTTAGTTTAAAGATTGTACATAGAATTTGAAATATGTAGTTATATTTAGATTTCTAGATCCTGATGTACAACAGTATTAATGTGTTGTAAAATCAAATAAATGTTATTTTGATCTATATTATATGAAACACTGTCATATAAAAATAATGTAAAAATAAAAGATATATATGGCATACGTTTGAAACATTTATTTACTTATATTTTTAAAATCAAACATTTCATTATTATATTTTTAAGATTTTTTTTTTGGAAACTAATCCTTTAATAGGAAACTATACTTTTCCTTTTAATAGGAAACTAATCTGTATTCCTTCCTTAATTTACAGAAAATATTTTTGGGATTGAAAAGTAATATGCAATACTTAAGAGAAATATATTTAGATTTAAAAAAAAAAAGAAGAAAAAACATTTTATTGTCACTCCCCAAATTTTATAAAAACTCACATTATTTTTAAAAAAGAACAAAATTATTATTAATTCTAGATATTGCACTAAAGAATTACTATCAATATACAATTAATTTTGTCATGACAGACATGTTAAAATAATTTTTAAACAAACACTCCTATTCCAAATGATTGCGTTAGTCAATTACCGAATTCCAGACACTTTGAACTGAGGACATTGATTCTCAGCACGGCAGGTATGTCACGGATTCTCTAAATTGTACCACTTATGTAACAGAAAATGTATCTATATCATATGTAAATGTATCATAGTTAGGAAAAATGTAAATTCGAGGTGAATCAATCCCAGTATAAGTATCAATCTAAGGAATAAGTATCATTATCTCACTGCTTCTAAAATAATATTACTTTCCATGTTACAGCTAACTGTGTCATTTGCATATTAGATTCAGCCGTTGCTTACCTTTATTGCCCTTCTTATTAATCTTATAACTCTTAAATTCATTTGATTTTATTTAAATATTGCTTTTGTATTGCTATCACTTAATTTTTCCATAGTAAACAACATCAAGATTCAAGAGCTCCAGATTGCAACTATTCAATTCCTCATCGTTACTGAAATGAGCGAAAACCGTATATTAAGCCCGCCCACTGAAGGCAGAGCATAGCTGCCATTTGCTAATTGCGGACAAAAAGGCTATTGAAGCCCAACTAATTGAACAAAATTTCAGCGTTATTAAAATAGCACTATTAAGGAGAAACGAAACTAAAGACCCACTACCTATCTTTCTAATTGAATTAAAAAGAACAAAAAATGGTGAAGAAATTTATAAACTTAACAGAATGTTTTACCTAAATATCGAAAATGTTTTACTAAATCGAAAACTTCACAAGGTAAAAACATAACTGTTCAATGTTATAAATGCAATTTTTTTCCATCATTCCAGTAACAACTGTAATAGACTACCTAGATGCCTCAAATGTTGCAAATATCATAGTACCGGGGAATTTTCCATTAAGAAAAGGATTATTGAGCCAAAATGCATCAACAGCGCAGCAAAAGGACACGTAACTTCGTGGAGAGGTTGTCCTAAGTTCCCTAAAATCGCAAAATTGAGCTGTAAGATTTAATTAGCAACCACTCTCCCGATCTGTTACTTATTCAAGAGTCACATCTGCAAAACCAAGATAAATTCTACTTGTCCAACTTTGACTGCTTTAGGAATGACAGAAACAATGCACTCTTTGTCAAGGCCTCGGGAGGTACCACTATATTCATCAAGAATCATCTTCCTTATCACCACATACCTACTCCACCTTTACCTATTCCACCATTATCTCCTTAAACCTTCCTTATCTGGATCCCATTAACATTGCATCTATATATGTTCCAGTTACATCTAATCCACAATTGTTCACATTAGATCTTGAAAGTATTATGCAGCTTGGATAAAATATTATCATGTGCGGTGACTTTAATGCTCCTTACCAAGTCTGGAAATGCTTTACAAATAGACCAAGAGGCAACCAACTCCTTAAATTTGCTAATCAAACTGATCTTGATATCATCGCACCTACTACTCCAACAATATTTGGTTACAACTCAACGTCCACAATAGACCTTGCTCTAAACAAAAATTTCGTGTTCCCATTCTACATCTCATCTTTATCCGAACTTAGTTCAAATCATAATCCTATTGAAATCTCCTCCTAGTTCAACTACATTCTTCCTCCGGACAATAGTAATATTAATACTAATTGGACAATTTTTACTAACCTGCTTATCGATAAACATGATCATCCTTTACCAATCATTAATTCTTCTAATACTCTGGACTTGGAAATCCGTAATTTCATGGATGACCTTTTGCCTGCTCATAAAAAAGCTTCAAAACCTTCTTATAGCAACAGAAATAATTGGATTCACCCCAACGTCAAAAAACGTATTAAGATCCGCAACAATGCAAAAAAGAACTGGTAAACTTCAAGGAACCCCAACGATAAAACCATTCTTAACAGGTCAATAAAAACATCAGAAAAGCCGTCAAAAACTATTTGGACAAATTATGGAAAGAAAAACTAGAAGACCTACAAACAGATGACGGATCCTTCTGGAATCTTAATAAAAACTTTAAAAACTCTATAACTAAAATTTCTCACCTCAATAGTACCATTTCCACTGCAATTAAAGATATGGATAAGTTTGAACTCATAGCACAAATACTCGAAAAGCAATTTCAACTTAGCATAATTTCTGATCCTGTCCGGGAAAACACGGTGATGCAAACCATCAATAACTTTTATCAGAACAACTCCGATGATATTATTCCTCCTTCTTCTCCTTCTAATATTACCATCATCATCATCTACAACACGAAAATTAAATCGTCACCTGACTTGATTCCATCTCCAACAAAATTTTGAAAAAGCTTCCCAATATCACTATCATCAAACTCTGCTATCTCATCAATAAGGTTCTAGAACTCAAATACTTTCCCGACTCCTGGAAGATTGCAATTATCATCCCCATATTAAAACTTAGAAAAGATCCTACGAACCTAGAAAGTTATCGTCCAGGTCCAATATCTCTTCTTTCAACTCTAAGAAAAATTACAGAATCTGTACTCGTAAATAGACTTAACAAATTTGTTGAACCCCAATAATATTATTTGTAAAGAACAATTCGGATTCAAAAGGAACCTATCCACCACCCATCAACTTCTTAGAGTTGTGGAATACATCATTTCTGGTTTTCATAATAGTGAATACGCTGGGGGAGTTTTTCTAGATATTCAAAAGGCATTTGGCAGAGTGCGGATTGAAGGACACATTTTTAAATTTATTAACCTGAATTTTCCACCGTCTTTTATCACGCTCATCCACTCCTACCTTTCTAATAGAACTTTCTAATTCCACTCCTACCTTTCTAATTCAGTCAAAATCAATAAAAACTATTCCTCAATCAAAAACATCCAAGCTGGCACACCTCAATGAAGCAAAATTTCCCCACTGCTCTTCCCGATCTTCATTTCTGATATGCCTACTAGATTCATTACCATTACAGCAGTTTATGCAGATGATACTACCAATCTTTGTAGAAACAAAAACTCTAAATATCTTGCCTGCACATTAAACAAACACCTAAATGACCTTTCTAAATGGTATGATAAGAGGAAAATTGCTCTTAATATTAACAAAACCGAAGCAGTCTTTTTCAGCAAGAATCAAAAATATAGAAAACCAGCCATCTACCTCAAAAACCAACTTTTCTTATGGAAATCAGAAACAAAATATCTTGGAATTTATCTTCATAAACATCTTAACTGGAATTTTCATTTTAACTATGTCAAACAAAAATATAGAAGAAACATTAAAAGACGCTATCCCCTTATAGCAAGAAACTCGAGCATGAGTAGACATAATAAACTTCTGATTTTCACCTCTATGCTTCGTCCCCTCCTCCCTTATGCTTTCCCGGTACGGGTCTACGCCGCTAATTATAATGTTAAAATCTTGGAAGCTCCACAAAATATGACCATTAGACAAATAATGAATGAATGGTTCATGAGAAATGAGGATATTCAATGATCCCTCTTTCTGATACCTCTCCAAAGTACTGAAAAAAAAATTTCAGAAATATTCTTCAATAATATTGACAACCACCAACTTCTGGCCATTCAAGAGATCGAACAATAGGAACCGCATTCCCACTTTAAAAGACCTAGGAATATTCTGCTCTAACCTACCTAAATTCAATTTTAAATTTTTAGACTTTTTCAATTCTCACGATTTTTTTTAACCTCTGGGCATTGCCAATGTTTTCATTCTTTTATGTTTTATATTTTATGTTCACTGACGGGGCCAGTGAGCTCCAATAATCTTCAACATCATCATAATTGTACCTGAGTAACTTAACTTAAATTTAACTTACTTTTATTTTTATTATTAACTCAATAGCGTAAATTTTTCTTTTATTTTTTAATTCATGATGTAATTTCAACAATGTTAATTTAACTTTATTAATGATTATGTGGAGGTTTTCGGGGTATATTTACCCCATAGGTACTCCGAAACAGGAACGTCCGTTTCCTTTTCCGAAAACACGGCAGATAAGATTACGCCATCAACAACAGCGGACATGTGAATTAATTTAGACCCTTAGATTATTATGGAATCCATCCCAGAATGTGGGCCAACAATCTGCTTCCTGCCAGTGCAATTCGAGGACTGCGGGGATGATATAATGTTGATGAATTACCTCGTTAATTATTTCTTTGGGTAAATAATTGAGCTCACCCCCAATCCCCCTCCCAAAACAACAGCTTCTTCGCTTTGCTTCTTTTAGAACGACAATAGGAGAGTAGTTGTTGCTTTCTATCAACTCAGGAATGACCATCTAGGCTGCAGTTAAAAACAAAAGAAGTGCTGTCTTTTATTGCTTAGATGACATTGCTTCGGGAAGAGGTACAACACAGGATTGAGTGAAATTATTATTGCATGGTCATGATTTTCCGATTAAATTAATTTTTTAATAAATTTTGTTGTATAATAAAATATTCGTGATATTTATAACGTACTTCATTTTAAATTTTGTATACTTATCATTAAACTTAGTTCTATGTTTCTTAAGGGTATATGTAGATTTAATGTAATATGTAGATTTAACATATATATTTTAATATATGTAGATTTAACATA
>BPLQ01006449.1:0-11804 GCA_021605075.1 Caerostris darwini | reverse complement strand
CATTAAAAAGGTATTTTAAAGTTCGTGGATTTACAACCAAGTATTAAAAATATCTTTATAAGCAGCTAAAAAAAAAAAATATATATATATATATATATATATAATTTTTTTTTCTTCTAAATTAATATTCCTTCTTTTATCATGTATTATTGAGTTTAAAAACGAATTTATTCTCAATAATGAGAACAAATAAAAAAAAAATGCGCATTCTAAATTGTTTCGAAGCAATAAGTTTTCATAACTTTGTGTAATAACACTTTATACAATAATTATTTGTATACACTTCATGTTTATGCGAAAACTTGGGTGACGGATATTGTATTTATTAGCAATTTACTTACTTATAATAATATGCCATACCAATAATTAAAATAACAGATAGTTTATAACATATCAGTTACTCTTACAACGATTGTAAATTAAATTCACGCCAAACAGAAATATAAAATGTTATTTAGAAATTTAGCAACAGTTGAAGTCGAAAAAGTGCATAGCAGTATAGATACGGAGAAAGCACAAAAAAAGCCTCCAATCATATGGCAGTATTTTGGTGGCCACTTAAAACCACAAAAAAGAGTGTTACATATAGTAATATTCGAATTTTAAAAATAAAAATGATCATTTTCTCTCTCACGGATAAAAAAAAAAAAAAAATAATAATAATAATCATATGTTGTTGAGGTTTTGAGATATTGTTCGAAAAAAAAATAAAAAAAATTAGGAAATTTTAATTTTTTGTTACTTTAAAATGTAAATATATTTAACTATCAAACTAAACAAACGAATACATTTTACTGCATCCTTATGCGTCTAAAAAGTTTAAAATATAAAAAAAAAGAAAAAAAAAACTAAACAAGCAAGTTAAATAAATAAATAAAAAAACCCAGCATAATTACACAAAAAATCTTTTTAAAATAAAATCTAGACTCTTCCTTTGCATTATGTTTTTTTCGAGAATTTCATGTTCAAGGGGGAAAAACAAAACACCCAACTATTTTGTGTTAACGAAGGATTAACGAAGGAATAAACGAAGGATAGGTTAACTTAAACATTGATTTAAAAACTGCTAACTTTTTCCTTCCTTCCTATCATGTATGAAAAATGATTTTTTTTAAATAATAGTTATGCATTTTTATTTGCATTTTGTAATTTTTCTTGATTGTGTGATTATAATTGCTATTCAGTAGGGAAACTTTTTTTTAATACATTTAATTTGTATATGAATAATATCAATTTTTATCCTTCAAAATTTAACATTTTAAATTTTTATGTAGGAACTAAAAATTTTATTTAATGAATTGCAGGAGGCTGCATTATTGGTCCCTGCTTTCAGAAACGAGGTGACTCAGTAGCTATTGTAGCAATATGTTATTCGGGCTAATATGTAGTTAAGAGTTTTCCAGATTTTTTTGCCATTGTTGAAAATGATGCCGAACAAGAACTTTTTGATTTGTATGTCACGCGAACTCCTTGTTAGTAGTTAGATGCGGTTTCTCTGTCTGTATGTCTGTCTGTAAATTTTTGTATCAACTCGTCATTAATATGCTGAATAAAAGTAATTTTTAAAGGAATATTGGAATTGATTGGCTGCATCCCGCCCTTTTGGATATCTCTTTCTTAATAATCCTGGAACTGGAATGGTAAGAGAAATTTTATATGAACCTTTCTAGTTTTATTTTGGAGGATTGTTTTGTGAGGTAAAATCCATATTATACGGAAAGAGAGGAGTTACTCCTTAAAAGTCCTCCCAGAATTTCCAGTGTTCTCATCACCATTTGGTGGGCTGTTCGTGGGATAAATAGGTGGTACATGAGGCGCATCAAAAATTTTACACATAAATGTTACATATCATTGCTATATATATATATATAGACATGAAGCATAATTTGTTATTTATTGCATTTCAGTAAGACTGCAAGTTGCAAATTTTCACGAAACTCTGTTTATGGTCCATATGGTAAGTTTTTAGATTATAGGAAATGGACGTGGAATACCGAAGTCTGTACGCTTCGTGAGAAAATATATGTTATTTGAATCTTGCGAAGTATACTGTAATAGACAGATCACATTTGCGGCAGCGGCTACAATTTATAATATCACAAAATATTACAACAGTTAAAAAAAAAAAATGAAGACATTTTTATTGAAATATAATTCATTTTGAGATTACCAAGACTAAGTTATAAATATGTATGTGAAAATTATTTATTATAAAATATATTTGATATAGGATATATATATAACAAGTGGGCTGAAATGTTCATAGGCTGACATATAGATGGCGCTACTAGTATTAAATCCATATGATTTTTAGTTAGCCCTAACCTTCAAAAGACACGTGTATAAATTTGACAGCTGTTGCACTATTAGTATGTGAGTTATAGCATTTTTAGTGAAGCAACTTTTGTTAGTTTGAAAAAATGGATAAAAAGGAATTTCGTGTGTTAATTATAGCATTGTTTTTTGGCGAAAAAAAATACTATTGAAGCCAAGGCTTGGCTTGATAAACATTATTCGGACTTTGCAATAGGAAAATCAACCGTAGAGAAGTGGTTTGCTAAATTTAAACGAGGCGAAATAAGCACCGAGGACGATGCACGCAGTGGACGCCCCAAAGAGACTGTTAGGAACGAAAACATCAAAAAAGTCCACAGAATAATTTCTCATAACCGTAAAGTGAAGTTGATTGAGATAGCTGAGACCCTAAAGATATCAAAAGAACGTGTTGGACATATCGGGAATGAATATTTGGATATGCGAAAGCTCTGTTCAAAGTGGGTGCCGCGCAGAGTTCACAATCGACCAAAAACAACAACGAATTGATGATCCTAAGCAGTGTTTGGAGCTGTTCAATCGTAATAAACCCGAATTTTTGCGTCGATATATGACAATGGATGAACCATGGCTCCATCATTTCACACCGGAGTCCAATCGACAGTCAGCCGAGTGGATTGCACGTGATGAACACTAAAAATGTTATAACTTCACTAAAAATGCTATAACTCACATACTAATAGTGCAGCAGCTGTCAAATTTATACACGTGTCTTTTGAAGGTTAGAGCTAACTAAAAATCATATGGATTTAATACTAGTAGCACCATCTATGTGTCAGCCTATGTACTTTTCAGCCCACTTGTTATATATATATATAATATATATATATATATGTGTGTGTGTGTGTATAAGCTTTGTAAGTATATGCATTTTGAAATAAAACTATAAGCATCATACGCCTAAAGCTCTTCATAAGATATTTATATCAAGAAGTTTATGCATACCATTACTTAACTTATCTTTTAAATCTAAAAGAGGGCCAATCCAAAGTGGATTATATTACCCCTGGATACACCACATACATACAATCACGTACATACAATGTTTAACACGTTTAAAGACAGAAGATTATAGATTCCTGGAAGAACTCCACTTTTAAGCCAAAAATCCGGAATTCGGCTACGCGCAAGGCGCGCGAAATATACTTCTTCTCCGGTGAGAGTCTATAAGCCAACTGATATTCAGGTTTGCGCTAATATATTTCCTCTCGGGGGGACAGACTGTAAACTATACGTTTCTCAACAGAAATACATGGTTGCCCTGTACTTCCTCTAGGGTGAGAGTCTGGAGTCCAACTGACCATTTCTCCTGAACACCACAGAGGGCGCTCTTGCAGTACGTAGGAGGAAGCACGGTTACAGCCTTAAATAAACAAGCACTAAATGAGCATGTCACGCATGGCAAGTGAATCTAGTTTGTATCTGCAAGAATAAGTGCATGTAATGACTTAATGGATATACGATACTAAAAATAGATTTAATGTTCTCTAATATCCAAATGATGATATGCAGAGTATATAATACACACATATTTTATTTACATATTATGCACAAATTGTATTAATTTTAATTCCTTAACAACTATTCATTAAATAAATTATTAAACAGATGACTTCAAAACTAATCGTAATTAATCTCAACTAATAAATATAACTGATCCTCGCGCCAATAAAATAATAAATAATTTTCTAATTTCAAATTCAATAATCTTTATTTCCTATATTTTAAGCCGTACATGGAAATAGTGATACATAAAAGAACACAACTGTTTTACTGCATATTTCAGTTTGTATGCTTGATCAAAGATAGTAATTCTTTTTGATGATAACAAAGAAAAAAAAGGGCAATAACATATTTATTTTTGCACTTTTTGTATAAGATAGAATCTTACTTTCTTCGTCATAACAAAAAAGTTTCTTTATTCACGATCGGTTAAATGGATGGAAGTTTTTAATTACACCATGTTGGAAAAATAGAAAAAATAATTGTTTTTCTTAAAAATCCGTATTAAACATTAGCTTTTTCCGTTGTACAATCGAATTTGTTGTAGTAACTTCAGAGAATCCGTAGCAGTTAGCATTTCTGCAATAATAAAATGCATTAGGAAAATTCATGTTAGACATTCACGAAAAATAATGTACTCACCACTGATTTTGTAATAGTTAACTCGTTTGTGGCACTGATATTGTAATAGTTAACTCGTTTGAGTCACTGATTTCCGAGTGCATAACTCATAACTTCCGGCCAAATGCGAATCGATACTGTTTATCAGCAAACACTTCATTGTTTTTCCTCCCTTTTAATAACACAAAATGTTTGCTATTCGTCGAGACAGCCATCACATGTCAGTAATAGATAAGAGATTACTCTTTTTTGTTAAATGCAATCATGATTCCTTTCGCAGTTCTCAAAAAATTGTTTCTTAAATCGATTTTAGTAATTATTTTTTTCCGTCACTTGATAAGCTCATTTTTTTCATAGATTTTAAGGATCTCGTATTTTTGATCACGCAATTTTGCATTTTTGATCAAGCAAGTTTCACAATTCAAATATTAAATATTATGTTTCTACTACATCAACGAATAATGCTCTATCTTTGTAAAACGCAGGGATGGGCAAACCTTTTCGAAAAAGAAAAAGGTCCGAAAATCGAAAAAGAAAAAAAAAAAAAAAATTATCGGGCCAAGATAAATTTTAAAAACAATATACAAGTTTTACAATTTAAGTATGTTAATGAGATGAACGAAATTGCGACTTCAATTTTAAATAGTCATTTTTAAATAGGTTTGTTAAAATAATCATATATGTAGGAAAATAGCTTTTATTTCGTAGTCATACATGTTAGGAAAATATATATGATATATTATTTACTTATTTAATTTCTTTAACTTCGTTGTAAGTTGCATCCATCAACTTTTCCATCTACTACTGAAGCTGATAATTTATAAGTATTATTTCATAATCTCTTACATGTTAGGAAAATAAATATAATGTGTTTTTATTAACTTCGGAAAAGCTTCAGATTAATTCAAATCATTAAATGGGTTTAGGATTCAGCAAGCTTATATGAATGTTGCAGCAAATATTGTAGATATAATATTCAACAAGCATTGCAACAACGTATTGTATACATAATATTCAACAAACATTGCAACAACATATTGCATACATAATTAAGAAGTATAAATTGCATTTTGAAGCATCGTCAAAGTTTAACGTGGATTTCGAACCACAAACGAACATCCATGTCACCGCCAGGAACTAATACTACTACACTACAACCCATCACTGTGCCTAGAGCTGAGCTGCCCCTTATACAGTTTGGGAATGATGTGGGTGAGAAATCAGACTGGACTCTGTGGTGCTCTACAGTCATATGAGACCAGGACCTACGGTTTAAAGTGGATTCTGAACCACTACAAACATCCATGGCACCACCGGGATTCGAACCCGAAACCTGTGCCCACCGCCATTATCTGAAACATGTGGTATCAGAGGCCAGAGCGCTAGCCAATTGGCATGAGGTCGCTAGATATGCAGTAGATTCAGCGTTAACAAGGTGAACCACGAAAGGATGTGCTCCTTTGCACCTATAATGTTGTATTGCAATTTGGAACGAATGTAGGAGTTTGAGCCTTTCGCAATTACTGCAGGCATTGGTAGGACTTTCTGACCAGATTCATAGTACCTATTTCCAGGTAGATAGAGCCTTTTGCTAAAGTTTCACTTGTTGGGGTTCGAACTCAAATTCCCGAGATCGAAATCAAAACTTGTATACCTCCAGGCTTCCCCGACTTTTTTTTTACTGATATTACATGTCTAAAAAATGTCTACAATATCGAAATTTCATTATCATGTGACATATTTTGCATGTTGAAAGTACTCATAACATAAAGTACTCATGAACTTTCATTTTTATCTTTTTGTGATGATAAATAAGGGAAAAGTAGAAACGATATTATGCAAAACATGCCCAATTTAAAATTTTTGCTTTTATAGATAATATAATTATTTTAACACAACTTATAGCAAGGAATACACAGACTGCGGTTTGCCTCATCATAATAGAGAGGTTTTGCATAGCGGAAGCCACCCGCTTTCACTTTTCCCGCTATTTGGCGCATGATACCACTGCGCATGCGCATCAGAAACGGTCATTTAACGGGAAGCTTACAATGAGTTTTTGCATAGCATCCGCTTTCACTTTTCCGTTAAATTAAAACAGCGCCAAAACAAAATCTGGAATACGAGGAGCTGAGTGATGATAAAGAAGTGCAAATATCCAGTTCTCGATAAGAAAGATTTAACAAATGTAGATTTTAATCGTTTTTGTCAGAGAACATTTATTTTTTTATTTATTATATATTTTTAATACAAAAAAATTGCAAAATGTATTACATATATGCTTATGCACCACTTGATAATTGCTATTAATCTTTATGTGACAATCAGGCAGCACGAAATGGTAGAAGAAATGAAGTATAAAAACATCCAAAGAATAAAAAAAAATGTTAAAAAAAAAAAAAAAACGTTTCTATTTGCAGCTGCTTTGTTATGACTAGCATTGTGGTTTTTGTTTCAATTTAAACATCTGCTTTTCTCTCCATCTAAAACATCTATTCATTTCGAATAAAGATAGTGCGGAAATAAAAGGTTGATTAAAATTAATTATTCCCTGAAAATATATAATAAAAAAAGTATATTTTACCTTTAGACGTAAGTAATAATTTAAATAATGTTATTTTAAATAATGCAATTAAATGTATATACATGTTTACTTAATTACTAATATTCTAATAATTGCTTATTTTAAATTTTGAAAAAATTCTCCGCCATGTTTATGCTAATGAAAAATATATTATGCAGATATTTTCAAATTAACTATCTGTTTTTTAGATATTTCAATTATTTTTCTTTCCTATTTTTTGTAATTCAAAAGGCTCTTTCAAATTGATAACCTGTACCTGTAATTTGTACTTGTTAAAATGCTGCATGATTTTAGATTCAGATATATATTTAGTAATGTTATATGTTTGTTTAAATTATTAAAAGTATTGCAATTGTAATTGTTTTTAAATACATTTTTTTAATTAAAATATAATATTAAAATAAAATTGTGTTTCTGTTTTTATGAAACAAGACTATTATATACAGATGTTTAGTGGTTTCATTGGTAGTAAGCTTTTACAGGATAATTGTACAAAATCTAAACTACATCATTAACAAAAGTGAATTAAAAATTCATTCTTTCTAAATTTCTTATAAAGCATTTGCTCATTGAAGATTATACATATAACAATAAAAAAAAAAACAGTAATAATAAATGTAAATTTAAAATTTTACTTAAAAATTGGTGAACAAAATTTGTTTTGATGATTAGAAGCAAATGTGCTATGAATGAACACGACTAATTTTAATGTTACTTTATTTTTCGTATGTCTAGTTTTAAGAATATACATTATAAATTTATATTAATTTAAAACAAACAAACAAAGTAATTTTTTATTTAAAAGTATATTAAAAAGCTATTTGCAATAAATAATTTGTTTTAATTGTTAAAATTCTGATATTAAAATATTTTTTAATTTTATAACTCTTTTATTTTTATGCTAATTAAAAGTACTGTAGAAATATTTTCCATTTATTAACCTGCTTCTGTTGGTATTTTAATTTTCTATTCCTATTTTGAATTTCATATCATTTTTTAAGAAATAATTTGTAAATTATATTTGTTACTATGAAAAAATTAGCATTTTTAATAGTATAATATTTAAAAAAAGGGTGCACAGAAGAGCTACCTGTAACACTTTTTAGTGGCTAAAAAATCTGCAACTTGGCATTATTGTTAGATTAATGAACTCTGTTTCAGCATGTTTTGTTGTATTATTTCTTGTTGTTGTATGTTGCATATATTTTTTTTTCGTTGTTCCTTTTTTGCTAATAATAATTTTTTGCTTTTTTGCTAATTTATAATCTGCCATTGGAAATAAAAAAAAATTAAATAAACTGTATATAAAATATATCCATTTTGTGACCTCCTGTTTTAACTTGATTATATTAGTATGGATTTATTTTTCTGAATAAACTTTTTATATTTTGAATTGAGTGTCATAATAAATTGAAAATATACACAGATAAACTAATGTACTATTAAATAAGTGCTAAATAAATTTGCTTGTTTATTTTGAAAATTATTCGTTATTTAAGAAAACAACATATAACAAGAAATATGCTTTTAATCATTTTCATCCTTAATATTAGTTACTTTTTTAAAGATTTGATTTAATTTTATATGTTTGTCTTTTTTGGATTACAACTTTCTGTTTCATTTCTTATAATTTTTCTCTTTTTATGGGGACTGTATTTTTGTAATGGTATAAGAGTTAATAATTTTTAACTTCTTTAAAAATCTTTCTGCTGTCTGCAAATTAAAAGTTAAGTAGTAATATATAACTGAATCGTTAAAATTTTCTTTTTTTTTCTTGCATGCTTCATGTGAAATTATTAATTTATTTTATACACCTTTATAATAAATTGCAAGAGTAAATAAATTTACTATATTGTTTCTTAATAAATTTGTTTGCTTTGTTAGAACATTTTTCTTTATTTAAGGAAATGGCATATTGTAGGAATCAATTTTAACATTTTCATCATAATTATGTAAAGATTTTCAAAAATTTTACTAAACTGTTTTTTAAAGTATGTCATGAATTAAAAAATAAAATTAAAATTAATTGAATTTAAAATTAATTCAGGTTTCTTAAATCTCTTTCATAGTTGTTATACATTACAAGAAATGTTCATTTAAAAAATATTGCTTCATATATTCTGAAATATTTAAATACAAGAAACTTGCACAAAATTATATGTAAATAAGTAATTTAATCAAAATTTAAAAAAGTTGTACATAAATAAATCTATAAAATACATAATTCTTTTTAATTAGTAATGAAATTGTTCACTAAAGACATGTCAATACAAAACAAATAGCAATCTAGTTGCTAATAAACAAATACTTTTTTTGGCAAATGATTTTTTGGTGGTACATTAGCTTATTAGTCGACTCAATCTACCATCTATGTCATGAAAATGAATATGAATATGTAAACAGTGATTATATCATTTAATGTTCCATTCTGAAATTGGCATATTTTTTATTCTCAAAGGCCTGTTGAAGAAATGTAATTTATAAAACAATCAAATTGTGAAAAAATATTTTCTAGTTGTCATTATCTTTTTTATTAAAAATGGAGGAGTGGGTGAATTCTCACACTCCTGTAAATTGAAAAAAATATTTTATACATCTTAAAATTTAATATACATGAATAATATAAATGATCTAGATTCAGGTGGGGGGGGGGGGGATTTTCTGTTGAGATAAATATTAATGTTAAATAGACCAATATACAATAAAAAAAGTAAAAACTATTCGTAATATAATTCTAATAAAACTGATGAATGGATAAGGAGTTAAACGTATTAGGAAACGGGGTTAACAGAAATTAAACACTTAATTAAAATAAATTAAATTATTTTTAGACTAGTCTACGATCTTGTACTAGAAGAAATGTGTTTAGGTGTAATTAAAAAAACATTTTTATTTATCAATGGAATCATCAACGAGAAAGAGCAACAAAGACACATATACGATCTTCTACGAATCACGAAAGTAAGTTTCCAGTTTATTTTTTATATTAAAAATATTCTATAATGTAGTTTAATATATAAATAATAGTATATTTTATTATATTTAATGCTAATTAATTCTAAAATTCCCATGATAATCTATTAAAGCTTAATCGATTTTCATTCATATAACATAAGTTTTGCCTATAATGATGTTTGAGTATCTATCTAACTACAAAATATATTTAAACATATGAGTAAAAATTAATTATGTTTAAACAGATTATCATGAGGATTTTAGAATTAATTAGCATTAAACATAGTTATGTTAAGAAATTAAAACTACATTATAGAATATTTTTAATATAACAAATAAACTGGAAAACTTACTTTCGTGATTCGTAGATCGTAATGTGTGTTCGTTGCATCATCGTTGATGAGTCATCTGATTAGTAAAAAAAAAGTATTTTTATTTAAGATTAATTGTTCGTACAATTCACATTTTTTCTTTGTACAAGATCCTAGACTAATCTAAAAAATATTTTAATTTATTTAAATGAAGTCTATAGCGTTTAATTTCTGCTTTCCGTGTTTCACAGTTAGTCAACTCCTCATCTATTCATCAGTTGTCAGCCATCTTTGTTTATTAGAAATGCTTTCAACTGCTTTCAAATCGCATGCGCAGTAGTGCAATATTACAGATAAGCATGCGTAATAGTACAATGTTTCCTATGAGCATGCGCGCTAGGGAGAAAAAGCTAACGGACGTCCTACGGTAACTAACATACGGTATGCAAAAACTCTCTAGTATGTTATTCAATTCCTTCTATTAGCTCACACTCTCCCTATATACACTCAAGACCCAAAACATTATGACCACCCCTACATTTTGCAATGAACTCGGACTGGATGACGTGAAAGGCACGTGATCAGGTGGAAGTGGTATTTAACTGCTGCTGGAGAGTCTGAAGAATCAATAGAGAGCTTTTGCATACCGTACGTTAGTTACCGTAGGACGTCCGTTAGCTTTTTCTCCCTAGCGCGCATGCTCGTAGGAAACTGAGCATGCGCGCTAGGGAGAAAAAGCTAACGGTCGTTCTACGGTAACTAACGTACGGTATGCAAAAACTCTCTATTCTTTCACTTACTTCTATGTGTGATGGGAAAGGCTGCGGATCTAAGTTACTTTGATAGAGGGCAGATTGTAATGGCTCGAAGGCCCGGCGCTTTTAGAGCAGTGACATTAATTTTCTCGTCAGTAATTTTATTTTTATGTTAACAATTCTTTTTTGCTTTTTAGACTGATTAACTCTAAAAGTGTGTTTTTTAGTTTTTTTAAACTATTAATTTATTTTTTATTCTAGAATTTCTGAATACTTTTGCGTCTGAGTGTGTGTCTTTTTTAAAAGAGAATCTAATTAATTTTCGACTAATAGAATTTATTTAATTTCAAGAAGATATGACACGCCATTGTCCAACTTCAATGAGGTCATATATTTTTTTGTTTCGATAAATTTAATTTTGAGAATTGCATGCAAAAAAAAAAAAAAATTAGGGATAATTTTCAGGAAAATAATTTCCACACTATAATATGAAAATTGCACTTTTCGAGAGGATTGTAAGCCTAATATAAACATTAACTAAATGACACTTTGACAAGATGAAATTTTAATATCACTATTAAACATAATTTTTAATATAGTGACAAAATTTAAATAATTTAAAAAGTAGTCCTTAAAAGAAAAAATAAACCTTAAAAAAACATTTATCCGATATGCAAAACACCTAGAAGAAAACGACTTTATTTTGCCAGGGCGCCATCAAAGCCATTTTTTTTTTTTTTT
>BPLQ01006448.1:0-11540 GCA_021605075.1 Caerostris darwini | reverse complement strand
AATCAATTACTAATTGTGGAATACATTCTTCAAATGAACAAAAAATATTACAATTGCTCAGTGATAAATTTTTGGATAATTTACATTGTTTATTCCAGTTATGACATCTGGTTTGTGTATTAATGGCAATACTGAAAAGACAAATATCTAAAAATTCAAACCAAACTTTCACTATAAGGAATTTTATATTAGCTACATATGTGAAAATTTGAATTCAAAAAGTTAATAACAAATATTTGAAGGCATATTTTGTACGTTTATTTTTAGTGCATTTAAAATAGTTTCTTCAGCCAAGGCTTAAACAATAATACTTGTGAGTAAAACTATTTAGTTATTCCTCATTATAAAGGTCTTTGGTAATTATTTGCTAATCTGACATTTTTAATTGAGATGCATTTGGATTTAATAGCTATTTCAAAATTCAAAAATAATTTTTGCACAATTTTTTGTTTTTGATAATTTTTCGCAAATAAATATACTGCATTAAAACAATATATATAACATGCAAAACCTGTAATATGCTTTGACAAATTTTCAAATTATAATACATGTAATGTAATTGAAATTCAGATGCACAGGCCAAATTTAATACAGAAGTAAACTAAATTAAAAACTTCATTTTATTGCTCAACTAAATTCAGTGAAAATGATCTTTCACTATCACTAAAGTTTTTTTACTGAAATCACATTTTTAATTTCAATTTTCCTAAGTTGTTTTAAATCCAAAACATATGAAACCTTTTTGATATCGTAAACAGAATGCATTCATAATATATATAATATATAAGAATTGAATTGGTAATAAAGAAATTTTATAATAATTGAAAAAATATATACATATAATTAGTTTTTACCATTTTCCTACTTAAATCAATCTATATTCAAAATCATGCTTTCAAACCAAGATATATGAATTAGATCTCTTGCATATGTTACTTTTTGTGCTACTAAATGTAAAATTAGCAGCATAAAAATATATTTTTATGTTAAATTTAGTGTCATGGTAGGATTGCACTTAGAAAATCATTGTAAGCAAATATACAAAAAGCGCTCGATCAAATGTAAACAAATTTAATATTGCCAAACGAAGATATAAAAGTTTAGATTATCCATAATTAAATGCCCACTGACACCGTTTACGGATTTTCTTTGCGATTTAGTGTGCCTTAAACTCCTAATCAGAATTAATATCTGTTAGTTAGTGTGGCTATATACTAGTTGTAAAGGCTGTATATTTTAGAATAAACAACAAATCGGGTATGATTGTTATTAAATAATATATTAAAAAGCAAAAAAAAATTTGGATCAGTATGCATTTATGAAGAAGCATTTTTTAGGCATGAATATAAAGAAAATAAATAAATATGATTATTTTCCTATTTATTTTTGCCAATGGTAATGGAAAGGATCAAATCATATATTAAAAAAAATAATAATAAAAGCAAGGACGAGGCGCTTTGCAGAAACGATTAACCCCAGTTCACTTTTTCCCATGATCCCTCATTCTCTCAAGCAAATCCTCCTTCTTTCCCACAATTAAATGCGTCTAGTATTAGTAAACAAATATTATTTAAGTCTATAGCTGATATAGTTAAAAAAGGGCATTTAATTATCTATTTTTCTTATTAACTCAAAGGGCATGAGACCACCACTATGTTTCAACATTTTACAAAGAAGGAGCTAGTGGCCGCTACGCGGCCAAGGATCTCCGTAATAATCTACAATAAGAGAGCTGATATAGTTCGGGATCTCTCTCACCTGTAATACTTTCCTGGATTCCTATTTGCTATGGGCAAGACTTGAGACTGACTTGACTTGCTTGGTGACAAATATCTTTTTTGATCTCTTGTTTTTGTTTTGGGTTTCGTAAGTTAAAATTTTTCTTTATTTTTTTTTTAATCTATTCGGATTTCTCTCCGGGTAAGTTACCGGTAAATTTTAGTTTGTTTCTTCACAATTTGTTCAGGGTTGTGGTTAATGTTTTAAAGCGAAGAGGGACGGCCCAATTCTCTAAGTGGGTGTGGCGGCTTATAAAGGTTGCGTATTGTTATTAAAATTCAGACGGCAAAAAAAAGACCATAATCAATTTTCACAATTACAACATCTTTATTCCATTTCTAACGCCAACTACGTTCAGTTTTCATTCTAGCGGGAAAATTCCCCTTTTAACAGTGAAAGTAGAAGTTGTTAAATTTTTACTCCATTTTCCATCAATAGGTGTCGCTACATGGGCATACTTAGAGTTTTGATATGGCAGAAAAAAATAGTCATTCTAATAGCATGGATTTTTCCTCTGAAATAGATCTCAATTTTATTTCTTCTAGAGGTATTACGTCCAAATTGCATTTAGCACACGAAAATGGAGCGCACTCATTTGTTATCGTATTTGAGGTGGCAAATGGCTCAACTCCAAGGGCTCACCCCAAAGTCTTAAAAGACAACATTTCCTCTAAAATAAGCACGTTAAAACATATTGAGTTTATGCGTATCACTCGTCAGAATAAACTTTTGTTTTTCACTTCTCACTATGATACAGCTAAAGAACTAGTAAATATTAAAGCCATCTTGGGAGTTCCGGTAAATGCATCGCTTTACACGGAAAAGATCTCCACCCGTTTCCTATTACATAACATCCCGACAGACATTCCACTTTCTGAACTTGCTTTTGAATTGGAAGAAGAAAATAGGGTTTCTGTCATAGAACTCAAAAGATTTGCAAGTAAAAGAGCAACTCCGACTTTCACCTCTCCGGTTTTAGTTACAATTTTGGGTACGATATTACCTGAACACATAAGACTGTGGCTAACAAAGGAAAAAATTTCGTTATTTGTGAATAAACCACGCCAATGTCGAAATTGTCACTCTTTTTCTCATCCGATACGGGATTCGATTTTACGGGGAAAAAGTCGATAGATCAAGATAATCCTTCAAATTTCTTTACTTCTAGTTTAACTTAATTACTGTTATTGAAAATTATAACTTTTCATCTTGGACTCATTGGATTTTTTGTTTCATTGTTGTTGACCAATCTTTATAAACTTTTATATTAATAACTACAACAATGTTTAAAGTGATACAATGGAATGCTCGTAGCATTCGAGCCAAACGTCCATATCTGATCCAATGTTTTTCGTCTACGTCAGTGTTAGCAATACAAGAAACATTTCTTAATTTCGAAGATCATTTTCACCTACCGGGTAAATTAATTTATAGAAAAGATCGTTCTGACAATACACGCAGAGCAGGTCTTTTAATTGCAGTTGATTCTAATTTTCCTAGCAGAGTCTTTAATTTTATCAACCTTCCTGATTCTGATAACGAAATACAAGAAGTTACAATTCATATTTCACATCAAACTATAACTATCGTCAACATTTATTCTCCCAGAGGTGTTTTCACTATTGAATGGCTGGATACAATTTGTCAACAACTTCCTTCTAACTGTGTTATTCTCGGAGATTTTAATTCTCATCATCCCATTCTCGGATCCACCTCTTCTACAGCTAGTTCTGAAATCCTGATCAACTGGATTCTCCAGAATAATCTTAATATTATTAATACTAACACTCCCACTCATATTACTCCGACTGTTGCATCGCTTATTGATCTCTCCCTTGCCAGTGCAGATATTTACCCTAATATTGCTTATGTTGTTCACTCCGATCCTTCGACAGTGATTACCTTCCGATACAGTTATCGTTTCAACTTTCTGCTTCACAAAAAATTTGTAGTTCGATCATATTATGGTCTAAAGTCCATCTTTTCCTCCAAGATCAGCAAAATCTTGATCGCACCTTTTCATCATATTCAGATTTACATTTTTTCCCAACTCAGGCTCTCCTTAACAACAAAAAACTTCATGAAACCTCTCACAGCCAAAATGTCCCGTGGTGGAACTTTCGCTGCAGTAATCTTTTAAGACAGAAACGCAAATTATTACATCAAGCTCGATCTCAACTTTCTCAAGACGTATGGATTTCATATAAGAAAATTTCTGCCAAACTTCGTCACTACATCTCTGATCTTAAGAAACAGTATTGGGATTTTGTGTGTTCCTCTACCGGATATAACGGCAAAATTTATAAAATCATTAAAGCTATTCATAATAGAAACAATAATCTAGTTAGCAATAAAATTTTTCATTCAAATAATTCTGTTATTTCAGATCTGACTCAGCAAGCTAATATATTAGCTACCCAGTTTAATAAAACCTTTGACCATCAGTTTATTCCATTTGATCTTTCTGACAATTGCAACCAATATTACAATAAACCAATTACATTTAACGAGCTAAAAGATGCTATCCGCGCTGCTCCTAATACTTCACCTGGCAGTGACAGTATTCCTGCAAAACTTATTAAAATACTTCCTGATTCTTATCTTCTTCATCTGCTTAATATCTTCAATGATATTTGGTTAACTGGTGATGTTCCTCGGGAATGGTTAACAGCTAAAATTATTCCTATCCTTAAACCTGGAAAAGATAGCACTTCCCCTACCTCCTATCGCCCTATCTCATTGACATCTATTATTAGTAAAATCTTTGAACGTATTGTTTTCAAAAGAATCATCCATTTCGCAGTTCATGATAAATTCCACCCCAACCATTCAGGATTTATTCCTTTCAAAGATTGTATGTATTCATTATCATTACTTCATCATAAAATAATTGAAGCCAAAAATGCCAAAAAATTTTGTATTTTTCTTAAGTTGGATATTTCTGCAGCATATGACTCAATTTGGAGAGATGGCCTCATCTATAAAATTTTACAGGTTGGAATAAAGGGAACTGCTGCTAGATCGATAAACAATTTCATTAATAACAGGAATTTTTATGTCAATTGGAGAAACTCTGATTCTATGAAATTGTTTTCCACTCGTGGTGCACAGCAGGGGAGTGTTCTTAGTGCTTTTCTCTTTACCATTTACATGAGAGATATTTATGAGAACATTCCTGAACATACGGAATGCTTATTGTATGCTGACGATATTTTTCTTTTTAGCAGCGATCATTCTTTGGAAAAAGTTCTTAATAACCTTCAAATAACTCTTCATAAAATAGCCCAATGGTGTGAAACGTGGAAATTTACCCTTCAACCAGAAAAGTGTGCAGCGGTTATATTTTCTAATAAAAAAACAACAACCAGCTCAACATCTGCATATTTATAATATCCGCATCCCTTGGAAACAATATCCGATTTTTGGAGCTCCGATTTTTATCTCATCTAGCCATAGTAATTTCCTAATTCTTAGCCCTTTATATGTATAATCTGGCTTTGCGTATTGCAACAGGCCTTCCAAGGTGGACACCGATTCTAGTTTTACTTAAAGAAACTGGTCAACTTTCATTGTTTCAGAGGTTGCTTATGCTTGCAGAGCGTTTTTTTTATCAAACACATTTCTTTTGATTCATCTTTTCCACTCACCATTTATCTTCGATCGAGTAATAAAACTCCAAAGTTAAAACGTCCCATTTCATTACAATGCTTTTTTTCAGCTCTTTTAGATAATTTAGACATCCAGCCTTCTAATTTAATTCCTAATTTTCCGCCAGTTAGAGTGAACTCCAACGTCACTTTTCATCTCGGTGATTTACCTTTTTAAACCAAACAGTTACCTCATCATACCATCAAACTCCTCTTGGAACAATACAAAAATGAATATTGGAAAGATAGAATCATTCTAACCTCCGATGCCTCTAAAACAGAACTTAAGCATTCAATTGCAATCATTAATTATTTTTCAGAAGAGTCTCTATCTGGACAGATTTCAAATTATAATAGTATTTTCACAGCAGAAGCCCTTGCACTCTTTTTAACTCTTTCAACTTATGTTCTTTCTGCTCATAATTATATTATTCTCACAGATAGTCTATCTGTTCTTCTGGCGTTACAGAATTGTAACATTCATTCTAATCGTATCATTCAATTTCTGGGTAATAAGCTTCAAGATCTTTGCAATAGCATGTTATCCATAGAATTCATCTGGTCCCCAGGACATGTTGGTATCACGGAAAAGGAACTAGCCGACTCCCTCGCAAAATCCGCAGCAGATTCAATAATATTTCATTGGATATCACCGGAAGATCTCATCTTTCAACTAAAAAAGAAAGCACAACTAAAAGCAACAGAACAATGGAAGGGTAGCAAATATGCTCAGGAACTCATGCATTTGAATAATATTAAACCTACACACAGACTTTTTCCTAATCATCGAAGGGAAGATATTCTCTTTTCCAGGTTCCGCACAAAAACATATCGTTGCAACGCAAAACTCCACAGATTTGGCCTAACTTCATCTCCATTATGTTCAATCTGCAAAACTCTGGAAACGGTGGAACACATTTTGTTCCAATGCAAAAAATATGATATAGCACGAAACAAACTCATAAATGCTTTTGGTTATAGAGTTCTTTCATACTCATGGTTATTCGATCTGTCTGAAGATGCTTATTATAAAACAACAGTAATTCTACAATTCCTATGAAAAGTCTCGTAGCCCCGTCAACTATGGGGTGCCCGTATGTTTTTTTTGTGTTATCTCATTTTCACTTTTCGTTTCAAGTACTAGTAGTACTTCATGCGTTTTAAATCATCGTTTAAATGTTAAAATGTTTGATCGTTTGATCAGTAATTTGTCTATTCCTTTCATGTCCAAATATACTTCTTTTATTGTTATTCTTTCGATTGTTAGAAAGTATCGACAACGTTTATGGTATTTCAGAAGGAATTTTGGACTCCTGAAATTCCGAAGTGATTTCAGTGTTTTCGAATTTTTCAATGATTTGGGAATTTTAAATTTTGGAGTGTATCTTAAGGAGGTCTTATTTACACTTCTGCAAATTTGGTTGACAATAAAAACATTCGTATAATTTGAGATAAAGCAGCGTCAGCGAGCATACATCTCAAAGCGCCAAGTCAAGTCAAGTCGATATAGATCGGTGTAATTCGTTGCAATTTTTTTGATTAATTCAATGAATGATTAATAATTTTACTTTATTGATTTGTAATTTTTTATTGTTTAAAATATTAGTTAATTTATGAATTATTGAGATAGTAGTTTACATAAAATATATTTTGGTACTTACGTATTAACGCCACCCCAGCAGAAGTTGCGGTAATGCGCCAATAAACAGCTGCCAATGCGCCAAAATAGAGACTGTTTTGAATCTATGTTAAACTCTATATCGGCCCATTTTCCACCGAAATCCTATTGACTACTTTGTTTTTAAATAAAGTGTTTTGAATTTTGAAAGTGTTTTGATTTTAAATAAAGTGTTTTATATATTTTATGATTTGTCACAAAAATTTTAAGTGTAGATTGGCGCCACTTAAAAACGCCAAATCTGTAGCTGCGGTGGTATTAATACGTAAGTACCTATATTTTTTTTTGCCTTAGCATTTTAAAAATACTTACTGGTTTTAATTATTTTTTCGATCTTTTGAACAGTCTAAAATTTTTATAAACAGATGTTCTAAATATTTTATAATAAATTAAATTTATTTAATTAATTTTCTTTTCATAATTATGATAATACTGATGTATATAATATTTTTTGTGTGTTGTTAAAAATTTGCTGCTTTATTCATTCTTTTTCTTAGTGAGTATCCTTCTAACGGCTTGAAAGCTCAGTGGGGGTAAACTTTCATTAAAATTTTTTATAATAGATTCTCCAATAATTGTTCTGATAGTTTTGTAATCCCTGCCAATAATCGTGACAGGTTCATCTACTTTCTGTCATCCATTATCTAATTCCTTTTTAATTGAATTTGAAGATTTAATAATAATTAAATATAATTCATTAATTTTTATTTATTGAATAATATTTTCTTTATATAATTCATTATTGAACCTTTTTTTTCATCTGAGTTTTCCAAAAAAGTTTTTTTCACTAACCCAAAATATTTTGATACGAATTCTATTGAGGATGTTTATTTCAATTCAATTTTATGTAATATTTATATTTTTTAAATGTTTTTTATATATTTTATTATAGATAACTGAATGATGCATAATTTGTATTGCTCATGGAATATTAATGATGATTAACATAAATAAATTAACATTAAGATAACATATTAATTAGCATAAATCTGTATGTTTATAACAATGTTTAATTTTTTAAATTATTGTCTTGAAATGTATGTTAAATATTCTTTTTTAGATTATGAATATATTTTTATTACTGTTGTTTGTGAATTTATTTCATTTGAAAATACTTCGACAAAAAACCGTTTTATTTGCAAAATACATATAGAATTTATTTAAAGGGAAAAAATCTGTAATAATATAATATACATAGTGATGGTTAATAAAATGCTATAAAATAAATTATATATGTGTATATTAAATTGTAAAATTTAAAATATATGTTTTTATTGTAGGTAAAATTAATAAAAGTCTTATAAGAAACATACATTAGTTCAGTTTATTCACAGAATCATTATGTTTTCAGTTCCAAATGTAAACAATTTTTGTTGATTAATTTTCATTTCTTTTTTCATAAAGATGTGAAAATTATTAATAATATATCAATAAATGTTATTGTAATAAAAGATTTTTCATTTAAGTTAGTGGATTTATACATCTGTAGCATATTCTTCTCTCATTTCTACTGTTTGTGACTTTCAGGAAAATGAAAAGAGAAAAAAGCATTTCTTCATATAACATCAAAATTATTTTATTGAATAAAATAAATTAACACATATGTCATAATAAATGCTATTAGCAATCATTATCAACATTTGAAAAAATTAAAATATAAGTTAATTCAATTCTAATAATTTAAATATAAATTAAAATTGATTCTTAATGCATTCAAACATCAACTTAATCGTTTTAAAGTCAGTTATTATAGGCGGATATCTTTGAAAAAAAAAAAAGATGTGTTATGTCCTTAGCTGAAAAAAGTTTTGATGCTTAAAGTGAAAAATAAAAAAAGTTTATAGAAAAAATTAAGATAGTAAAAGAACTATCTAATTAAAAAATTAATGATGATTTGGTTGAGTTATTCTAAGATTGAAATTTGGCATGCTTAATTTCTAGGTTTAATATATCTTGCAGCGGGAAGAAATGTATTTATAAAAATTATACAACAAATTAAACAACTAGGGAACCAAACAATAAGGCGTTGAGTCACAAGGAAGCCATTATCCGACTTGGCGTTGAATCATAGAGTTGTCGAACTAAGTGATTTCCAGCAAGATCAGCCCAATCTGATACATTTTGGAATATTCTGCTGGTAACGCAGACCCTGTAAATGTTTGACAAGAAGAAATCAATCAGTAGAAATTATTGCCTTGGGTGACTGTAAATTATCCTGTCGAAATGTAATCCCTGAAAGAAAATGCAACGTAAGGAGGAGTAGAATAAAGTTAGCAGGGCTCCGTGCCTAGGGAGGGTCCCAGATGACAACCGAAAGAACCCATTATCAAATGAAATGGTTCCCCAAACCATAACTTCAGATTTTCACTGTTATTTGTGCCCTCATTAAATGTAGGATTATTGATAATGTAACAGATGTTACAACACACGTACTGAAAACTCTCTCAGTTAAGAACTAACTTCGTAAAGTTATATGTTGGCATGTTTAACCATTCTTTTTAAAAATATTGCATGTTTTCTTTTAAATGGTAACATATGCTTCTTATTGTGTATGTACTCGTAAGAGAACACTCGATCAAATCATTTGAAGAAGCAACCGTAAAGCTCTGTTCTATAACATCTTTGATTCTTTGCGTTATAGATGTCTGACATTATGTCTGGTTAGTTGATCGTTGGTGCGGTACAGACAACTCCCATTGATTCATTGCTGCTTTTGACAAATAGTAGACTAACTAGGCGATTATTGTGCCATATGAAAGGTTGACTAGAATTGAAATGCCCTTATGGGACTGCTATGAAAATAAACAGAATCATCTGAAAATACAAAGTGTTTTTTTGGAGGGTTTTTGACTTGAGGGCAGATCTGGAAATTGACGAGGTAAATGTTCAGAGATTTTTGAAACTCCAAATTTCTTGAACAACGTCGTGATAACTATTACTTAAGAGTCAGTTACCACTGGAGATCTTGAAGATCCTAGCCCTTCAGACCATCCATATTCGCCACCCCGAACCTGAATGGTTACGTACTTATGCAGGTGCCTTCTTGATTGATTAACCAAATATCGGGTCGGGAATATATTCATCCATTTTTTCTTTCTATGCTAATAGTTATGTGTGTGGATGGGCAGCAACTTATCCCCAAACACCTTTACAGCAAGGTGGTTTTGATGTCGGACTCAGGGGCTGCCATTCCGGCTATCGGGGCATATGAAGTACCCTCCTCGAATATCTTAGAATGTCGAGGTCTTCTCGAAAGATTGAAGGTAGAGGGACGACACATCGCCCTTCAGTGGATCCCTGGACACCGTGACATTTTAGGTAATGATAGTCAAATTTTCTGGCTAAGAAGGGCATACGGATAGTCCAGTGCCAAATACTTGCAACTCTTTTTATTCTATGAATCTTTATATCAAAAATCAAATAAGACTTATTTCAGAAGAACTTCGTGAAATTTAGACTTGCTGTAGGCCATCTGCACCGCATTGGCATTTTTGATAACCCAAATTGCCCGCTCTGTGGGAAAGGCAAGATCATGGGCAGGCAGCATATAGCAGGATGACCTTCTTTGCATGGGGACTCCGAGATGAAAATATATTGGAGTGCTAGAACTTTGCTGATGAGACATTGGCTTTTTCTTGTGTTTTACACTGTTTTGATCTCGTAAGAGTTTGTCATTTTCGCTTGCTCTTGGAAATAAAAAAAAATGTCTGGTCATATCCCCTATTGAAATAATTGTTCTATAACCGATTAAGATCTAGAACTGCACTTCATTCTTTTAAACACCTTCCAAGTGCTCTAGAGTTCCAATTATTTATTCACGGCACTAAATCTTAGATTGCATTTGCCTGCCCAATTTCGTTACGATAATTTCTGATTGGTGCACCCTTTGTGTTTAAGTGTGAAAGACTTTTGTTTTTATCAAATCTTTGAAATGACTAGCTATTCCTATACTTAATTCACTTGGGAAGAAGAAAATGTTGCACTTTACCACTGCCTACAGAAATCTCATGAATTCTTTAAGCATATCTATTTCAGAGAGGAATAAACATTTTCAGAATGTGTTACATTAAGGTTTTAGGACTGGAATCCTTAAATTTTTCTGAACACAATCCTCCCTGGTAGTCATATACACATAAACTTATATACATTTGTGAACTACTTTAAATATCTTATTGATCAATGTGCTGATTAGTTTTAAATGGGCAATTTTTGTAATTATGGAACAAAATTTGCTATAATAAAATGATCTAATTTTATTCAAGAAATATTTAAAAAATGGGTGCGCAGTAGATCTACCTCCCCGTGGTGCACCTGGTAACACTTTTTAGTGGCTAAAAGATCTGCAACTTGGCATTATTGTTAGATTATTGAACTCTGTTTAAGCATGTTTTGTTGTATTATTTTGTTGTTGTTATATGTTTTTTTCGTTGTTTTTT
>BPLQ01006446.1:0-45271 GCA_021605075.1 Caerostris darwini | reverse complement strand
TATTCACTGAGGTAATAGTTTTGAAATTTTAATTAGTTTTTGAATTTGGGAGAAAACCAAAAAATAAAAATATACAAATATATAAAACTTATGACGTGATTATAAATATGAAAATGAAAAAATCATTTATACCTAACTAATTTTATACATTTTCAAAACATGGCTAACTTCACTTAATATAAATGTTTCATATCATATGCATTTAAATGCATAAATATAAATTAAAAATAAAATTTGAAAATAAATAAATATTAAAAAAAAAATAATCCGAAGTGTACAGTTTTTGCGATTAAATTTGCATGTTAATAAACAATAAGTAAAATTGCTAAGAAAACACCATAAGTCTATCAATAATCAACAATTGTACATCGAAAATCTAATAACTGGTGAAACTTGCAATCAATATATGGTGACAATAGTCTACCATGTCCCATACATGTTTGACAAAAGGTCCGTTGAGCTTATTGTTCAAGCACGAATGGCAATACCAAGGGGCACCCCAGACTGTATTTCAAGAACACACTGTATTTCTATAGGCGTCACATTATTAATTTCAATAAGATAATGTCTTGTATATAGATGTATGATGTTACATACTTGACATTAATTTAATGAAATATCGTTAATAATAATGTGCCTTGAAGTGTAACACATATATCCGCTGGTTGTTCTCAGCAAATCATTGAGCTGTCAAATATAAGCAGAATGACGAGAATCAACTTACTATAGTAAGACAGAGCTCTCGTTCGTGCCATCACATAACAGCAAATGGACGAATGCCCGTATAAAACAAAGGCTAACTGGGACGTCTGGCATGGAAGTTCCATACATGGACAAAATAGCCATATTGCCTATGTCTGAAACGCGATTCATCGATGAACAGTATTTGAACAATATCGTTGAACAGAACGCAATTTACTGAAGGAACGCAATTTACCGAGGATTGGCTACGACTTCACTAATCATTCTGTCAAAATGTGGGGTTAAAAGCACATGTCTTAAAGACCGTTGTGAGAGAAAAATTATCATTTCAAGAGAATTTAGTTCAATTCTAAATATGTGATTATATATTATTATTTTATTTCTTAATCTTATATATAAAATAAAAGGAAGAAATATTATATTACGCCCAAATAGAGAAGTTAATAATAATTATATTTCACACATTATTTATGAAGTTAAGCGTTTAGAAGGTGATTATTCAATTTTTTTCTGTTCTATATGTTTTCTTTGTTGATATTACTAATTAATCTCGAATTTGGTTCTCTCTTTTTTTCTCTATATGCGTAATAGCTTAATATTAGAGTACATTATATTATAAAAATAATTAAATATCCTCCCTGAATAAAATATAATAGATAAATAATAACCATTATTTATTTAGTAACATTGCATATGTTCTTATTAAAGTTTCTATTCAATTTTACATTTGTCTATATTTTACCAAAAGGCAGTAATTGCCAAGTTTATAGCTTTGGACTATTCGTATTAAAAGAGATCTATTCGAAATTCATTAAACAGTGCCAAAAAGGGAGATGTAACTTTGCAAACTATGTACATGTTCAAATCGGTTTATTATAAACTATATTTAGTTTGAAAGAATTAGAGAAATCCCCAGGTGCCTCTTTGAATGTTTTCGTTCCAATTGGCTGGGTAAAAATATGAGTATAATCTAGCAGTTTATACTGTGTAACATTTATCGTCTACATATTTTCTTTTCTGATTAAAAATAATCTCAAGCTAAAATATCTAGCAATGAAAATTAATCAAAAATATTTTTTTCTTTTTTTTTTTTTAAAAAGAAAAAAAAAAAAAATTTTTTTCTTCTTTTTTAACATGCATAAACAAAAAACAAAACCTCAAAGCATTATATAGGTCGGCATGTATATATGTCTTAATTCGTTTTGGCATTTCCTAATATTCATTTCAATAAATAATGAATTGAATGTATAGTTTATATTTTAAAACTAATTGAATATGAACGTTTTTTTAATCAATATTATTCAAATATACGATTTCCATTAAATATATTACTTTGAAATTAATTTATCTCAAAATGTAATTTAAAAATGATTAAAAATAGCAAACCATTTTTAAAGTTTACTTTAAAACTTTCAAGGTTAGGAATTTTTTTTTTAAATAAACCCTATAAATTTTAATTTCGGTTTGGATGAAACAGTGTAACAAATATTAATTGAAGAGCATAACTATCTAGTAACATCTTATAATTAAAATCCTGTCCTTGAGAGAGGAAAACAGAGATTACTTAAGGCAACATTTCATGAATTCGATTATTTATTACGTAATGCGTGTCTGGTTTTAAATTAAAATCACATGCTACATTCCTAGGAGAGACAGGCATGAAATTGATGATTCTGCTGTGAACCTTTGGAAACTAATATATATTTACGGAAATAAATTAAATTTTTTGTTCCATTAACTACTGTTAACGAAAAATAGAAATGAAATATTCTTCAAATACCCATGTAATATATTTAAAAATGGATAAAAATATTTCATTTACTTTTTAAAAGAAATAATATAACATTTATTCTCTTAAATTATTGCATTTACACTCATATATATATATTTTTCAATTTTTAATTTAATTTTCGACTTGAAAAATGATTTTTCTTAAAAATAAATTGAAAAATTAGTGATAATTTTCTTATTTTTTTATTTACTGCAACAAACTTTCTTATTTGTAAAATTATAAATTAAGTCTGAAATTAATTTAATGACGTTCTCCATTGCATGTAACCTGATTTACTTGAGTAGCTCAAGTCTTATTTTAATATGCTAGCAATTGTAGTAGAAAAATAGGTAGGAATAATTTGTCTGCCAAATTTTCGCCTTTTTTTGTATTTTAATTTTAAATGAGGCTATCAGTATCAAAGAGAAAAGAGCAGGAAAAGTACATTAAAAAAAGAGGATTCCAACTTTCAACTTCTAAAAATAGAGTTCTAAAATAAAGGGGTGCTATTAAAAAAGCATTTTGAAAGAGAATATCCTTACGAAAAAAAGTAGAAATAACTTTAAAAAGTGACATGAAAGATCAGGGCTTTTTTCATGAGAAAAGACCACGCCAAAATTATTTAAAAGGTGATTCTTTAAAGAAGCTTTCTTAGGCTATAGACTTTTGGAAAAAGTTCAGTTCATGTCGAAGAAATTTATCAAAAGATTGAATAGATAAAAGTCTGCAATAAAGCATATTAAAGTTAAGCGTACTAAAAGTTTTAACATAAATTTAAAATGTACTAATACCGTATTAATTTTAACTAAAATTAATAATAAAACAATTTTAATTAATCTATCTATATAACTTAACTAAAAAATTTCGCAATAAGAAACATGTTTACGTAAAAAAAGTTTATTTAGAAACATAAAAATTTTTCTATAATTCTAATCTAGATAAAAAATCTATACATCTTCTACTATTAGGAAAAAAAATTGTTAAAATGAGCTAATAGTAATATCAACCTAGCTAATAATATTAAGCCAGTTTTAACCATGCAGTATGCATATAAAGAATATTTTTAACCATATTATTTTCTATTGAAATGTCTAGGAAATTCTGAAAATTTTCACATCATTTATAGGGGCATATTCTTATTCGTAATATTTTGCATATTAGCCGTTACCATATCTTTATATCATGTTTATAAACATTATTTATTCGTTCGGTATTGTATATTTTTCCGTTTCACACATACCTATGTAAATTACAGATTATTTTAACATATTTTTCTTTTCTGCATTTATATTCAATGTATTTTAGTAATTACTTAATTATTTTTTCCTTTATATTACTTTACCCTCACCTTTTCAAATGGTAGGCACTTACATAGCTTTTGTAGAATGGTAAGATGTGGATTTACATTGTAAGTAAAAAGTGTAAAGTGTAAGTAACACTAATTTACTGTTTTACTGTTACTCACACTCTGTTTTTAAGTATAAAGTAACAGTAATTTACTGTTTTACTGTTACTTACACTCTGTTTTTAAGTGTAAAGTAACACTAATTTCCTCAGTTTATCCTTTTGAGTATAATGACCTTGAGTAAATGATGCAGTTAACGAAGCTATCCAGAGGAATAATTTATCTCATTCGGAAATGTTAAAATGGTGTCCTATTAGCATCTACAATTCTGTAACTTTTACACCCACATCGCTAAATGCATATTTAAGTGACTCTTTACCACCTATAAGTAAGTAGAAAGTAAAAATAGGTTTAAAGCCCCATAAAGATAAGAGAATAAATCAGTAAAGTTTTAAGAAAATAAATTCAGTTTTTGAAGTAATTAAAGGAAACGATATCACAGTAAAAAATAATAACCATACGAACTAATAGGTATGCTAAAAGGGGTTCAGAGATTGCAGATCCTAAAGTTAATAAGAGCGGGGATTAGCTAAGAGAAATTAAAAGGATTGTTTGAAAATAGTTATCCATAAGAGAGTAAGTAACATTTTTGAAAAGCCTTTTCCTAATTACTTCCCGTCCTCTGGCATTTAAATAAGAAGATCAAAGTTTCTTTGATGTATTGCTCTTAGAGTAATCTCCCGCTAAAACAAAGGAATGAAAAGCGATAAAGAAAATTGTGATTTTAGTGTATATTAATAAAATGGGGTTTTATTTAAAAGTATGAGAATATTCAACTATTATCGATTTTTAAAATGAGTTCACGTAAAAGGAAAACTAAATGTATAATGAATCTAATACTGTAAAAATAAATTTTAAAAATTCAGGAAATTGTATAAAATATCCAGCACTATTCAATTCCTTCTATTAGCTCACACTCTCCCTATATATGTCTTGTTCAAATTTTCAATCGTTCATAAAATACATTTTATTCGTTCACTCAAGTTCAAATTCCTTTTTTTTCAAAACTTTTAGTGGATGACAATGTTAATACAGTTATTTCAATTAATATTTGAAATTATGTATTAAAATATTAATTGTAATTAAATTTAGTTAAACGTTAATTAAATTTAATTAATTAATTTTTTTTTTTATATTTAAGTTACATGTATCTACCACTAGATGGCGCCAGATAAACTTAAAAAAATGAATGAAAACTATTTATAAATGACTTTCTGCAATATAATGAAAAAAAAGTAGGAATTGAATTATTATTATTATTATTTTTTATATATATAATGCTTGTTTTTAATTTCAATCATTTTATACAGGCGTAATTTAAATAAGACAGATTTATAAAATAATAAAATAATTGAGATTATAAATGAGATAAAATAAAATGAGAATATAAAATCTTAGTTTTGAGTAATTGTTAATTGAGTAGAAATAATTTTTGCGAAACATTTTTTGGCAAGTTAAATTATGTATTAATTTCCTAAATTGACATTATTTCCAAGTTAATGTTCTTATTTTAAAACAACGAAAAAAAATTAGTGAATAAACGTAAATGTGACGAGAAAATTATAATAAACAGTATAATAAATTAATAATACGGAGTAAAGTACAATATATTAATGATAAAAATTAATAAAATAATTAATATATCAAAAAGTTAAGAATATAATTATTAAATTAAATTAATAATTCATATTTTTATTAAATTTAATTTATACAAAAAAAATCAAATCAATCCAAATTTTAAGAACTCCTTTCCTTCCAATAAAACTGAATTCCCCACTTTTTGAAATCAATAAAAATATTTTCAATAATAACATTTTAAAATCATAATGCTTTTCATACTTAAAAGAAAAAAAAAATCTACAGAATTCATCAATTTACTATCAGCAGCTGCTTAAGTATATAAAGAATTAATGATTCATGTAAGTTATGGAATTCTTCCTTTTTTTCCATAGCATTAATTTTTTCCAGACTATATATATATATATTTTTTTTTTATGAAGCTAACAGAATTAATTTATTATAATCGATAATATGACATGATATTGAAAGCCCTACTTCCAACTATTGAGAGCGATTTCCGGTACGCACTGATTAATTAATTTAGAAATACTTCTAAGATTTTAATTTATTATATGAAGGCAAATAAAAAAAAGTTCATAAAATAATATTAATGTATTTCTTAATGTTACTTATAAATTTTTCGCTAGGTCGTAAAAGCATTATTTTATTTATGTCATAATTTATAATTTTAATCATATTTCTTGAAGAAAACTAATTTTTCATTAATTATACATTCAGGACTTTTTTCAAATGCGGATATTTTTTCAAAGTTGATAAAAATCCTTAAAAACAGTTTCTTTAATTAACTAGTTTATCTTGCTTCTGAAAGTTTTCCCATAAACTATAAATGTTTATTGACGTCTTTACAATAAGAAAATTAACGATGGGGTAATGTGCATCCTCGCTGTAACAATGTTTGAGTGAAAACCAAAAGTTATAGCGTATAAAGGGTTTCTCACAATGAACAATACTATGGATTTCCTAGCCTACAAAGGTGCCACAGATTTTGCGTTTGAGTCCTGGATGTATCATGGATGTTTGTAGCGGTTCGGAATCCAGTTTAAGCCGTAGGTCTCGATCTCTTATGAGCTTAGAATGTAACAGAGCTCAAACAGACTTCTCATCCACATCATTCCCAAACTATCAAGGGACAACTGAGCTTTATGCACAATGATGTTGTGTAGTAGTAGTTGTAACTTACAAAGTTAAAGTATCATAATCGGCAAAGGCAAGCTAACCCACTGTTTGCCTCGCATGTCAGCCTTGAAACTGAAAATCCCCTAAATAATCACTAATCCACTTCTTATCCACTAAAAAGTATTAAATTAAATAATAAGAAACAGAATAATATTAAATAAAATGAGTTCTTTTAGAGTTATTTTTATGTTTTGTTAGGTGAATCGATACTTAGGATATAGTGAGTCAAGCAAATTAAGTGAATTTTTCATTAGACAGGTTCATACGTATAAAAAGTTACTTGCATCAAGTTTACCTTTCCAGCGTTTAAAGAATAATAGGTATTGAATTGCATAATATATGCTACTCAATATTTCGTTATATTGTATTATGGAACCATTTTTATTATTTTAATGACTACAAACGAAAGTGTCATTATAATATGTGATTCATATACAGAAAAAATGGCCGTGTTTTAAAAAAATAACTAAAACATAGTATTATTTTACATTGGTTGAAATTGCAGATCCCGATATTCAGTTTAATTTGTTTCTTATGAATATAACAGTAATGAATATTCCAAAAAATCTTCATACACAAAAAACTGAAGGTTCAAAACAAAATAGTGAATTTAAATATATTTTATTAAAGGAAATAACAGCAATTATGCATATATTTGATAATCTATAATTTTACAGGTTACATTACCATTCCTTAATGGACAATAATTCCTTAATGGACAATAATACCTTACATGAGTTGAAAATTGTTGACAACTGAAACAAGTTGTTACTTTCAATTTATTTTTAATTGACTGTTTTACATAAAAAATTATGTTGTTTTGCCGTTTGAAATTTCCTATTTATTATTAATGACATAAAAACACAGAGAAAACATTGGAACTGTTAATTAATCGAAACAAAACTGCAACCATCCAATTACTGAAAAATATGTTTTATAAAGTTTATGATACGTTTTGGGTTCAATTCAAATTATATTTCAGAATAATAATTGCACATTTTTAATGGCTGATACCAAACAATTTCAGAATTTTTTTGATGGACTTAAACTTTCTAAATTGCTGTTTTTTTTCTTCTTTTCTCTTATTCCCTGCATATAAAGAAACCAAAAATACGTTAATATGGCAACAATATATGACATAATTAACATTTTTGCGTACGAAGCGTATTGGTTAGAATCTGCCTTCTTTCTGTTATCGTTATAATTGGTGTTATTGTCTTTGCGGATTGGATCGCTTAATTGAACAAAATAATTTCTAATTATTCTTCTGAAATGACTGTCTCTTCTAGTGAAAATTGGTTTCCGATCAGAATATTTTGTTTACATGTTTAACTTTATCAGTTATTTACATATCTGTTTACTGCAGCATTATGTATTATATATATATATATATATACCTATTTATTACATGTTTATTATACCTGTTGATATATCAGTTATTAAATACTTATTGTATATTTTATTAATTGTTTAACTTTATTAACCCTATATCAGTCCAGAATATTTTAAGATTCGTTTGTTGGCATCAATGTTGGTGACTGATATCTCTAAATAAAAAAAAATTATAATGCAAAAAAAAACCTAAATAATTACAAACTTTAATTTATGAAGCTGTACACAAATTATAGCTCTGCTATTCAGAAGTAAACAACTAAACTCTTAACTTAATAGATACATTATCTGCAAGCCATCTATATTGCATCGAAACATTTGTAGGCAGGCAAAAGAGTAAACTCATCCTGACTTGTAATTTCCTGACGCAGGCACTTAAGACCCAGACAATCTCCTTAGACCATTGAATGTGTTAGAACATTCTTGTTTGGTCAGTTATCGACATTGAAAGCATTAGCCATTATCGTACATTTCCAGAATTGTTTTTTATCTTTCCATAATAATACTAAATAATCTATACTACTGTAAGAAATAGGTATCCAGACAATTTAATATTTCTGATTTTGAATATTAGTGAATTAAGAAGAAACAAGAAATTTTTCAAATGCTTGTCTACTGTAAATTATTCAGATTTTGAAAATTGTATAAATTATTCTTCACAAATGCTAGAATTTTTGACAAAGAAATTAAGGCATTAATTCTATCAAAATAAAATTGAACCCATTATCAATTAAAATTTGGTAGAGTATAATTAAAGCCAAAACAATTTGCTTGCCATAATTTTTTAATCATTTTTCAGGTGATTAAGATGCTTTGCCTCGTGGTACTACTTTTTGCTCTTTCCTGGCTTCCTTTCCAGCTGTACAATATTTTGCAGGAAATTTTACCCGCAATCAATGGGTAAGTATTTAGTGGCATTATAAGTTAAAGCACATTTAAATATTTTTTCGTGTAATCTGTGTGTTATAAAGCATATGACTTATAAATTGTAGTAGATTATAGCTACGGAATAGTACATATTTATTCATGAAGCTACCTTTTATCATATGAAATATTTTTATTTTGATATATTTTGATATTACTGTAATATGTCAAGTGACAAACAGGATCTGTACTAAATTTAATATTTTGAAATTTAAAGTCATCTGTATCTTTTGTAATTGTAAAATTCATCCATTAGCTCTGTAGAACTTTTTCTCCTCATATCATATCTGAAACTTCATAAGATTTAATTTTATTTTTTATGAAAATTTTTTTTATTCTTTAGTAAATTAAATCTAAAAATACATGTGATTATGGGTTTTTGCATCTTATCTGCACCGTGATAATTAAACTCAAGTTTTACAGAAATGGTAAATATTTAGCTTATCAGCATGGTACCTTTAAGTCTAGCATAACATCGACAAGAAAAGTGAGTTTTAATTTTTAATTCTTTCTTCCAACTTAAATCTCGAAATCAGTTTTTAAGAAAACTAAAAAGAGGATTATACGATTGAAGTAGGGAATATGTTTTAATGTTCATTTAAAATGTATTTCCTTAAGAGTGAAGGTTTGAACTATGTAGATAGGAAAGTTACAAATAAAACCATTAAATACAGAAACTGATTGGAAGATACTGAGGTACAAAGTTGAATTTTCTTTAAATTGTTATGCTGACTCTTTAGAAGTTGCAGAATGAAAAGTAAAACCAGTTCAGCCATCTGAAGGAGTTGATGTAGAAACATTGAAAAAGCTCAAAGAAACTTTTAAGTGTTATGAAAATGCAGGCATATGTGTCGTAATAAGTATAACAAATTCCATGTTAAAGGAAAACATGTAGAAAATCACGAGATTTGATAATGTCAACCAGGTTGCGCAAGAACTTCAAAAAGTTTGTGAAGTTCCATGAGACAGTTAACTGTATAATATTTGTATGTGATTTTTTTACTTTTAGTATACAACTTATGAAAATATAACTACCCATCTATAGAAGTTTAAAAACAACAACTTAAGAACGAATTAAATTTAGGTTTTCAAAGAAAGTAAGAAAAACTCAATTATTCCAAATGTTACTCATTTTCGAGATTTCAGACTCACTAACCTTAAGTGTATTGTATTTTTAAGCCAATTTTCTACGCCTAAATGAATAACTGATGAACTGAAAACTCAATTACATTCTCGAGAAAAGAGGAAATTAAGAAAAAAACCCAAAAGATGATATCTAGAATGAAATAGAACTGGAAGAAAAAATTAGTAGTATAAAACCAGTTTTCAACACTAAAAAGGAATTTTGAAAATGCAATTATCATCACCAAAGTGGTAACTGAGTGAAATCCTATAAAAAGGGGATTGTTGATGGAAAGTCAGCGAAACAATCAAAAACAAAGAAAAGGAGGAAATAAGAAATGGACGGATTCCAAGAAAAGATGGTGTTACTGAAAATATACCCTTATTAGATTTAGACGAAAAATCATTTTGATCTCAAAAAAATTGTTATAAGGGTCTTGCCGATAATAGTGCATCAAAGAATATATCAAACAACAGCAATTATTTCACCAAAAGTTTACACCAACGTTTATGACATAAATAATTGGTTTGATTTATTCATAGATCAGAAAAGTTCGATTTTCTGTATTGACAACAACAACCAGGAACCAAAACGGCAACTTTTATAAAGATAATTTCAAATAAACAACAAGTTTCTACTCTACGGTACAAGAAACATAAAGTGTCGTATGTAGATATTTATTGCAAATAATCCCATGGCAGTAACCATTGCTACTATAAAGGATTTCTATGTTTATACCATGAGATCTCGGCTCATCAAGTTAAATACCATTTAGAAAATGTTCCTAGAATAACAATGAATTAAATAATCAATTCTGTAAAGCATGTAATAATAAAACACATCGCCTAAAATTCGGTAGTAGACAAATGAAGATACAGATTTTATCTCAGCAAATATATGATAATTATTTCAAGCATCATTTAAAATGTATCGTTTTTTTAAAGTTCATTTTACTAAATTTATATACGAATTTTTCCTTTGATAAAAAACGAAAATTCCGCAAGTTATTAAAAATATGTTAGGGGCTGCTAAAAATGTAGGACACAATATCAGTGAGATATTAAATGATAATGAAGGTTAATTTCAGGATGAAAATACTCAAAGTATTCTTCAGAAAAAAAGGAATTATTCGATGATTAACTGCCCCCTGTATTCCACAAGATCGGTGGTCGTGATTTTGAAAATAGAACACTAGCAGAAATGACATAAACTTAAATTTAATTTAGAAATTAATTTTTCCTCAATAATTACGGGAAGAATTTATAAGCAGACTTGTTTTTTTATTTAAGGGAAGGGGGAAAAATACGTTACCAAAGGTAATCTCTGTAATGTAATGAAGCTTAAATAATTTAATTTAAGTTCTTATGAATCTTGGATAGGACAGAAACATCGATGAAGAAACATGCATATAGGCATATCACATTTTTATGTTCATATACTAGAACATAGCGTGGATAAAATGACAAGTAAATAATAAAGAGTTAATAGCTGGGATATAAGTGCGATGATAAATATCGTGTCTGGATAAAAGAAAACACAGCTGTTGTCAACATTTGAAATATCGAGAAATATATACATCAATTTTTTTTAAAGAAACCTCTGAATCCTAAAGAATTCGTTTATATATCAATTTTCTATATAAGAAATAAAAATGAATTTTGACAGGTGTCAATAATATATAGTTATTAAATTAATACACGGCCATTTAACAAAGTTTTAAAATATTTTAAATGAAGTTCAATTTGTTTTTTCGTTTGAAATACAAAAATTTTGAAAACCATGTTAAATGCTATTTCAACGTCTATCAATCAACATCATACGTCGATTTTTTCATATTATCAATACTATTTACTCTGAGTTCACAACGTTCGTGATCGATAGTTGTTATCATTTTGATACTTATTATCATAGAAATAATGACCCTAATACCATACTTCTGTTTTAACTTAAATATTTTAATAAAAATATTAATATTAGATGTTAAACTATCTTTAATGATTTAATTAATTTTACTGAATGCTCCATTTTTATTAAAAATTATTTACTAGTTTGATGTATGGATTAAATTATTTATTGTAAAATCGAATTAATTCAGAAAATTCAACTCTAACTAATTTAAAATTCATCAAAGAAAAAAAATATGTATGTCATTATTTAAACACCAATTCATGCATGGTGCGCCGCTCTATATCCTGGTATGTCCTTGCAGTGCTCCTGTCCTAGACCTGCTCAAACGGCTTTAGCTAGACGACGGACTGGCCACACTAAGAGTTTGACCTTCAATGGAGACGAGAAGACATATGCCCTTTGTCATTGTTCGGCCATCGCGTCTCTCTCTCATCTCATCGATTGTATTGGTGCCTCTGTGAGGCAACTGTTGAATGAGGGGAGGACAGTTTACGAAATATTGATGCAGCATGATCTATTGGACTTGGTTTAGGATTCTATATCAAGGGGATAAGCTACAACAACAACAATTATTTAAACTATTTCATCAAAGAAGTCTTTAAGAACATTTACATTAGTTGACATTAATTAAATTTCATAATAGTTGTTATTTAAAGTCAATATCTTTGTATTTTCTTACCACTAAAAATAGATTTTTTAACCAGGATTATATATTAAAAAGTAATAATAATATCACACAAGAACTCTTTTTATTTAATATCTTACATAAGAACACAATAACTCTTTTCTTCAAATATTGTCCCTCATTATTTAAATAGCTTTACACTGAATTTTTACTGGACAAAAAATTAAATTTTAACAAAGGGAGAATAAATATTAATAGCATATTATAATAAAATTTATAATTTTATTCAAAAGTTTATATAACTAAAGTTTATTTGCTATCCACTCAGAAAAAAATGGTGACAAAAGATCAACAGTCCTTTTATTTTTCAAGATTCGATCAGAGATAAAGCGAAAGTTTCGGAACAGTTTTTCCTATTCCATAGAGAGTTCTATTATAGTTTGTTCTTTTATAAATCTTTGATGTGAAGTTTTATCCTTTTTTATTCAGTTGGTAAAGTTTCACTTCTAAGAGGGAAAACAATGTTCTAGATAAATTTACGATACGAATTGATAGTGATGTGATTTATAAAGCTGGTTTTCAGAAGAAACCCTTTTTTTATTTTTGTATCTTTCTTTGAGTTTCTATAGTTCTATCAAAAAAAGGAGTTTTCAAACAAACAACAAACTGGTAATCTAAAACAAACAACATTATTTGATTTTCAAACTTTTACTTAATAATAAGTATACTTATAGTACACCTTATAATTATATACTTATAGATTTATTTAAGTCTGTTTTAATGATTATAGCTTGTTTGTTCCTTCCATGAAGAAGACTGATGTAAATTGATGCAACTTGAATATAAAATGGCTTGTTTTATTGCGTTATTTACTAGAATAAAGAGCAGTTGTATTTAAATTATTCATCACTAAAGGGAAAATAATATGTAGCCGATTCAATGCTACCAGAAATGTACTACAGAACACCTGCTTTCCTTTGCACATTTTGGAAAATCCGAGATTTTATTTTATTTCATATAAAATTATCAGAGTTATAAACAAAATAACCTCTCTTTTATCTTTTTACCTTTACCTATCCCGTAGTTAAGTGAATATATAACATGAGAAAAATTTCAGGCTTTCCTCGGAATTTTTAGAATTTTTTTGTACCATGTTGTTTACGTTTTCTAAATAAAAGCGTGCAGGAGAAAGGAACCCAACTGGCGATACAGCTCCACTCCAATACGAAAAGGAAAGGACATGTTTGTCCCCAACTTTCTGCTCTTTTTAAAATAGGGGGACGCGGCCTATTTTATTACTACTCTATGTTCACAACTCCATCTCTATGCAGACAGAAATTCATTTAAATTCAGCTTGTGTACTGCCGAAGTTCTCGTATTACCGCACATACTGAAGAACGTGTGAGAGCAAACCTTCCTCTTTAAAAGCCTCTGAGTACGTAAGGAACTACATGCAGATTTATAAAGAGAACAGCGTCTATAGAGATGAACGTGACATATTGTCGCAGCATTTTATGGACGACTTGCACAGAATATTACAACATATATTTTATACAGATGAATTTAAGATTAAAAATAAATTTCAGTTTAATGTTGCTACATTTCTAGTAAATTATATTCGCTTATTTTCTAGTAAACACTTAATATTATTTTTTTTTTTTAAATATAATACTTTACTTTGTTACTTTTCTGTAACATGATGTGGGGTTGTTAAATTTTTAATGCTGACTGTCAAAAGCTAATATTACGCCTATTTGCACGAGGTTTTATCTAACTATTTATTTGCTAAATATTTTATCATACTATTTGTTAAATATTTTATGACAAGGTTCCTCTGATATTTTGAAAATATGTTTTAATAGTATTCTTATTTCAGTATGTATACACCAATTTGCGTACCTGTTCTCGAAAGGAACACCAAATGTTTTCTTCAGTCCAATTCTAATTATTATTAAATATATAATTAATAACTATTTAAATCAAATCTTTTTGGTAATTGGATTTTCAATTCAAACTTTTTTCTATATTTTAAAAGAATATTATTTTGATTATTTTAAGTAATAGAGTTTGACTTCACTAAACACTACTAAATTAAATTCAATTAATTTATCATCTGTAACAGTATTTGATAAAGAATTATCATTACTAACTAAATTTTAAATGAGCATAATCCAATATTTTATATTCATTTAACAGATAATTTACTTGACTATTTCCGTAATTATTACAAAACGTTATAAGCTGTTAGCAGTATATTTAGGAATCTAATAATAATGGAAATAATTTCTATCTAACGTGCATTTATTATTTACATACCATTGACATTAACATTTGAAATTCGTGGATTCAGTTAATTAAAATTATTTGATTCGCATATCCCCTATGATTATAATGAAGTTATAAATGCACAAATTATTAATCATAAATACATTAATATAACTTTTTAATCCATAAAAACATGAATCTTTGAATTAGGAAGTTATATTTATTAAAAATAATTTGCTTGGCTTGCATTTAATTTAGAATTAACTGGTTTATTTGTGCATACAGATGTACTCCTAGATATTATACATCTTAAATATGAAGAGATAAGGGTTAGTATTTGAGTAGCAGACATGAAAAACATTTAAAGTTTAACACTTTATTTTTCTGTAAATTCCAAAGAATTTCAAAGCTTGAATTACCATAAAAATGTTTTAAAAATAAGGTAAGCCATTTCATATTAGAACATAGAAATTTGTATATTCATGGTCTAGAAGGATAAAAATAAGTTTTCACTTTAATTTAATAACTTATTGAGAACTACTGTGATTAGCAAAACTTGCAAGATCGTTTTTCATGTATTTGGAAGTATTTTAATAATATAGAATATATTATTTCTAAAAAGTGTAAAAACTATCTTATCATTTTGTAAAAGTGAAAAGCATAATGTGTTTTTTAATGTAAAACCATTTAATTACTCGATATGAAGTAGTACACTGAAGTGACAAAAGTCATGGGATAGCAATATGCAAATTTTCAGATGGCAGTAGCATCGCGAAGAACAGGTATAAATGCACAGTGCTTTCGCAGAGCTTTCATTTCTGTTCAAGTTATTCATGTGAAGAGGTTTTGACGTGATGATGACCGCACGACGGGAATTAACAGACTTTGAACGCGGAATGTTAGTTGGAGCTAGACGCATGGGTCATGCCATTTCGGAAATCGTTAGAGAATTCAACATTCCCAGATCCACTGTGTCAAGAGTGTGCCGAGAGTATGAAATTTCAGGCATAACATCCCACCATGGACAGCGCAGTGGTCGACCGCCTGCACTTAACGACCGAGACCGGCGAAGTCTGCAAAGAGTCGTAAATTCTAACAGACAAGAAACACTGCGTCAAATAACCGCAGAAATCAATGTGGGACGTACAAGCGACTTGTCTGTTAGAACTGTGCGCAGAAATTTGGCTTTCTTGGGCTATTCCAGCAGAAGACCGACTCGAGTGCCTTTACTGACAGAACGACATTGCTTGCAGCGACTCTCGTGGGCACGTGAGCATATCGTTTGGTCCCTAGATGAATGGAAAACCGTAGCCTGGTCCGATGAGTCACGATTTCAGTTGGTAAGAGCTGATGGTAGGGTTCGAGTGTGGCGCAGACCCCAAGAAGCCATGGACCCAAACTGTCAGCAAGGCACTGTTCATACTGGTGGTGGCTCCATAATGGTGTGGGCTGTTTTTTCATGGTATGGACTTGGTCCTCTGGTGCGACTGGACCGAACATTGACTGGAAATGCTTATGTTCAGCTACTTGGAGATCACTTGCAGCCATTCATAGACTTCATGTACCCAAACAACGATGGGATTTTTATGGATGACAATGCGCCATGTCACCGGGCCACAACTGTTCGCGATTGGTTTGAAGAACATTCTGGACATTTCCAACGAATGATCTTGCCACCTAGATCGCCCGACATGAATCCCATCGAGTATTTATGGGACATCATCGAGAGGTCTGTTCGTGCCCAAAATCCTGCACCATCAACGCTTTCACAATTATGGACGTCTATCGAGACAGCATGGCTCAATATTCCTGCAGAAGACTTCCAACGACTTGTTGAGTCCATGCCATGTCAAATTGCTGCACTTCGCCGGGCGAAAGGAGGGCCGACACGATATTAAGAGGTATCCCATGACTTTTGTCACTTCAGTGTATAATAAGCCTTATAATTATATACTTACGTATTTATTAGAAAAGCCTGTTTGACGAATATAGTTTGTTTCTTCCTTCCAAGAAGAGGACTCACATAAATAGATGCAATTTGAATATAAAATGGCTTGTTTTATTGAGTTATTTGCCGAGCCCTTAGATTTAAATTATTTATCACTAAAGGGCAAAGATGAAGTTGATACAGTGCTACCAGAAATGTAGATAAGAAAATCTGCTATTATGTGCACAATTACCACCATAATTTGAATAAACAATAAACACTTCAAGAAATGACATTCATACTGCAATCGTCTCCTTTGTCCCAACGGAAGACCATATGGTAAACAAAGGCAGAGACACGATTTTCTCGCATCGTTTGTCTAGTTCCAAACGGTTGATGATCTCGTTTTAGTGATCTAGTTTGTCTAGTTCCGAATGACGGAACTCACCGCTGACTGCAAGGTTTTTTTTTTACTATTTCTATATTATATTTTATTGACGAGGAAAATATTACATTTTATAGAGTTTGCTGGAGATTGTTTCAAAATAATCGTGAATGCATTATATTTAATTCTTCAGTAGTTACTTCGAATTAGATGAAAATATTCTTCTGAAATCAAAATATCTTACATGGATATTATTTAACAACATTTAAATTTAAAAAAAAAATGAGAAATAAATTTAGCACAATTTAATGCAAATTAGATAATATAAAAAAATCTGGGAGACAGAGATATCAGTTAGTATTGCAATGTCATAAAATAACATTAGCTATACGTAAATATTCGAAAAACAATTTTCTGTATCATTTAATCATTATTTCTGTAAATAGATGCAAATGGAAACTATCTTATGCATAATAAGAAATAAATGCATTCATTTCTTTTCAGATATAAGTACATCAATGTCATTTGGTTCTGCTGCCATTGGCTTGCTATGAGCAACTCCTGCTACAATCCATTCATATATGCTATTTATAATGGAAGTACATTTTGGAAATTTAAATATATTTGAATTTAGTCATACATTGCATTGATAAACATATATAACTAAACATTACAATTTAGTGTCATTAACATATATAAACTTAATATTGAGTAAACACTCTTTAAAGAGTAAAATAAACTACTATAAGAATAATATTGTCCACATCTAATATTATTAATTTGTGTGGCTAAATTGTACTATAAATACAAATATTCATCGAATCATATCTTCCATCTACTAAAAAATAATCAAAAAATAATATAAAAGATGTATAGATCAAGTAAATATGATCACAAACATTTCACTGTAAAATAAAGTTTCGAACTTTCTGTAATTTACAATTATTATTGTGAATTACAAAGCTGTAATTTACAATTTATTATTGTAAATTACAAAGCTGTAATTTACAATTAATATTGCATATTTGTAGCAAATTCCAGGGTCGTGTAATTATATTCGCCATGTATAAAAACCAAACAAGTGGGAATTGTTTATATAGTATCAAATTATCAATCTGATCTTGGGGAATATTACACCACTCATCGAGCAATGCCCTCCGAAGTTCCGGTTGACAGGTGAGAGGGGGTTTACGGGCTGCAAATCCAAATGCTTCCTTTGTGCCATAACTATGCGGTTATTGCACTGAAAGGCTTTTAAAGCGCTTGTGAACAATTTTACTTCTTTGCCACCATTCTTATATACCCCCCTCTTACACTCTCTTCATTGTGACGTACTATCCGCGTCATCTGGTGGTTTCCTGTAATTTGCATATTCTTCTTCAAGATGTGTGTGATAATTCTACAAGTGAAATTTTTATTTTAGAGTTCAATTTCTGTGTGATTCTGAATTATCTTTAATTTATGAACATGAGTGTAGCATTCCTGAGAGAACTAATATTGCTACCATAGAACTTTTCAGCCGATAAATTAATATTAGAATCTTGTTAGGATAACAATAATTAATCTTATAGTTTCTTTCTCCAATGATCCAAAGCAATTGTGAGGCTATACTTAGAATAACAATTCACTAAATTTTTATGTAACTTTTCAAAACGCTTTCATTTAAAAATGTTCCTCAAAATGAATGCTTAAATATATATATATAGTAAAAAAGTCTATAAATCCTTAAAAGATTTTAAATTATAGATAAAAGATTTTAGAATGAAAGGTATTAGATAAACGATTTTAGATTGAAGATAAAAGATTTTAGAAAGAAAATACTAGATAAAAGATTTTAGATAAGAGATTAATCATTTAAAATGTTCCTCAACATGAATGCTTAGAATTTCTTAGCAAACTAAAAAATCGTGTATATCAACCAATAGAAAAACATTATGTATAGTAGAAACCAGCCTACAAACTTAAAAAAAGAAACGATGTCTTCTTCATTACCTATTTACAGATATCATCTTAATCTGAAAGAGTTCTGTTTCTAATGGGTTCGTTTAAATATAAATAATTACAAATAAAAATAGTTATGAACTGAAATTGTAAATAATGATTATAACTACATATCAAATTAAAATGCAAATTTTTCACAATGTTCATATCATAGTGTTGAAATTTTTAATTTTGTTGCTTGTGAAATGCTTTAAAAAAAAAAATTAACTAAATTGATTTTACGTGATAAAGAATTTCATTAATATTTATAGCATAAAAAATGTACTACTGTGCCCAAAAAGTAAGACCAGTTATTATTTTTTTCAAAAATTCTTTATATATTCATCGCTTTCATTAAAAAAAAATTTAAAAATTTATTTTATTTTTAAATTTACTGCAACACCTTCACAGTAATTCCTTGCGGACACAATACACGTATGCTAACTTTTTTTCCAAACTAAAGAAGACTATAGGTGTACAATTTTATAACAAAATTATTTATTGCGTCCATCTCTTTTTATCTTTAATTAAAAATATGTTTATCATTAAATAATATTGATGCAATCGATAAATAAAAAAAATACTTCTACCCCATAGAAGAGTCCAAATGTAAAAACAAAGAAATCTTTCAAAATAGAACCAATGTGTTACATTGAGTTTGATTAAAAAAACTGTTTCCCATAAAGTCATCGCAGACACGTCAGAAACAAACATTGGAGAGAGTTAGAAACATAAGAGTTTACGTGACATTCTATATACAGACGCATTTGGAGAACTGAGAATCCAATACTCAATAAAATATTCTGCCACACAGATTCTTAAACAATAAACATTGTTTCTATTTCCTATAAAAGCTGTCATAAATAAAGTGAATTCGAAGGGCTTTTTTCTGTGAACTTTTTCATAAATTTATATTTATTAATGCTTTTTGTTAATAAATTTATATTTATTAATGCTTTTTGTTAATATATTTATATTTATTAATGCTTTTGTTAATAAATTTATATTTATTAATGCTTTTTGTTAATATATTTATATTTATTAATGCTTTAAATGCTTTTTTTTTTTCAAAATTTAAGACATTGATATGCCTGTTTTTCTACTTGACTGAGGTAGATTTCTGACATCTCCTTTTTGATGCTTGTTGGATATAATTACTAATAAAAGATATAATTTTAACAGTTATTTTGGAATTTTCTGATATAATATATGTTACAGATATTTTTGGAATGATTTTAATAACATACCAATTGCTTAGTAGTTTCTATTCAAATGAAAATGTATACCATTGTAAATGTCATTTAAATGGCACAATTACTTTTATAATTTAATTATGATATTCAGTTTATGTGCAGTACTATTAATTTGAATTGGTTGGAAAAGTAAGTTTGAAGTGCCATCAATTGTTGTACTGGTTTGGTAAGTCATTTTAAAATATTTGCAAATTAAAATCCCTTGGAATTAAAAAATTTGCAAATAAATTTTGCAAATAGATTAAATCTTATACAAATCAAATTCAACCTTCTCAAAATTAAGATTCTATTTATAGGCTAATATATGTATATGAGTATGATTGTAAAGATAAGTACGCCTATATGTACATTAGGTACTGCAAATGTACGTCTAAATATGTATCTCTCTAAGAACAGTGATGTACTGGTATGGGTAAACATGTATATTTAAATATAAATATACAAGTATCCTCAATTATAATAGTATATTTACTTACATTAGTATGCATATGAAAATGTGTGTTTACCCGTATTTCAATGTATATATATATATATATATATATATATATATATGTGTGTATATATATATATATATATATATATATGTAATGCAAGTTGAATTGTTATCTTTAGCTTATGTAAAAAATTAGCTTATCGACTTATTTTTGTCTATTTTAAATAATAGCATAACAAGACGACGTATGTTGAAATTTTAGATGACCAGGACTGCTACACGAGGAATTAGGGAATTAGGGAATTTAAATTATCAGAATTTCAGGATATCTTCCTGAACACTTGCGATTTTGCAATATATAAGAAGCCAAGGTTTCATGAAAATTGATTCCATAGAATGGGCGATGGTTCTATCATCATCTGTTTACAGGTTGGGGTAGAAATTCATTAACATGGATTCAATGGAATGAGCTACGTTTACGTCTACAGTGGTTCAATAAGTTGAGCTGAAATTCCGTCAACACTATTTGAACAGGAAGGTTAAAGTTACATTAATTCAGGTGCTATAGGATGGGCTAGTATTTCAACTATACTGGTTAAACTGGATGTATTAGAATGGCATAAACATTGGTTCATCACAATGGACTAAGTTTCACTCTACACTTATTTAACAAGAGGCACTAGAATTCCATCAAGATATATTCAACAGGATGTGCTAATTTTAATCAGCATGTGTTCAACAGAATGTCGTAAGTTTTATCTACAGTGTTACAACAAGATGTGCTTGACTTACTTTAACTTGGATCCAACTGGAGAGGCTAGAGTTCAAAGGGATTCAATAGAATGCTAGGCTACATCGATTAGTGAGGCTATATAGAATAATGGTGCTGCATCTATTAGTCTGGCTATATAGAATAGTGAGGCTACATCGATTAGTCAGGCTATATAGATTAATGAGGATACATCGATTAGTCAGACTCTATAGAATAGTGAGGCTACATCGATTATTCAATCTGTATAGAATACAAGGTTGTATCAATTCCTTAGCCTGTCCGATTGAAACATAGTTGATTCATCTTATGTGCCTTCTACGATGTTATACGATGCAACACGAATCCAAGCTATAACCGAACAAAAATAGTGAGCTGTAAAGTAATTTATAACATTTTTCAATTGTGACTCATAGTTTGATGAATGAATTATTTACATTCACTGCGTTATTTAAAAACAGTTTTCGATTTTATCTTATACTATTCTATTATTTTCTACACATAATACAAAAAATTAGATTAATTATTGTAGTGAATAGACATTTAATTCTTTTCTGATGATTTTTTTAGTCTTTTTCATAGAAAATCATATTTCATAAATGCAAACAAACTTAAATTTGAAAAGACAGTGATTGATAAACGAAACAACTATATCTGTGGGAAAAAAGGAAGCACATCTCAGAATCAAAGAAAGAACATGATCATTCAGAATAAATAAGAATATTTTTTTAATCAAATAGTAAAAATGCAAAAAAAAAAATTACATTTTGGAAAGAAGTTTATATTACGTGAGAGGAAACCTAGTGATTAATGAATATCCTTGTAAAATAATAATTCATCTTGATTGTTAATTATTTTTCTAACATAATTATGTTTTCGCTCGGGATTTTTTATAATTTGAAATTGGATTAATTTTTTTTAAAAATTTGACATTTTAACTTATAATTTTTATTAGTTCTTCTTCATTAGAAAACCAATTTTTTTGTTTCTTAACAGAGGTCGCTGGAAAGATTGCTCTTAAAGCATATCTTAATTCAACCTTGAAGAGAAATTTTGGAAAAACAATCACAATTTTTTTTTTCTTTTTGTGCTCCAAAATTATAGAAAACACCTTAAAAGGATTATAAAAATATAGAAAATGCGCATGAAATCACATTGTTTTAGTCTAATAACAAAAAATTCAATTAATACGGGTCTTATTCGTAATCTGCTATATTTTTTATCTAAAAAACCGAACTAAATTGTTATTTATATCAAGCGAAATATATTTATATTTTTAATCTGAGTATGGGGACTATTATTCAAATTATTAATAAGTTGAAAAGTTAATTTATTCAAACTTATAATTCGTTGTTTTTAAATATTATTATAAATAATTACTTTCTAAAAATAGCTCTGAGGTGAATTCGGGCTTGGTTTTATAAACCAAAACAAACACAAAATATATTTGAAATTGAATTATTAAACAAACAGCGGAGAAAACATGTTGTTGCGATTTAGAAAAATTGTTTTCGGTTTTTAAGTGTTTAGATAAAAAAAAAATCAGTAAATTTGTAATTTGCTTGTAAATTTTAATCAGAATAAGCAATACAGATTTATCTACTTAAATTTTCTATGAAAACATTTTTAATTCCTATAGACATTCAATCAGGGTAAAATATGTATTTTATAAGATAATTATATGCTATATAAAAAAATCTGTTTAACAATATAATTATTAAAAAGTATATAAGGAGTAAATAAGAATTTAGCTGTAAACTATAAATTTTAAAATGTCTTTGCTGAATAACAAAATGAACTCTAGCGAAATATATTTTATAATTATCTGCACTAGCTATCAATTTGAAATTAACGTCATATATGTAAGTTAAATTATAAAAGAATCATAATGAAATAAACTGTTTACGTAATATGGGAAATTAAAAGATTTTTTTTTTTATTCGAATTAACATTATTCGTACGTTATAACAAAAAATATATATACATTTTTATCATACTATTATTAATTAAAGCTATCGCACAATCATTAATCTATGATTAATCTAGATTGATCATTAATCTATGATTGATCAATCTAATTTAATAAAATTAAATAGATTATTATTTACGGGAACATGTTTGTATTGATTAATAATTTGTGGATCTACTGATATGTGTCGGGCATTTAATTGGAAAGATTATAAAAAACGATAATATTTGTCGCTTATGTACTTCAGACAGATCAAACGTATGAGTAATATAAATAGTTTTGTTTATGGCATTGTATAGATTAATTTGTTTTAAGTTAAGAAATCTTCCAACAGTCGCGTGTAATGATCAAGGAACGCTAATCGGTTGACAACATCAATTTCTTCCATTAAATTAGTACATACAAGTGAGTTGAGTCGCTTATCCGCTGCATGGAATTGTATAGATATGGCATTTTATAGATTAATTTCTTTTAAGTTAAGAAATCTTCCAACAGTCGCGTGTAATGATCAAGGAACGCTAGTCGGTTGACAACATGAATTTCTTCCATTAAATTAGTACATACAAGTGAGTTGAGTCGCTTATCAGCTGCATGCCATTGTATAGATTAATTTGTTTTAAGTTAAAAAATCTTCCAACAGTCGTGAGTAATGATCAAGGAACGCTAATCGGTTGACAACATCAATTTCTTCCATTAAATTAGTACATACAAGTGAGTTGAGTCCCTTATCCGCTGCATGCCATTGTATAGATTAATTTGTTTTAAGTTAAGAAATCTTCCAACAGTCGTGAGTAATGATCAAGGAACGCTAGTCGGTTGACAACATCAATTTCTTCCATTAAATTAGTACATACAAGTGAGTTGAGTCGCTTATCCGTTGCATGGAATTGTATAGATATGGCATTGCATAGATTAATTTCTTTTAAGTTAAGAAATCTTCCAACAGTCGTGTGTAATGATCAAGGAACGCTAATCGGTTGGCAACATCAATTTCTTCCATTAAATTAGTACATACAAGTGAGTTGAGTCGCTTATCCGCTGCATGGAATTGTATAGATATGGCATTGTATAGATTAATTTCTGTTAAGTTAAGAAATCTTCCAACAGTCGTGTGTAATGATCAAGGAACGCTAATCGGTTGGCAACATCAATTTCTTCCATTAAATTAGTACATACAAGTGAGTTGAGTCGCTTATCCGCTGCATGGAATTGTATAGATATGGCATTGTATAGATTAATTTCTTTTAATTTAAGAAATCTTCCAACAGTCGTGTGTAATGATCAAGGAACGCTAATCGGTTGGCAACATCAATTTCTTCCATTAAATTAGTACATACAAGTGAGTTGAGTCGCTTATCCGCTGCATGGAATTGTATAGATATGGCATTGTATAGATTAATTTCTGTTAAGTTAAGAAATCTTCCAACAGTCGTGTGTAATGATCAAGGAACGCTAATCGGTTGGCAACATCAATTTCTTCCATTAAATTAGTACATACAAGTGAGTTGAGTCGCTTATCCGCTGCATGGAATTGTATAGATATGGCATTGTATAGATTAATTTCTGTTAAGTTAAGAAATCTTCCAACAGTCGTGTGTAATGATCAAGGAACGCTAATCGGTTGGCAACATCAATTTCTTCCATTAAATTAGTACATACAAGTGAGTTGAGTCGCTTATCCGCTGCATGGAATTGTATAGATATGGCATTGTATAGATTAATTTCTGTTAAGTTAAGAAATCTTCCAACAGTCGTGTGTAATGATCAAGGAACGCTAATCGGTTGACAACATCAATTTCTTCCATTAAATTAGTACATACAAGTGAGTTGAGTCGCTTATCCGCTGCATGGAATTGTATAGATATGGCATTGTATAGATTAATTTCTGTTAAGTTAAGAAATCTTCCAACAGTCGTGTGTAATGATCAAGGAACGCTAATCGGTTGACAACATCAATTTCTTCCATTAAATTAGTACATACAAGTGAGTTGAGTCGCTTATCCGCTGCATGGAATTGTATAGATATGGCATTGTATAGATTAATTTCTGTTAAGTTAAGAAATCTTCCAACAGTCGTGTGTAATGATCAAGGAACGCTAATCGGTTGGCAACATCAATTTCTTCCATTAAATTAGTACATACAAGTGAGTTGAGTCGCTTATCCGCTGCATGGAATTGTATAGATATGGCATTGTATAGATTAATTTCTGTTAAGTTAAGAAATCTTCCAACAGTCGTGTGTAATGATCAAGGAACGCTAATCGGTTGACAACATCAATTTCTTCCATTAAATTAGTACATACAAGTGAGTTGAGTCGCTTATCCGCTGCATGGAATTGTATAGATATGGCATTGTATAGATTAATTTCTGTTAAGTTAAGAAATCTTCCAACAGTCGTGTGTAATGATCAAGGAACGCTAATCGGTTGGCAACATCAATTTCTTCCATTAAATTAGTACATACAAGTGAGTTGAGTCGCTTATCCGCTGCATGGAATTGTATAGATATGGCATTGTATAGATTAATTTCTGTTAAGTTAAGAAATCTTCCAACAGTCGTGTGTAATGATCAAGGAACGCTAATCGGTTGGCAACATCAATTTCTTCCATTAAATTAGTACATACAAGGAAGTTGAGTCGTTTATCCGCTACATATATTTCTTCCAATGAACGATACCTACTTGGGAAGCAAATATTTTGAAAAGAAAATATAGATATATGAGCAGCAACTTTCAATTCACCATCTAGTTCAGAATCTGAGCAATTGAGACAAACCGAACCCTTCTGTGTTTACATCGGGATGAGCTCAATTATTCTATAATTATGTTGGACAGGATGTCGTTTGGTTGCACGCGAAGAGAATGGATGAATGGTGCAGACTCTCAAATGCCAATTCTAAGACTGCCCGCTCAAAATTAGAATAGCAGAATTTGGGTGACCGGTAGTACCTTAGTTAGCGCTGAAACTAAGTGTAAAGGATATCTGGTTAAAGTGTTAAGCATTCGTAAATCTCAGATATTTATAAAATAAGGACCTTTTCTAAGATAAGTTTTTTTTTTTCCCCTGAATTTACTTTGTGATGTTTTTTTGGGAAAAAACAACATATACAAGTAAATTCAGTAGAATCATTCTTCTAAAACGATGTCAACTAAAGTTCTTCAAGAATTGGGGTAAAACTTACTAGTATAAGCACAAAATTACGAGAATTAGGACATTTTGTGATTGAATCGACTTGGGATACAGCATTCTAGAGTTATTTTTTAATCAAACATAAATTAAAACCTTGAAAGTTTCAATATTTTTTCATACCACGTATAAATGGTTACAATGTCTGCGTGTTAAATTTAATTAATCATCTGACATTAAATTATTTTTGGAGCAGAGGATCATCATATATTTTTTACTCTAAATCAAAAAATAATAAAACAAAATATTTGAGAGAGAAATAATTTAAGGACTTTACAATGTTATCTACTTTGATTTATTTCAAAAAGTAATCTTATCCAAGAGTTCACCAGGAGAATTTCTTATTTTATATTTCAAAATCCATCAATAGGGAACTAGCAATTATCATGAGACTGTCCTATTTCAAAAACAAGATTAAGTCTTCCATGAGAAAAGAAACGTGACAGAAGTTCATTTATTTACTTGTTTAAACTTCGTGTGCCGGAATATAGCGCAATGGAGAAAACGTGCCGGTATTGCTCTTTGGAGAAAATAAAAATAAATATTCAATTTAAAAATTCTTACTATCTACTCTGGTAGCATATCTACATTTTATATTATTTTTGATTTCTATATTTTTAAAATAATTATTTAATTAGAAAAAGCATATATTTTTCCTAATAATTGCATGAATATAGGAATTAAGTACACTGCAAACATATTTAATAAATATGCATAACTTAATGATATTTAAATAATTCAAAGAATCTTTTAATTAATGAGAAAACAAATTTCATATTAGTAAACTTTGTGCAACAATTATATATGATAGAAATGCTCTATGTATAAATGATTACAAAATCTTCGCATTAAATATAATTAATTATTTAATATACGTTTAAACTATATGTTTTGAATCAATAATTTAATTATATATGACGCAAATACCAATGTATAAATGATTACAAAATCTTCGTATTATATATGTCGGATATAATATATGTATAAATCCTATTGCTATATATATATTTCAAACAGTTATTTAATGAATGAAAAAGCATACATTGTTTCATTAGTAAGTGAGTGACAGTATATTAGTCATATATACTGGAAATACATTTAATATAATTACATATGTATATAAATATCAATATTTCAAAGAGTTCTTTAAATAATGAAGAATAATATATTTGTATTCTTAAATAGAGACTTCGTGAATATAGGAATTGCTATGCTGAAAAGTATCTATCATAATTGTATATTCTACAAAAATCGACGTATTCTACATGCTGTTTACATCCGCAAAATGAGACTTCGTGATTCCTGAATTTGATAGGCTGAAGTCTTACATAATATAGTTAGAAATCCTATATGTTTGTTTGTTTCTTATCTGGCTGACCAAGTCCACTCAGCCCATACGTACTCATGATTGAAGGGGGAAGGAAGCAGCTTCTGTTGTGATGGAGCACCCGTAGGTAGAAGTCTGACTTTGGCTCCGTCACGCTCTTACAGTCATAGGTGACCGGGACCTTCAGCTTAAAGTGGATTCCGAACCCCTACAAACATCCATGTCACCGCCGGGATTCGAACCCGAAGCCTGTGGTACCAGAGCCAGAGCGCTAGAACACTAGGTCATTCAGGTCCCAAATTTGTGAATGCCAACGGCACGCGGGGTTCCCAAGACGGTCCCCCACCCAAGTACTGACCGCGCCCAATGATGCTTGAGTTCGGTGATCTAACGAGAACCGGTATATTCAGTATGGTATGGCCGTTGGCAATCCTATATGTAATCCTATATATAACATATTTATGTATTTTAACAAATCATCTAATTAAGTAAAAATATACACCTCACATCAGTTGAGCGGTGACTGCGTAAATATAGGAATTATATATGCTAGAAAACGTACCTAATTATTTGCGTAATTATCTATATATATCTATTAAAAAGTCATTTAATAAATGAGAGAAACGTACATTTTGCATAAATTAATTCTGCGAGAGAAAATAAATCGAATATACTGGAAACTAATTACATATATGTTCACAAATATCAAAGAATCAATAAATAAATAAAGAATACTTCAATGGTGTAACACAAATACAAGATTTCAATCAGTAATCAAATATTGTGTTATTCAATAATGATCAAACAAATGTTGTAAATCATAACAATGCAGCAATTATAAAACTTAACATTAACAAAGGGAAAGCATTTTCATATAATTATATGCGCTTTAGTGGATTCATAAAATTGTTTGGCTCATGTTACGAATTCCGGGGCCTGAATGGCCGAGTGGCTAGCGCTGGCGCTCGGTACCGCAGGTTTCGGGTTCGAGTAACGGCGGTGCCATGGATGTTTGTAGGGGTTCGGAATCCACTTTACACCGTAGGTCCGGTTCTTCTAATAGGATCAAAATGGGGGCGTTGCGGGGCATTGTTACTCCGCGTCCGTATCTTCCAAGTTACACGCGCCCACTGGGTAATACAAAAGTGAGTACGTCTGTGCAGCATTTGCCTTAAGGCATCGAAGACGACCATTTCTGTGTTTGCCAGCTGCATTAGAAAGAAAAAAAATATGATTTAAATTCTATTTAACATATTAATAGTACAACTTTGAACAATCAATCTCATTTAATATAAGCATTTTAGGTATGCAATTAATACGTTCAGTTATTGCACAAGTCCATATTAACCCTCAGTTGCCACTTTTCTCATGACAACTTTCTTGTGTTTCTATAATTAATATAGTATATTAACTAAGACATCAAAATTATATTAATATATTAACTAAAACACTTCGAGTGTACTTGTTTTTTCTTTCGCTATGACGTCGTACCATTTTTGCAAGCCAACGGCCATACCATGCTGAATATACCGGTTCTCGTTAGATCACCGAAGTCAAGCATCATTGGGCGCGGTCAGTACCCAGGGTGGGTGACCACCTGGGAACACCGCGTGCCGTTGGCATTCACAAATTTGGGACCTGAATGGCCGAGTGTCTGGCGCTCTGGCGCTCGGGCCCTGGAATTTCCGGTTCGAGTCCCGGCGGTGCCATGGATGTTTGTAGTGGTTCGGAATCCACTTTAGCCATAGGTCCCGGTCTCCTATGACTGTAAGAGCGTCACGGAGCAAAGTCAGACTTCTACCTACGGGTGCTCCATCAAAACAGAAGCTGCTTCCTTCCTCTTCAATCATGAGTGCGTATGGGCTCGTGGGCTTGTGTAAGTGGGATGAAACAACGACAACAACAAACAGCACAATTTTTGCAGATCTTCAACTTAATGGTGTTCTCTCTCTTGTCATCTTGCAGAGATGACGATACAAAAATGATGAAACTACGGAATTATTATCTTTAAGAATTATTATATTAAAATGATTACCTAGATTAAGGGATTAGTGTCTTTAAATTATTTGTCTTAAAAAAAAAAGAATTAATATCTTTTAATCCTTTTAAAAATATTTATAAAATGGAGTAATAACACTCAGAACTTTCTAATTATCGGCGAAATTCACTTGGCTCCATATTACATTTTGCAGCAAATTCTAGTTTATACATATATATATATGTATATATACGCAGCAAACGTCCCACTCGTGTACCTTTGCTGACCAAGCGTCATCGCCAATTGCGTCTGCGCTGGGCCCGGGAACATCGTGATTGGTCCATGGATCAGTGGGAGAGAGTTGCCTGGGTCAGATGAATCACGGTTTGTCATTCATCACGCCGATGGCCGTGTCAGGATACGCCGTCTTCCAGGCGAACAGTTGCTTTCTCAATGTACAGTAGGTCATACACAGGCCGGTGGTGGCGGTATTATGCTTTGGGGGACGTTCTCTTGGGCGTGTATGGGACCCGCGGTTGTGGCAGAGCAGACCATGAATCCTACAGGGTATCTGAACATCATTGCGGATCAGTTGCACCCTTACATGGCCTCTGTTTTTCCAGCTGGAAATGGAATGTTCCAACAGGACAACGCCCCTTGTCACAAGGCTGAAGTTGTGTTGGAGTGGTTCCAGGAACATGATGCTGAATTCCAGTTAATGTCTTGGCCGCCTAACTCACCGGATTTCAATCCGATAGAACACATTTGGGATGTTCTGGGACAGCAGCTCAGAGTTCAAAGACCACCAATTCGCAATATCCCGGATTTGCGTGACCGTTGCTTAAACATCTGGTACAATCTGTCTCCGGCCATCTACCAAGGACTTGTGGCGTCCATGCCAAGGCGGGTTGAAGCTGTGTTGGACGCCAAAGGTGGGCCAACTCGTTATTGACAGGTGGTCATAATGTTTTGGCTCTTGAGTGTATATATATATACCTGCACCCACATTGGGCCACCTTGATTTTGAACTAACACAGCGAAGTATATGGATCATTCACACTTTTGTTAATCCCTCATTGAGCCAAGCGGGTTATTACAGCCATTTCTACAAATTTTACAGTTTTAATTTCGCCATCACTTGAAGAGTTTCGATTTAACCACTTTTTATATTGAAAACCAACACACTGTCCATCCTATAACTTCGATTCTAATCTTCAATAATAGTTCAGCCCAAAAATAATTTTACTTTAATTTTGCTAAAAGTTTTATAGATATCATTTTACTTAACTTCAAAAGGTTCATTTCAAATTTATATGATTTAGTAAAAAGTATTTATGGACTAGGAATATAATAATTAAGAAATTAATGTATAATATATATATTATTAGTTATTTAATATATTTTATATGTATATAACTATATTAAGTATTAGATATTATGAGTTACTAATAATAAATAAAAGTTGAAAACGGTTAGAACCACAAAAGATTAAATTCTTAATCTACAAAGTATGGTAAAAAGAAGACATTTTATTTTTATATTCACTTCTTATAAAGTAATGCCAAAAACAAGTTCTTCTGGATTCCATTCGTGGTTAAAGGTTAAAAGAAGGAAAGAAGAATTCCACCTTTCCCGTTCGTTAAGGAAAGGAATCTCTTACTTATCAGAAAAGGTATTTCGGGGATAAAGCAAAAGTAAAAGCAGACTGGGGGAAAAGAAGCTTAGCAACACAAAGTAAAAGAGGGCATTCAACAAAATTGTTAAGACTTGATTCGGAGTGAAAATAATCGACCAGTAAGGAATGAGTTTTTGTGTGCATCGGAATACGGTTTTCTGTCTGAAACTACTCTCTGATTTAGAGAAAATGTACTTATTCGCATGCATTTTTTATTGAGGGAAGCAATGCACATTTTTGTAAGAATGTTCATAGTCCTGTTCGTTTTAACGCTAGTTGTTTTATTTCTCACATACATTAATCATTTATACATATTTGTATTTAGAAGGTATTTATGGAATGAAATTTGAATGCAACTTTTTTTATTACGACTGGTCGAGTTGGTAGACAGCACGTTGGGCTTCGAATCCGAATGCTTGGTTGAAAACTCGACAACAGATAAATCAGATCGAATAATCCTCTGCCTACACAAAATATGTCCATAATGATTAAGATTGGGAGAAGAAAAGTACAAAAAAGCAAGCTTCGAAACCCTTGGACTTGTGTGTAGCAAATTTTTTGGTACTATAATTAGTGTTCTATAGCATTCAAAATATGCTTTTCAATCTAAAAATATTTGCCTTAAGAGCAGCAAAATTCCAGTCATCAGAACACAACTTCTTCTAATATTTGTAATTCATTCTTCTAATTTGAGTAATGCATATGCGCTGAATATTTCAGTACCGAATTTTTATGACTGATTATAAAGCTCTAGACATGAAAGTAATAGAAGAATTAAAAGATGCAAAACATTTAACAAATTATAACATTTAAAAATATGTAAGTTATTCGTGTATTTTTTTTTATTCGAGACTGGATAAATTTAATGATTTTCTTTCCGATTCATTCTGAATTCAGTCTTTAGTAGAAGGTAGAAATATAACATATTCAGCGTTGTTGAGATTGCACTATGAAAGCGACTAAACTGTATCCACATTGTCCCTTAAAATCTTGGATAAAAATTACCTAAGTATGCCACCTGGTGGTACTCAATATTCATCTTTCTTTCTTGATCCCAACGGAAGACCATCACAATCTATGGTTTTTTCGTACCCACTCTTAGCATAGAAGCCGAAATATTCGATTTGACATCGTTCATTAAGTTTAAAACTAAACACCTTATGAAATAAATACTCAATACTTAATGGCTTCAAATTATACTATTATGGGTGTGGGCCTTATATTTCTCTTATAAGTAAATATTACATATAAGACGAATAAGTTGACAAATTAGAAATGTCATTAAATTTTTAAAAAGTTTAAGAATAAAAGTTTAAGAAAAATAAAAAGATACGAAAATATATAATTTAATATGTATTTGATTATATTTACGTAAAAAACAATAAAATAAATTGTGAAAGTAAATATGATAAGCAAACTAATTAGCGATTTATATACTACGAAAAGAAAAGACATGAAAAGTCTTCATAAATCTAACTAAGCATATCAGTTTATAAAATACGTTTTTCGCTTCAAATATTCTTTAAAATAATTATTCTAATTAGCAATCAAATGGAATTAAAAGGTAATATATTTATAAGATGTCATTAAAGGGTATAAATACAAATAATTGTAATAAATCTTATTAAAACATACTTATATCAAGTAAGCCATTTTTATTTTTTTTTTTTAAATATAATTGAAAATATTATTTCTTAGTTTAAGCACTTATGTCATTTAATTTAAAATTGAACAATACAAAAATGAAGGGCACATTCACCCGTGAGATTTAATGTGTGGAGGAAAATTATTTTTATGATTTTTTTATGCATTTATGTTTTTAATTTTAAAAAAATTGTACAAATGAAAGCTGAATATAAACATAACAAACATTATTTTGACGTTATTTATGTCCAATATCATGACAATATTAGTAAAAACATTTTTAAAAAGTTATGCATATTATGGGTAATTACAAAATAATCTCATTTTAATCATTTTGGAATTTTAACGTAATTAGATCAACAAAATTAAGCTTTTATTATTTTTAAAAACTTCCGTTCAATTCATTTCTATCAAATCTAAGCCAATTTAATGTTTCTAATTAGATGTAGATTTATTTGTTATTGTAAATTAGTTCTTAAAATTTAACGAAGCATTCTATCTAATTACTAGAGTAGTAATTATTTGGTATTTTCTGAAATATAATGAAAAACCTATATTGATAATTGGAAATCAAATATAAATTTCCAATTAAATGAATCTAATCTAATTATCTCAATTTAATTATATTTATTTCAAATAAATTACTTTCAGTGTCCTCTCTAATTACAAGTTTTGTATATTCCACTTTTATTTTAAATATTTATTAAAAAAAATTCCTTTAACTAATGTAGTATATTGCACATATTAAATTATCCAGATCAAATATTAGTAAAGATATTTAAATCAAATATTATTAAAAGACCAAACTTTTTTTTTTTTTTTCGATTTGTGACTACTTGAGGATATTAGATTTCTTCAGTTTTAAACAATGAAAATCATTCCTTTAAATGAGGATAGAATGAAAATAAATTATTTGGGTCAGTTCGAATAAAGACAGACTTGTTTTTTTTTTTTTTTTTTCACATTTGTAAATCGAAGTGCATCATTAACATTATGAATACAAAGCAATTAGAAAAATATTTTAATTTTCAAATCCAAAAATATAAGCTCTTTAATATTATGCAGAGAACTTCAGTATACTGTACTGTAATCTACTTTTGCTTTCTCTATATATTACTATCTTTTGCTATTGCTACCATCTTTTCTATTTAGACTAAGAAATTTTGGCACAATATATACACTCAAGAGCCAAAACATTATGACCACTTGTCAATAACGAGTTGGCCCACCTTTTGGCGGCGCAACACAGCTTCAACCCGCCTTGGCATGGATTAATACCTAATAATACCTTAATACCAGTTAAATACCACTTCCACCTGATCACGTGCCTTCCACGTCATCTAGGCGAGTGCATTGCAAAATGTAGGTGTGAACATAATGTTTTGGCTCTTGAGTTATATTCGTATATTGTGAATAAAAGGTAAATTTTCCTTAGTAAATTTCAAACAGCCAAGATTGGTTTGTCGCTCTACGGTCATCTTGTGCGCACGAGGGCTAAACATACCGGGACCTGCAGTTTAACGTGGATTCAACCACCAACAAACATCCATGCCACCGCCAGGATTCGAACCTGATGCCTGTGATACCAAAGACCAGAGCGCTATCCACCAGAGCGCTAAACAGCCAAGACGGAAGTAATAAAAATGCGATCACTTTCACCGTTCACATCAATGGACAATTCAAATTCAAACGTCTTTACATATATTTAAATAAAAAATATATAAATGTGATACCAGAATTGAATTCCCCGTGTGGAGCCCGAATTAGAATTGCTTCACTGTAACCCATGGACGTCGTACAAGGTGCCATGGCCGATTATGTCCCTGTGCACGGGGTATAACCGGATGTGGCCAAGTCGAACTTCACTCCCTTTTGCCCTTGTCTTTGTGGCGGAATGGTGACTCATGCATTTGTTGTTGTTTCTTATCCCACTTGGCTGGCCAAGCCCACGAACCCATACGTACTTATGATTGAAGGGGAAGGAAGCAACTTCTGTTGTGATGGAGCTTGTAGGTAGACCAGGACCTACGGCGGAAGTGGATTCGAACCACTACAAGCATCTATGGCACCGAAGGGATTCGAACCCGAAAACCTGTAGCATCGAGCGCCAGAGCGCTAGACACACGGCCATTCAGGTCCCAAATTTGCCGACGGCACGCGGTGTTCCCAGGTGGTCACCCACCCAAGTACTGACCGCGCACAATGATGCTTGACTTCGGTGATCGAACGAGAACCGGTATATTGAGCATGGTATAGCCGTTGTCTTTGTAGCGGAAGGTTAGGGAAAAAAAGAAGTTGCTTATTTTACCCTATATCATGAATCGTCGGTTTAAATAGGGTCAAGGACTAATTTTTTAAAACAGAAAATGGAAAGTGTCACAAATTTAAAAATCGACTTTCCCATGTGTATCCTATTTATCCGAGTGCTATTATCTATCTTAAGCAATCACGGCAGCATAAAACTGCTTTGTTTAATAAATTGTTTTCAAATAAAACACTTAAAACTGATTAAGATCTGGAAAAATTAAGAAATTTAAGACTAATTTAGAAAATTTCAATAATTTTTGGAAATTTTAGAAATTGCAGATTTATAAAATATCTGCGATAAAGTTATATGTTATAAAAAATTTCTAATATCTAATATCTGACATAAAATATCTCCAATTCTTATAAATTTCTAATCTAATTTCCTGTTGTTATAACTAAATATTATATTGTTAGCTACAATGTTTTTGCAAATTCCAATTTTTGAGTTATGCTGTTTATTCACATTAATTCTGACATCTTAAATTAAATAAATGTATACCTAGTAAAGGATGAGATAAAAAGTTTTACCTTGCCTTAAATGTAACAGTATGGGAGTCAATATAATTTTCAAAAATATAATATCATTTACAATTATAAGTAAAATTTTCAAATGTGAAAAGTCACTTTAATTAACAATTGATTGTTAATTTTAGAAATTCCTTTCAACATTAAATTATTCAAAAGATACACTCAAGAGCCAAAACATTATGATCACCCCTACATTTTGCAATGAACTCGCCTGGATGACGTGGAAGGCACGTGATCAGGTGGACGTGGTATTTAACTGCTGCTGGAGATATATATATATATATAGCAAATATATATAAATATATATAGCAAATATATATATATATATAGATAGATAGATAGATTTAAGCCGCTTGCAAAAAATGCATCCCGGCCGAAACCCCAATTTTTGTAGGGTTTACACCGGTTTCAATAGATGCATCCCGGTCGAACCCACAGTTTTGTTAGACTTCTCTACCAGTCTAACAAAATCTTGACTTTTGCAGTGGGTGTTTAGGGGATTTGACATACAAAATGCAGTAACGGGACGTCACTTTAAATAAAGCCATTTATTCCTGCGATATTTTACAATGATATTTACATTAATTGTTAAACATTCACAACAATTTTCTACCGCTGCTTGACACAGCCTCTCCCATGTCAGCTAGCGTTCTCATCCGCGCTCATCTGCGGGGCTTTCTTTTCTCATACATGGGGGCCTGTTCCCTTCTCGTGGGGTCAAAATTCAAAATTGAATACTCCCCCATATTGTAAACAGGCTCTATCAAAGACAAGCAACCGTATGTGTCGCCGCCTGCTGATTTCCACAGAAACAAATCCTACACACACACACACACACATATATATATATATATATATATATATATATATATATATATATATATATATATATATATATATATATATATATATATATATGGCCAACTCGTTATTGACAGGTGATCATAATGTTTTGGCTCTTCAGGGTATTTTTAAGAGTTTAAATAGACAACTGATTTCAGTACCACGAATCAGTAATTTTGAAGAGGATAATGTAATATATGAATGTGTGCCAACAAATACATAGCTTCAGATTGGGTGAGAGATTTTGAATCAATATTTTACTTAATTTTTTTTAAATGGCAAAGATAGATAACTAACGAATTAAAGCATGCCATCTTTTCAATATTTTCAAATTTTGAATGTACACTACAAGATAATTATAAAATTTGAAAATTGAACATTTATAATTTTCATTTAGCATATGCATAGGACAAGTGACCGAAGCAATATCTCAATTCAATATATTCGTATAATAGCCTTTCAACACAAATTGATGACTCAAAATATACACTCAAGAGCCAAAACATTATGACTGACCAAACAATACCTTTCACTTACTAATATGTGTGTTCCCATCACACGCAGAAGTAAGTGAAAGAATGATTCTTCAGACTCTCCAGCAGCAGTTAAATACACTTCCACGATCACGTGCCTTCCACGTCATCCAGGCGAGTTCATTGCAAAATGTAGGGGTGGTCATAATGTTTTTGGCTCTTGAGTATATGGTAGCTTAGGCTTAATATTGATGTAACGTGTGTTTCTGCACTTTTGTATATGGTTTTTTTTCCCAGGTATCACCGCATTTTTATGAATCACATCTTTCCACTCTACTTATTTCCTTTCTGCGTATTATCTCATATATCTTTCTTATTTTAGTTTTATATGAAAAATTCGAGTACCATCTAACAAAGAAAATATTCAAAACATGATACCCCATTTATATGTTTTTATCTAAATATATGTGAAAGCATTTAAACTTGAGTTGTTCGTTTATGTGAATGTGAAAGTGATCATATTTCATTACGTCCTTTTAGACTTATTTGAATTTTACTTAGATTTTAAGTCTATGCAAGCATACAAAAAGTAGATTTATTCAATACATCATACTAAAGCTATTTACATAACATTAAAAAGCTTATATTTTTGGATTTGTAATCAAGTTGGTCTTTTAATTAAAATATCTTCTGATCGCTTTATATATTCTTAATGACAATATATTACCTATGCTACGTTCTCTATATCGAATTAAATAAATATCAATAAATGTAAACAATTTTTCATACGAGCGACAAATTGATAAATTATTAATTGAACAATTGGCAAATTATTATTAAACTTAAGATAAATTTTTGTTAATAGTAAAATAAAAGTTAACTATTAAAGAAAGAAAACGGAGAAAAAAAAAAGTGCTGTCACTAATACTAAGTGTCCAGTAGCGCTGAACGCACACTACACGAGAAGTCAAATCATGGATGGATAGAGGGAAAGGGGCAGCTTTTGTCACGATGAAGCTCCCATAAGAAGAAATTTGACTTGGCACCGAGTCGCTGAAGAAAGACGGAAGTGGCTTCGGAGAAGACTTTTTAGGGGACTACTCGCATTGTCATATCGTGTGGAGAAAGCAAAAGAAAATCCCCAGGTGACTAACGAGGCAAAGATGCTACACATCAGAAACCCATCGAGTTTCATCTTTTTGGAAACAGTGTTTTCAGCAATACCGCCTGCGGATGGAACCTCAACCTTTATGCTTCCCAATGGTACACACAATCACTGAGCCACGAGTAGTAGTAGATTTTTTTAAGATAACAATGCAATTATTACTAAACTACCATGATACTAAAAAAATACGATACTCTAAATGAATATACCTTTATATGCGATTACATAAATACCTTTCTCATAAATAATGCATTGATCTAGAAATTTTTAAAAATTAAAATATTTCTTTCAATTTTAGCCATTAAAGAAAACTTAGGATTCCATTAAAAGCTCACGAAAAGAATTTTAAATAGTTCAATGAGGATAATCGATTGAACTATTAATCATGCCATGATTGATAAATTTCATTTCAGAGTTTTATAAAGCCTGTTGATAAATGGTTCTACTGAATATTCGAGCTATAACGAAAATTGGCCTTCATATTTGAGAAAAACTATTTCTGTAGATTTTTATTAAAATTAATAAATTCCATATTTAATTCGATTGATAGCATTAACTAAATTTTTAAAAAAAATATCGTATATCGTATTATTATCGTTTTTTAATGATATCTAAGACATATAAAAATGCATTAAAAGTTATTAGATATAAACTTCTAAATACCAATATTATAATATAAACACATCGCCAAATCTAGGCCAAATGGTATATGGCCTGTCAAATAACATAGATTGATTCTTCTGGCGATGCAGTTTATAGTCGTTGCTTTGAAGATCGAGGAATCCTTGTTCAGATCTTTTGGTTTTTAAAGTTTTTTTTTTTTTTTTTTCTTTTTTTCCCTTTGTATTTTTCTTTTAAAAAACATTATGGAATTGCAGATGAATTTCCAGATTCCTTAAAGCTTTACTTTTTTAACTATTCAGATAATATTTGCACCAATATCTGTATATCTACCATCAGTAAGTTGACAGCATCTTAAATGGCAGGATAGTGTAACTTTCTTCCCGGGAAGAGTTATGTCATTTCTTTCCCCAAAAAGAGAGAAATGTATATTCTTTGTCAAGTACATAATAGTGTATCACTCAAATTTGACAACAGATAAGCAGTGTTGTGTGTAGTTATATTACACACAATTAGTGTTTTGTATTAATGAGAACAACCTGTTACACAAATCTGATAGCGGCATTCGGTGTCATGTATAATGAGGCTCATGAAATTAGCGGATGTCTAAGCGACCTTCACAGGTCGAAAAATTACAGACGGAATATGGACTACACCATGATTTATTGCATAGTGAATGATGATAAACCATGAGCTGAGAAATGTCTACTCTAAATGAAAAGTGAGGGGAATCTCACCCTCTCCCACCCTCCCATTGACAGATTATTTTAAGGGGTGGTTTTAGAGAAGAAAAAAGAGGTACGAGTCGACACTTTACACACGTCGACACACGAGTCATTTTCTCTTTTTCTCTGAATTGCCAGATCAGGCTGGATTTTCCACAATTTGGTTTTGTGTATCACGCCGTCTGATATTTGAGGTCTGCCACAGACCTGGTGAAATAGATTCGACGTAGACTCGATAATTCTGAAAATCTCCGACCTTGGAATAAACTGCACTAAGTAATAAATCGGAATAAACTCTAAGCCGACGTGGAATAAAATGCACTAATTGAAGTAAATCAATTATATTTAATTTTAATTTTTATGTAAATAGAGTTATGTATGTGTATTTTTAATGTTTGTAAATAAAAATTGAAGTGTTCCCATGAACCTGAACCTGGCCATCTTCTTTAAGCCGTTATAGAGAATAAATAGAATGGTCCAAACCGTTTCAATTGTCATACGAGTCAAGGATTCCCGGACACCAGATAATTAAGTCTAAATTCAATTTGTTATCTGGTGAAAAAAATATATATTTCACCAGAAAAAAGTTAGCTGAGTTATTTAATTAAATATAAAACCAAAAACAATTATTTAAACGACTTTTAGCAACATGATTGTGTTCTGTTCTATCAAGAAATAAAAGAATTCTACGTTAATCTCTTTTCCATCGTTTCCATAAAACTTCATTACCAACAATTGCCTACAAAGGAAAAGACTTACACCTTGTCATTTTGGATGTACCGTTTCTCTTAATCATTAATGAGACTACATTAAATAGACGTCAATACTGAACTTCCCTCTTTTAAAGAAGAAACAATAAACGCTAAAGTGAATGCAGTTATCAAGAAACGCTACATGTTTGGTAAGTAAGGATTTTTTCTTCAGATTCGACAATTCGCAAAATAAAGAGATTTTAATAAATAATTGCTCTATAATGAATGTATCTTTTGTAAAATAATGCTGTGATTTAATTAGCGAACACTAATTAACTTTTACACTCACATACGTTTCAGTTGTTGCAGTTAATTTAAATGAAATACTATATTTACATTTAAAAAAAAAAGTACTTAATCTTTTGTAAAAATAGTTTGTTTTTAATAGTATGTCATTTATACATTACTTTGAATTTTGCTGCTTCTGTTACTTATGTTAAATTTGTTTATTAAAGATTTAAAAAAAACCTTTTTAAATGTAACATTATAATTTTTGCGAAGTCTTTTAATTCTTAGATAATTTTATAAAAGATTTTGAAATCAATGGTCATTATTTTGCACTTTAACCTGCATTAAACATGGAGTACATTAAGTAGATTTTGGAGTGTAATGTATTATATTTATTTTCAGTGTACTTCTTGTTGAGTTACTAAGTGTAACTTGTGTACTTCTTGTTACTAATAGTATTAAAAAAAAAAATTCTGGCAGGAATCTATGATTTTTATTTAATTATATAACCATTACTAATGGAAGGAAGAACTGAGTTTGATATAAAACATAACAATCTAACATCTAGTTGGTGACAGTTTTCATATGACAGACATCGAAGAAGTACTTATCATTTTTATCTAATTCATCCCATAACGCAGTCTTTCAGAAGTGATATCTACATAGTTCTCTTTTTAATGTTTTATGCATTTTTTTGCAGCTGGCAAAAACTTAGACAGCTTGGTCTTGGATGCCTTAAGGTAAGTGCCGCACAGACGTTACTCACTTTGTATTACCCAGGGGGCGCATGTAACTTGAAGATACGGACGCGGAGTAACAATGCCCCCGCAACGCTCTACGATCTTATTAGGACCGGGACCTACGGTTTAAAGTGGATTCCGAACCGCTACAAACATCCATGGCACCGCCGGGACTTGAACCCGAAACCTGCGGTACCGTGCACCAGAGCGCTAGCCACTCGGCCATTCAGGCCCTCATGTTTTATGCATATGTTAGATATATTCTTCTTAAATTTCCTGTAAAGATAAAAACATTCAAATTATTTTTAATTGCTGAAATTCTTTTAATTCGTGCTTGCAACATCGGTGGACCTCATGACCCATCTGTGCATCCCGTGGACAGCCCACCAGCGGGCGATGACGAGAGATAGTGGATTACGGAAGGGCTTTTAGGGATAATTGTCACGCGTTTGCGAGAAAACCCGAAAAACTCAAACCAGCGACCCGACTATCCATGCGAAACGCCTTTTAAACATAGTTGGAATTTGCAATCTATTATCTTCGTTATGAAAGCAGTGATTACAACAGAGCGATCGCCAAGGACATCCTTCGTGTATGTTGGGACGCATGTTGCCACCGTGATAGGAATCTGGCTTTAATAGATAGTTTAACAAATTTTTTACTGAGTTGAGTGTTATAAATATTTAAACCTAAAGGCTCGTTCCCACCGAGGCGAGAGACGTGAAGATTCAAGAGGCAAGCGACAAAAGTTTTTCGACCCCTTCACATCAAAACGTCAGAAATAGTTACGCCTAGTGAAAAACAGCTTCGAGTTGAAAGTTGGGCAACTCAAGCGGCGGACTGCAAACCGGTTTAAGGCGACCGCGATGAGGTTAGTGATTGGTCAAATTTTTTCGCTTGCATCTTCTCGCCTTGGTGAGCACGAGCCTTTAATGGTTTAAATGCTAGATGTTTTCGAACAACTTTAGACAAATAATTAAATTTTTAAAATTGCGTGTATTAATGCTAATTAAATTAAAAAAATGTCCAAGTTTAAACATTCTTTCATATCCTTTTAGTTTTGTATACTACAATTAATTAAATTATTAATTAATTTTTCATTGTATTCAGCTACTACATAATGCATAATGAGTTTGCATACTGCAATATTCAAATATACCGCATTTATATTTTCCCGATTAAATTCTATTTATTTGATGACGAAATTTTATAGCTGCATAAAGTATGTATGTTCATGATATGTGACAGAAGTTAGAACCTTTATTTATAGAATATAAATAATTTTATCACATTTTAATATTTTTTAATAATAATTTATAATATATAAATTTCTGATAATAATTTTATCACATTTTGTTAAACTATATCGTCAAAACATTCAGAATATCGGAACCATTTTGTAAGTTTTTCATAACAACTAGTTGAAAAGTGAGTTTATTTCTACTTCAAGTAGCAAGATATTTCAAAGGAATGCCTCCTTCATTCATTGAAAGATCCATACAGGTATTTTTAGGATTCTTTTCTGTTGCTTTTAAAATAGTTCCGTTATAAATCTGTTCTTAGAATAGAAGTAAAATTGAAACCATTTTTCTTTAAATATAAAAATCGAAAGTTTCTGAACAAAATGAGTAGTAGTTTTTTAAAAAAAGAATTTGTTCTCTAACTATAAATGAAAAAATAATAACGACAATCTTTTTTTTGACAAATGCTATCAAATAAAAACCTTTTAAGTTAACTTAAACTTAAATGAAAATTCAAAATAAGTAAAATTTACTTATTATTTATTAAATAATTTAATAATATGTTTTATTTATTCGTAAATTATTTGTGTATTTTTATGTTATCGATTAAAAATAAAAATAAAAAGAATAAAATAAAAATTAAAAATTAAAATATAAAACACTTTGATTAATCCTTGGAATCAAAATGATTTAGAAATTTATTTCAAGATCAAATTTTTCATAGATAATAAAATAAATGTAATTATGCACTCCATAGCAAATAAGTGTAATTTTGTCTGATAATTTTTTTGAAATTTTATGCTTATAACTTAATGTATTTAAACCAAGTGAAAACTAATTAAACTATAAATAAAATTAACTATTTTCCTGTAAAAATTTACAATTCGTTATAGAAGATCTATTTTCTCTTTTATGCTAATGAAAGTAAAATAGTAGATTAATTATACTTTACGAAACTTTTTTTAATTGAAAGTTTTGATGATGTTTGGATATAATTTATGGTGAAATTAAAAATGTGCCATGAAAAATTTAATTAATACAAATGAAAGGAGCATAAAAAAATAATGTATCTTAGAAGTTTTCTTAAGTTTTTTAATATTAATTCGTTTAATGGGCTTCAAAATCATCTGTATTTAAGAATATAAATTTAAGTTTTAAAAACTTGTTTAATTGATAGCACTAAGTAGAAATCTATGTGCTTAATATGGAACTATATTAAGAATAAACTAAATTATTATTTTTACTGAGATTTTAATATATTTATAAGCGTTTTGGATTAAAATAAAATATTTAAAAATATTTACACCAAATAAAATATTTACACCAATCTCATTAAACAATTTTTTTTTTTTTGCATTTTTATTTAAATAAAGCTGAATAGTATAAATTACTTTTAAACTAAAGCTGCAAAATTTTATCAGATTAAAACATTTTGCGTTTTAAACTAAGAGTAAAACTGTCTGCAAAATTTTCGAAATTCAGGGGGGAAAATGCATATTAACCTTTAAAATACATTAATTCCTACAAAGATTCAAACATGAATTTATTTAGATTAAAAAACAACGATAAAACTTTTAGATTTTTTTTATATGTAATGTTTTAAGTATATATATTTTATTGGAAAGGAAGAAAATGCTATTTAAGTTGCCTTATGAAGCTATACAAGTTCTACATAAAATAATGCATAGCTTGTTTATCTTTCTACATCATTTAGGAATTCAGCTCTTCATTTTGCAATAAATAATTCAGAATGCATTTCTGGTACAAGATATTTAAAATCCAGAGTTGTATCTTCTTTGCATTCTAAGATAATGTGCTTTATTTTTGTAACTTTGATGTGTATTATATTTTCATCTTGTGGTTTAAATAGAGTGCGTATTTTTGTTTTTAATCATTTTTTCAATAAATCTAAAGAATACAATTATATAATTTTATTACCAAACGAACAATGCCATTAATTTATATTTATGATATTCATATAAATTATGAAGAAAAATAATATGATATATAACAAAAATTTGTATACTATTAAAAGATTCTCAGTTCAGCTCTGATTGTTGAGTTTTGTACCTTAATTGAATTTATCGGATATTTGCATTTCGTAAACTTGCTTAGATATATAAAATTGTAAACGTGATTCCTCCTACGCATTGCAAGATTGCATTTAAGGCACTCTTGTAGTGCGGAGGAGGAATCACATTTATATATATATATATATTTTTTTTTACGTTTACAATCAGATGCCTTTTA
>BPLQ01006444.1:0-107850 GCA_021605075.1 Caerostris darwini | reverse complement strand
CTTCATTTTGTTTATTTTCAGAATAAATGTAAATATTTAACATTGTATAAAGTAATAAATTATATTTTCCTAAACAATAAAAATAAATAGAGGAAAATATTATTAATAACAAACTAGTATATTTTCGATTTATAGACTTATTCTGCTCACAATTTCTCTTTGTAGTAATCAAAGAACGGTGTAACGAAATTATTCGATAAGAAATAAAAGCTTTATTAATAAAGATATCAAACATCTTTATGAATCATTGACGTGGGTATACTACGTAAAATACTGTTTTGATTCCATTTTATGTTAAATTATTAATTTACATAAATAGCTATCACTGCAAAATAATCAAGAAGAAATAAAAATATTTTGTTTTCTGCTAATTTTGACATTCAATTGTCAATCCCTTCATAAAAAAATTAATAATTTATCGATAACTTGAAGAATATGACGCACTAAAATAAACAATTTGATAATTTACCAAAATGACATATTTGTGTGTTTTTACATCAAATTTTGCCCTTATTTTGCATTACGAATGTATAAATTTCTTTAGACTGTGGGTCACATGTATCTATTCTAAGGTGACAGCGGGCAAAATTCATTTCAAAAATTCTATTTTTTCAGACAAAATTCAACCAGAAATTATGAGACTGACAACCTGTGGCGACATCTATGGAGCGTTAGTTTTAAATTATTTATTCTAAATATATATATATAAATGTAAAAATCTATTATAGCAAAATTAAAAACATCAGTTTTAAAGTTTCAAATTAATTCAATTATTAATATCTTCAAATATTAATGAAATCAATTCAAATTTATTTTTTATTTTACGCAATTAAGGTTGAGATTTGTTAATTTTTAACTATTTTAAGAAATCTAAGATTTATGCGAATTATTCTAGGAAAAATAGTTAGAAGATTTTGCCTCTTAAAAGTTTTTTATTAATAATTAAATTAGTTAATTCTACATATTTATTTAAATTCCAGTAATCATTAAAAGTATAATTTAAAAATATTAATAAAATAACTCAGAATTTTTCATATTTTTTTCCCCAATAAATAATGTTATATATGTTAATTCTTTGAAAAGACTATCCTATGATCATGTTTCGTATAATTTAAACGAAGAATTTTAAACAAGAAATATTTTTTCATGCTAAAAAAAAAAAAGAATATACTATGTAAATAACAATATTAATTAAACTTTCGTAGCCCATGAATTTACAATTGATAAAGCAATGAAATCCTTATTCTATTCTATTATTATTTTAAATAAATGAGCATTAACAAAAAGCTTTTACACATTTAGATGAAATTTTGGTTATTTTATGGATCTTTTACAAAATATATTTAATGAAAAACAGATTATAATTTAAATTTAATAAAAATGTTATTTATGCATGTTAAATTTAATTTATGTGATGTTAAATTAAATTTATTTAGCATAAAATAAAAATTAAATTAAATTAAATTTATTAAAATTATTAAATTAAATTTATTAAAATTATTAAATTAAATTTATTAAAATTATTAAAGTAAATTTATTAAAATTATTAAATTAAGTTTATTAAAATTATTAAATTAAATTTATTAAAATTATAAAATTAAATTTATGAGACATAAAATACATGTTTTGAGAAAATGTATATCCATCATGTTCGAAATCATTGAATGTTCATTCTATAAAAAGAAGTAACAAATCTTCCTAATTTTCTAAACTTTTTTTTTATGAATTTAAACTGGATTAGAAAAGTCACAAGAATATTTAAAAATGTTTTGTTAACTTTTTTGCTAAATATTTTCGAAATAATAATCTCATTCTTAGAAAGCCTTATTTTTATTTTTATTTATTCATTTTTCTGGATCATAGGTGGGTCTCACATTCCTCACTTGAAGGACAGACGCCAATGATCCATGGCAGGAAGACATTGCCTCCCGAGAGGACTTTTAAGGTTTACTGCTCTGCTTTTGCGTGTCGTATGTGAGTAGACCCATAATAATCTAAAAAATAACCTGATTGTTGATTCGAGAATAATGCCTTGAAGATGACTGATCATCGCTCCTCGTTTCTGAAGGCAGAGACTGCAAAGGACGCCGCCAGCGAATTCGAATAAGGACCTTCCTGCATGCTAGTTGTGTACATTATCACTGTGACCCAAGTTGGCTGCAATCATCATTTGAGAATTATTTTTGCCCGATTCGTGGCTCAGTGGCAACACACGACGCTGGTGAGCATTAGGGCGGTAGCTCAATTCGCTGGTGGCTTGGTTGTAGATGCTGTTTCAAAAAATAAGAAGAATCGATGATGTTTGTGATGTTCAGCATCTTGCGTCGTGAGTAGCACTACCTGGTGGGAGTTTTCCGGGTTTTTTCCCGTACGATACACAACTGCTGAGTAGTTACAGTCAAAACGTCCTCTCGGAAGGCACTGCCCTCCTTCTTCAGCGACTCAGAGCCAAGTTAGGATTCTACCTACAGGTGCTCAATCCCAACAGAATCCCAACACCCCCTTTCCCTTCTTCCATGAGACAACACGGCTCTTGGACTATGTCTAGATAAGGGGTGCTAACCCAGATTTTCTTGCGCATATAAAATTATATATCCCTATATTAGATTTAGACCCACTATGGACATTTCTTGGAGTTGAAACATAATGAGTCATTTCTGAATTGAAACATAATGAGTTATTATTTTAATGTTTACTATTATTCTTACATGTTCATCATGTTTGAGCTTATTTTGTGTTTGATCAATTCCATTTTCGAAAAACACGATTCGCAGATACAAGTTGAACCCAAAGCACTGACAATTTTTTGTGCCAGATTTCTCTTTTGTGATGTAAATGCTGTAAAAATCTATTTATGATTCTGATGTTTCAAAAATGTGTTTTATTTCAATTTTGCATTGTAAGTCAACCAGTTACATTAAGAGATATTCTAGGTCCTACTCAATTTCAACATAAGGAAGAGATAAATATATTTCTATAATTTTGTTTAATTTGTCAAACTCTAAATTATTGAATCGACTTTCAAAAGCATTTGTAAGTTTTCTTATTTCTTTTGCATATTTGATATAATTTTGAATATATGGATGCACACATAATTTATTTTTTAATACACTGGTTTTCACTACTTTAGTCATTATAAAATAAAAATATTTTGTAAAAGTATGATCAAATCTCACGATTCGCAAATATATTCAAAGAGTGCCGCGGGTTGGCCACCTCTGGTCTAGATGATGCTGTTTACCAAGTGCTGTTTACCAAGAAACAACAACAAGAATTATTATTTTATTTTCATACTCAATAATATTTTTCTATGAAATATGTTTATTTACATAATATTTTTCTTATGAATGTAAATAAAAAAATTAACCGGAAAAAATAAAACTGCTGTATATAAAAATTTGCCCTGCTTTTGAAAAACACTATTCGTTTTTGCAGAGAAAACACCATTTATACTTCAGTAACCACTCATCATCAAAAAATAGCTCATCTTTATCATCACTTTGCACAGTTTCAGTAATTGTTTTATCTAAATATCTCTCAAGTTTATAGATGGATGATCCTGATACGTGTTACACACGGAAAGAGACATCTGGACTCGGGCCAAATTGCAAATGAAAAAATAAAAAAAAAGAAAGGGAGCACACGATCAGATACCAGACCATGCCACATCCTTTTGCTGAGTTCCAAAATTGCCGAAATGGATCTAAAAAAGATACTGTCAAAAAGATTCGGCATCAAATCGAACATTCTAGTAGCATTGGCTGCTTTTTGGGTTAATTTTTGTCTTTTAGGTGTTCTGCGTTCGAATGCTGTGATTTACAGAGCCCTTGTTGATGTTTTCCATGTCAACAGAGAAGATGCAGCATGGCCTTCTGGGATATTCGGTTTTTTCATGTGCGTTACAGGTTAGTTGTTTTCTCAATCATAGCAACAGCTTCTACTCTTTTACTAAAACAAGATAAAGATGTAAATACTGCAATTTTTAAGTACAAGCAATTTTGTTGAAAGCTTAGTATATTTTTAGTTCTTAACTCGTTAGATTTTACTTTAATATTTTCTTAAATAAAATTTCTGTTTAACATAAAATGATTAAAAAGTCGTTATAAATCTATAAGTAGTTTTGGGAGAGTAAGCTAATTAATTATTGCATTATTTATATGAACAGTTATTCATCACATAAAATAAATTAATGTAGTTTATTCGTACAGAATTAAAAAAAAAATTTAACATTAAAAAGAAGTTGTTTTATCAAACATACCAATAGCTTCTAATCTACTAAAATGAGATAAAAATTGTAAATACTGAAATTTTTAAGTACAAGTAATTTTTTTGAAAGCTTAGAATATTTTTAATTCTTAACTCGATAAATTTTACGTTAATATTTTCATAAATAAAATTACTGTTTAACATAAAATGATTAAAAAAGTCGTTATAAATATGTAAGTAAGTATTCGTTCTTTTTTTGGGAGAGTAAACTAATTAATTATTACATTATTTATATAAACAGTTATTAGTTATTCATCACATGAAATAAATTAATGTAGTTATTCGTACAGAATTTAAAAAAAAATTTAACATTAAAAAGAAGTTGTTTTATTAAACATAGCAATAGCTTCTACTCTTCTACTAAAATGAGATAAAAATGTTTTATAAAAAAACGTAAATACTGCAATTTTTAAGTACAAGTAATTTTGCTGTAATCTTAGAATATTTTTAATTCTTAAAATTTCTGTTTAACATAAAATGATTTAAAAAGTCACTATAAATATGAAAACATTCATTAATTATTATGATATTGACTTAATAATTACAACATTTACGTAAACTGTTATTAGTTATTTATCTCATAAAATAAATTAATGCTGTTTATCCGTACAGAAGTAAGAGAAAAAATTAACATTAAAAATAATATATTAATTTTCGTAAAAAATCAATTTAAAGTAACAATAAAATGTCGTCAAAAATAATTTTTAAATAAAATCATTTAAATATTAATTTAAGCATAAAAATGAAAAATATTACCACTGATTTTAGTTAATTAACTCAAATTGTTTTTACACTTTCTTCAACATTTATGCAAATAGTTATTCGTTATTCATCACATGAAATAAATTAATACAGTTTATCGGTACAGAATTAAGAAAAAATAATTTAATAAATTAAAAAGAATATATTAATTTCCGTACAAAAATCAATTTAAAGTAACAATAAAATGTCTCCAAAATATAATTTTTAAATAAAATCTATTAAATATTTAATTTTAGCATAAAAATGAAAAATATTACAACTGATTTTAACTCAAATTGTTTTTACACGTTCATTCTCTTTTTACAATTCATTTTAAATCTAATTAAGTTTTGTTCATATATTTCAAAATATTAGCATTTTGTTGATTCTTCTATACTTCAGGTTATAGTGATTTTTTACAACAAACTAACTTATTTAATTTCAACAAGTTTCATAAATAAAATTTTTTAACATAAAATACAAAAAAAATCAATATAAGTATAAAAAATTATTTATTAATTATTATAACATTAAATTAATTATATATTACAACATGTATGTAAACAATTATTAGTTTATCGACACATAAATAAATTAATGCTGTTTATCTATATAGAAGTAAGAAAAAAAATTTACTATTGAAATAATATATTAATTTTTATTTTTCTATAAAGATAAATTTAAGGCGATAATAACGTTATTCTAAAAGATTACCATATTATCAAACAATGTTAATAATTTTTTCCAAAAAAAAACAATTAAAGATATTTAATAATAAATGTTTTTGGCTATCATAATGGATTAAGATTTTACGATAATTTTTAAAATATTCATTAAATTTTACAAAAAGTAATTTTTGTAGGTTTTGTAGAATTGAAATTGCAATTTTTTCTAATCAAATTTAAATATAAGATGAGGAATCATGTATTTTTTTAAATAACTAAAATAATAATTTTGTAAAATTTACTTTTTTTTTTTTTTTCAAACAATATATCAGGATGTAGATATTTATCAGGAGGGATTCTACAAAAATTAATAATTCTACTTATTTTTTAAATTAGCTTAAAATTATTTCATTAAAGATTTATAAATTATTTTTAATTATTTATTGGAGACTTATTAATTATTTTATTAAAGATTTATTTTATTTTGGATTATTTCTTTAAAAAATTTTTGTTGTGATCCAAATTTTCACCAATTATTGTATAGCATGAAATAAAATAAAAAACAATTATATTAATAGAATAAATAATTAAGTTCAATACATGCAGTAATTAATTGAACCATTTTTTATATTTTTTCTTCATAATTTAGATAATTATATCTATATAATATATTCATTACATTATTAATTGTATTTCATTATAATTATATAATATAATTTTTTTCTTAATTTGTTTAATATTTTTATATCAAAACATTATAAATATTTGACATATTTGATAATAGAATCAAATGGAAGACAGAACTGAAAACAGAATTAAAAGCTTTTTTTGTGATACAAAAAATAACATCGTTATCTTTATGGTAATACTAAACTTCACCCAACGATCTTACTTTCTGCACACATCCTACTAATACAAATAATGCATTCATGGTATCTGTATTTGCATTAATTTTATTGCTGAATCAAGAACATTCATTTGGGTTGAAACGATGTTCTCAAGGATTAACCAACCATTCACACAGTAAATCAGCTGCTTTCAAAGTATTTTTCTGCAGATATACGTAATCATTATTTCTATGATATTTTTAAACACCACAGCTGAGTAAGACAGATTTCTAAGCAACGAGAATTTAATATTTACTGATGAAAAAAATGTATCAGTTGCAGTGACTTAAAATGCATCGTTAATGATAAATTGAGCAGTTTTATAACAAGGAAAATTACGATTTTTTAAAATAAATATTATCTTCGGAAATAAAAACAATTATCAAAAGGTTTTTTTAAAAAAAAATCAAAAGTTTTATTTATATTAAAATATTGAAATATTTACGTGCATGTTTATTAACGAATACTTTTATTTAACCTTTATTAACTTTTATTTAACTTAATCTTTAATATGTTTAAATAATTTTTTTTAAATTATTTAAACATATTAAAGATTTTGGATTATTTCTTAAAAAAATGTACTTTTGTTTTGATCCAAATTTTCACAAATTACAGGTTAAAAAACAATTATAGTAATGCAATTAATAATTAAGTTCAATACATGCAATTATTATTTGAACCATTCTTTTATAATTTTTCTTCATAATTTAGATAATTCTATCTATATAATATATTCATTATATTATTAATTATATTTATATAATACAATTTCTTTCCTAATTTCTTTAATATTTTTATATCAAAACCTTATGAGTACTGGACATATTTGATTATAGAATCAAATAGAAGACAAAATCGAAAACAGAATTAAAAGCTTTTTTTTTTATACAAAAAATTACAACGTTATCTTTATGGTAATACTAAACTTCACCCAACGACCTTACTTTCTGCACACATCCTACTAATACAAATAATGCATTCATGGTATCTGTATTTGCATTAATTTTACTGCTGAATCAAGAACATTCATTTTGGTTGAAGCGATATTCTCAAGGATTAACCAACCATTCATACTGTAAATCAGCTGCTTTCAAAGTATTTATCTGCAGTTATACGTAATCATTATTTCTATGATATTTTTAAGCTGGGTTAAGGCAGATTTCTAAGCAACGAGAATTTAATATTTAGTGATGAAAAAAATTTATCAATTGCAGTAACTTAAAATATATCATTAATAATAAATGGTGTGGTTTTATAACAAGGAAAATTATGATTTCTTAAATAAATATTTTTTTTTGGAATTTAAAAAAGTCTTCAGAACTTTTTTTTTTAAATATCAAAAGTTTTATTTTTATTAAAATTATGAAAATCTTTACGTGCATGTTTATTAAAGAATACTTTTATTTAACCTTCATTAACTTTTATTTAACTTAATTTTTAATACGTTTAAATAATTAAAAAAATTCTTTAAAAGTATTTAAAATTAAGTTAAATAAAAGTTAATGTAGGTTATTTAATTTTATTAATTTAATAAAATTATAAAGATATAAAATATAAAATATTAAGGATATAATATAGAAAGCAATTCTATTAATGCAATTAACACTTTTCTGTAATTAATAATAATTATTTTTAAATATTAAAAATTTTTAATTATTAATAACTTTCTTTAATAATAATTTTCTTTAATTTATAATTATTTTAAGTTTCAGTTTTATTAAAATATTGAACATTTTTATGAGCATGGCTAATAACGAATATTTTTTATCACCTATTTTATGAGGACATAATACTTTAAATCAAAATTTTATTATCAATAAAGTAATTTTCCTAGTATATCATATGGTTTCTCAAGCTATTAAATATTAATTCGAATTTTAATGAAATCTCATTTGCTGTTATTTAAAAAATTACGGAACAATTCTAATTTAAAAGAAAAAGATTCATAATTCCAGAATAAAATCAATCATTATTCTTATTGAAATTTTTTTTTTATAGTTTTTATAAGTTATCTTATCGAATGATAAGAGAAGGTCAATGTTTTAAAAATATTTACCTAATGTTTCGACATGAAAAGTATTAATAAATACTGTTTTGACTTACTGCTTATGTTCCACATATAGTTTCCAACTTCAGTTACATAATACGACATTAACATCACATTTTAAGAATACATTTTGACAAATATGGAAATATGATTTCATATTGTAACCATTTTTTTCCTTTTCAAATTTTGGGTACTTAATATGTAATGCTAGTAATCCTTATGGAGACTCCTATTTCTAATAATTTTTTTTAATAACAAATTTCGAGGAAATGGTTCAGGGATTTTTAAATTTTTATTAGTAATTTAGTGAGAAATTGTTTTGATATTTTTTAATATTTATATTAAGAATTTACGAAGAAATTGTTCTGATAATTCTTTTTATTCATATTAATAATATGCTAGGAAATTGTTCTGGTGACTCATTTTATTCATATTAATATTATGCTAGAAAATTGTTATAGTAACCCCTTTTATTCATATATATATGCTAGGAAATTGTTCTGTCAATTCCTTTTATTCATACTAACAATATGCTAGGAAATTGTTCTGGTAACTCATTTTATTGATATTAATAATATGCTAGAAAATTGTTCTGGTAACTCCTTTTATTCACATAAATAATATGCTAGGAAATTGTTTTTTTTAACTTCTTTTATTCATATTCATAATATGATAGAACATTATTCTGGTAATTGGATGAGAAAAGATTCTCAGAATCACACTGAATTGATCAATAGGATTCTAATACTTGCTTTATAATTTAAAGGGCAGTATTAAGAAAAGAAAATTGATAACTTTTTTCACCGAAGCAACAATAATTGAAATCTTTAGCATTTTACATTAATTTTATTTTTTTTAAATGGCAGTCAGTGTTTTTTATACCAAAAATATTTGAGTTTCCCAAAGAGAGATAGTGATTGTATAATTTTATATTTAATTTAATTGTAGAATGAAGTTTTTTTTATGAATATGATAGATATTAGAATATTAAGTAGACATAATTTCGATACAACAGGGTAATAATAATGTATGGAATAACATTATTATGGCTTATAATGCTATGCACTATATGCTTATATAAACTATACTTAATGCACTATACCTTATTATGACTAATAATAATGTATAGTGCAGTGGTCCTAATAGGATCGTAGAGCGTTATGGGGGCATTGTTACTCCGCGTCCGTATCTTCAAGTTACACGCACCCCCTGGGTAATGCAAAGTGAGTAACGTCTGTGCAGTGCTTGCCTTAAGGCATCCAAGACCAAGTTGTCTAAGAGTTTGCCAGCTGCATTGGAAAAAAAAAATAATAATAAAAGAATTACAAATGCTTTATTGAAAAAGTCTAATTCCTTGTAAACAAATCTATTTAGTTCCTTAATAAATTAAAAAATAAATTAATACCATTTAAGAATGCACATACAAAATATACGGAATAATAAAATGAATGGATGGATGCAATTACTTAATTTAGTTTAATTAACTTCTCGCAGTGGACTTATCTGTTGCCTTGGATTCAATTATTAAAGAAAGACTTTTTTTAATCAACACATATGTTGAAAATAAGCTTAACGGAAAAGCCATCATTTACCTGAGAAAATGTAAACAAGGAAAAATACTTTAATAGTTTTTTCAATGTAAGAATAAAAAAGGGACCTTTGATAATTAAAATGAATAAAACATGTAAAGAGACCCAAACCTTTTCATTAGCAGTGTAAAGTATAGAACTTGTTAAGTTACATGTCAAACTACTGCTTCCTTTGATATTGCTTTAGTTTAATTCGTTCCCTTATAATGTTTGTGATAGTTACGAATCTTTTTAGGTACTGAAGGATTTCTGCTAAGAAGTTGTCGCTTTCCAACACAGCCTTGAAATCTTGAACGACTTCGTCCACAGTTCGCAATTCTCTTCAAAATTGTCGCGGCCCTGATGGCAAATTGCTAGCACTCTGGCCTTTGGTACCACAGGCTTCAGGTTCGAATCCTTGAGGAGGCATGGATGTTTGTTATTGGTTTGGAATTCCCGTTAAACAGTAGGTCCCTTTCTAATTAGCCCAACATATATATAAAATGACCGTAGAGCGACAAATCCAACCACTCTTCAAAATTGTAGGAAGGCAGGTGCATGGCCCGTGCTTTCAATGACAACTGTATTCTTGGCAAAACGAAAACTGGGAGTTTTGGATTCCAGTTGTCAAGCTAATCTCCTATAAAGATTTCTATAAGGGGTTTGAGATGTCTGATTTTTCTCTCCGCTGGATTATGAGAAAATAAACTGGTATTAAATTTTGACTAGCGTTAAAGGTAAACTAAATTCGTTGAAGGACAAAGCTAATGAACTAGGTTAGATGTTACTGATGATTCTTTTTAGTATACCATACCACAAAAACTGCGTTTAGCGTTATGACACATTCACGTGCAATATCTAGAGAAAGAGGAAATAACTCATTATGTAGCACAAGCTTTTATAATGAAGATCCATTTGTCGCCGATTTCAGTTTAGAGCAATCGTCTAAATAAGTATATAGAGATTATCCGAAACCACTATGAGTAAACAGGGCTTCTCAGCAATCTGGCAAATTTGCAATTTGTAGCTATTTTAACGAGTGCATTTAGGAAATTTTTTTGTATAATTAGAGATATATTTCTTCATGCCTGTCCAACAATAGCCTGTTTGCATGTTTTCTTTTTGCTTGAATAATGTTTTTTGCATTAATGATACAAGCTCATGAGTGGGAAAGACAGTTGGGCTTCTTTTGAGTCTGAATCTGATACATAACTGTATAGTATTCCTTAATGGCGAAAACCTCTATCTACTCAGTTGGCATAAAGTTCAGTTTTTTGAGTATATTCAAAACTTTCAATAATTTATCTCAAATTCAGCTTTCAGTAATTTAAGCTGGGATTCTCGGATGTCTTTTGAAGTTCTTGCATGTCAGTTACAATCATAAAAAACTTCGCAAGGTGCGACATAAGGAGACTCACTATTCAATAATAATTTGGTAGTATTTTGTAAAGTAATACTTTAATCGAGAGGATTCAGAAAAATGCGCCACTATGGAGATCTAGGCCTCCCTACTTGACCCTGCTGTTCTTAATAAGTGTGTGCCGATAAGTGCATGATTTCCTTTGACACTATCATTTTTGTTGGGATAACCTATCTTTGAACTTTTAATGTTCACAACTGTAGTGAGAATTATAATTCTTTGAATTCTCACATCTTCAAGTTTTATGTCAATAGTTTTGTAGTTTTGCTAACTCAATATAGGCTATGTTCTTTTAGAAGATGATATAGTTCCTTGCGATTCACCGGATGTGTAGCACCAGATAGGCACACAATGCTGCTTGTGTGTTACAATAGGAAATTTTGATGACGCTCGATATCGCTTGGCATCAAACTTTAAAAAAACTCCTTTATTATACATTTTTTCCCTTTGGACTTTTCTGAAGATTCCTCTCAAATTTATAATAATTCTTTTTTACTCAAAGAACTTAAAGATGAAATTCGCACTACTCCCAATACTTCTCCAAAATGAAAGTATTCCGGCAAAACTTACCAAAATCCTTCCAAACTGCTATCTTTAACAGTATTACAGATTTTTAATAACATTTGGAGAACAGGTAACATACCGGAAAAGTGGTTTACTACACAAGTCATTTCTATTCAAAAACCAAACAAAGATAACAGTTCCTTTAATTATTATTTACCAATTGTTTTAACTTCTATTTAAAATTTTTGAAAGAATCGTGCTCAAGAGAATCATTCATTTCTCAGGTTTCAATAAATTTCATTATTATCATTCAGTATTTATCCCTTTCAATTGGCTGTATGTATATTCTCTTACTCCTTAACCATAAAATCGTTGAAGTTATGAAATCAAAATATTTTCATCTTTATTAAACTATATACCTCATTAGCAAATGATTACGTTTCTAGAGATGGACTACTTTATAAAATTTTATAGTTAGGAATCAGACCCCGCAGAAAAGTATATTCACAATTTTATCAATCACAAGGATTTTGTTGTGAAATGGAGAAACACTGTTCAATAAGGTAGTGTTCTTAATTTTTTTCTTTTCACGATTTACATGCGAGATATCTTTGAAATCATTCATAATCATACTAATGGTTTAAAATACGCAGATGATATCTTTCTCTTCAGCAGTGACCCTCCCCTCTCTATAAATATCTCAGATTTGAAAATTGTTCTCCACGTCTGAAATATCCCTTTTTGTCAATTTTCTGGAAAACTTAAACATTCCTCCTTTCTTTTTAAATCTTAATTTGCATCCAATCAGTAAAAATGATAAAATTATTTTTCACCTAGATGATTTATTATATCAAAACAAAAAATTACCACATCACGTAATCAAGAATGATTTTGAAAAATATAAGGAACGACATATAAAGTTATTTTAGTGACTGAAGCATCAAAACCTCTTGTTTGTTCTCCTTAGTACAAAACACTAATTCCATGTAATATAACTAACCAAAAATACTGCTAGTCTGCTGTCAAATTTCAGTGATGGGTTGATATTATTTACTTGTTAAATAATATACATTCCTTTCTCCTGAGAATGAAATGCCAAAACTCTTCCCTTAAAAATGCTACACCGTTTCATATACTCAATATCTAGTATTAATTTTTTTTGTTATAAGAATCTTCATCTGGGATGATCTTCAAATTACAATAATATTTTTTGTGATCAAATCTTCACTGTATTTTTATCAATCTTTGCATTTGCACTCGCAGCTCAAAATTGCATTATCCTATCTGATAGTCTCTCAACCCTTCAGGCTCTACAAATTTGGAATTTTCAATCAACGTGAGTCATCAAACGTTTCCGAAGATTACCTAAGAAAATATTTGAACTCAATTTTATCTTTAGAATTTATCTGGACTCCAGGTCAAGTAGGCATAACGAAAATAAACTGGCAGATTCTTTAGCAAAATCTCGCGAGACTCCGATTGAATTTCTCCCGAAAGTACTTTTTTTTAAACAAACAAAACACTTAAAAACAGATGAAAAATGGTCAAGAGGATAATATGCTAAGGATTTGATTCATATAAATAGCATTAAACCAAATCATCAATTTTTTTCTTGTCAATGGAAAGGAAAACGTGCTACTCTCACGATTTCGAACTGAAAACTATCCTCCCAATGTTAGACTCAATAGACTTGGTTTAACTTGTCCGACGTACGTGCTCAAGCTGCAATAAATCGAAAACCCAGGGAAATATTCTATTTCAATTAATTAAACATAAAAAAGACGGACAAATTGAGAAAGGCTTTTTGGTATAAGGTTTATCTTATCTTTATTCTTTAAACCAGCGATGCTTGCTATAAAACTACATCTATTATTAATTTTCTGCGGAAAATTACTTAGTATTCTTGCTTTAACTTTTTATTCTTCTTTTTAGGCAACAGAAATTTTGCTTAACATCTCATTTTACAATATTATTATTATTTTTTATTTTTATTTACTACCTTTGGGAGAGATAAAATTTTGTTGATTTCAGATTTTCTCAGGATCTTTAACATTAATATAAATAAGATAATGAAGATCCTGAGAAAATCTTAATCAGCATAATCTGTAATCATAAATAATAATTATATAGCATTATTTCTTAAGAGCAATCAGACAATTTGAGATAAAGTAGCTAGCATGGGCATAAATCTCAAAGTACTTAGTCAAGTCAAGTCAAGTCAAACCATTTCTGCAAACAAAACAAAGCAAACTCTTACCAGATGAGCCTTTTTTAAAATAATAGTTCTAATAGCATTATTAGCATAGTATTATAATATATATTATTATAGTAATATTATTACTTAAATAATAATTATAATAGTATTATTTCTTAAGAGCAATTGCTTAAATTCAAATAAAGAAGCTATGATTTAAATATATAAAAATCTCAAAGTATTTTGTCAAGTCAAACCATTTCTTCAAGCACAACAAAACAAACTCTTACCGGATGAGACTGTTTTTTAAATTATTTCTACTTTCCTGCGGTAAGGATTTAATAACAATACCGGGGGTCAAGATCCACAATCGTGGTGAAGAACAGACTTACAAGTTGAAAAAATTTTTATTACCGAGCAGTGGCCGAGAGAATTTTTTAAATTACCCGAAAACGTTGGACGCCCTTTTAGGATTAATTATGATGGGACCAAGTTATGTAATAATTATTTATTATATTTTTAGTTACATATGGATAAACACCCAAAGTTAATAACAAAATAAAAAGAAAGGTGTGATCACATAAAGACAGTTCTTGGCCATTATTCAAGAAGTCCTATTAGTATGAAGAGAGCGCTGCTATTGCCCTGCAATATGTGTTGCCAAACATACGAAAGTAGTGGTTAATAATTTTATTCAATTCCTTCTATTAGCCCACACTCTGCCTATATATATCTTGTTCAAATTTTCAATCGCTCATAAAATACTTGTTATTCATCCACTGAAGTTCAAATACATTTTCTTTGAACTTGTAGTGGATGACACTGGATGTTAATACAGTTTTTGCAAATATTAATTCAGTAATTAAATTTAATTAATTCATTTTAGTTTTTTTTTTAGATTTAAGTTGCATGTATCTACCAATAGATGGCACCAGATAAATTTAAAAAAATGAATGAAAATTATTTATGCAGGACTTTCTGCAATATAGTGAAAAAAAAGTAAGAATTGACTTTAAAATTTTTTTTTTTATATTTCTTGTTTTATTCCTTTAGTCTGTTTTACAGAATGAATCACATTTCAAATAACAGAGTCATTCAGTTTTAAGAATAATTAGCACACTTTTTTTTAAGATTTAATAAACAAATTCACTATTTTTGTTTTTTAAAATTAACTGTTTTTGTTTTCTCCTTCTAGGTTGTTTTATAGAAGGAACCACATTTCGAATATAAGAACCAATTAATTTTATGAATAGCTGGCACATATAACCCGGCATTGCCTGGCTTCAGAAATAAAAATTATTAACTGTTTTATATCAAAGAACTACAGTTGGTAAACATCATCAATAATAAGCTGCCAACAAACTTTTCTATTGAATTCGTAATTTCTAATATAAAAAGACGAGTATTTATTTACTAGTCCAAAACATCTAATAACTTTCATAAATAAGAACATGAGACACAAACAATAATTAAAGAAGCAAAATTTCAAAATAGTGTCAGATGCTAAAAGATATGTGATGCTATTTTCCATTCGTGGTTTTTAAACAAACAATTATTAGTGTCATCCACTGGCAATAAAAAGTATTTAATATCTGATGAAAGGATTACTACTAATAAATTTTTCATAATTTTTGACTACTCATCAGAAAAATAATAGAAGTACATTTATTTTCTTTGAATTTCAGTGCTATAATTTTTAAAGTATTAGAATAATTTAATAGTTATAACTATTTAATATCTGTTTCACCCGACTTCGCTCGGTGCTCAAAAACGTATAATTAGATTTAAAATGTCAAATAATGAAAATATTTTTGGTTAGTTATATTTTAACATTATTATTCGCTACTTTTCCATTTATGGCATAGATGTCAATATGTATTGAGTGTTAACAATATTTTTAAAATGTAGGTTGTTGTTTTATTTCGATTGTTTACATTCGAAATTCTACGCAAATATAAGATTGATAGGGACATAATGATATGGATGTCATAATAATATGGATAATGGATGTCAGTAAAATACCTTTTAATGTGAACAATGAATCAATTGGTTGTTTATTTAGTATTGCATAAATATTAAGAGATGCTCTCTCTCTCTCTCTATATATATATATATATATAACAAAATGTTTGGATTAAAGGTGATGTACTTTGTTTATTTTATCTTTATTTACATCATTTTAATTACCAATAATGTAAGTTACATTTATTTATCAGTTAGAGCTCGGTAGCATTGCTTGTTTTTCTGTCATTTGCAAGCAGTGACCATTCTTAACTTATTAAATACATTGCTATTTTGTGATATCCTCACATTTTCTTAGATCTATGTGCTGTTATTCATTTAAAGTGAATTCTGGTCGGATTAAATAGTTTTCTTTCCTTAGGCGGCATTGCAAATTTAACATTAAAAACCGGTGTGGAGTGCAACGAACTCATTCTCCCAACCTCACGCTGGACAGACTAGGCTCCCTTTTGGCTATCAAATTTAAAACATCCAGTACAAGGGAAGGAATAATAGCGGTTAGAAGAAGGGATCGAAAATTCATATACTACAACAGCGCAAAAAATATCAGTCATGAAATATTCACCAAAAATCGCCATAGTCGTATAAAACAAGTCGTTTTCATGACCAGGCTGTAGCTATACTGAGCGTGATAGTGATTTAAAGATTAAAAACAAAAATATTTTTTTAAAAATTAAAAGAAATATATTTTACTTATTACTTCCTTTCGACTTTACTCATGAGGTAACCAAACATTCAATATGCCTTAATTTTCAGGTGCATTATCTGGATTTCTCACCCATCACATAAGCATCAGGAATCTGGCCGTGTTTGGCGCTGTTCTTGCTTCTGTATCAGTCAGCACTTGCAGTCTTGCTTCAGATATGCAACAAATTGTTTACCTTTATGGGGCTTTGCAAGGTAAGTGGGAGAGTTTAAAAGAGCTTGTATAACTTCGACAGATTAATTATCCTGTAAAAATTCTATTGCTTCATAAGAAATCGTCTGACTTTAAAAGAGAAATAACGATGAACAGGCTTATAGAATATAACATTCTGAGCATAATTTTAGTCTTATGCTTAATTATATGTTAGCAACTTATTATTCATGGTAAATGCACTTATGCACAATAACAATAAAATAATTTTGGGCTTTGAATATCACAATATAATTTGCAACTATATATAAATACAGGATTTGTTTGTCTGCTAATCCAATTAGCAGATGACGTCACTGAATGGTATGTGCCGACGGAGAGTTTTCTCCCATATGTGGGAGTAATGAACTCTGAACGTTGACCCCAGGAGAAGGGGACAGGACCCCCATGAGTAAACGAGGACGGATCGACGAGGGCGGATAGCTGCTTGACGAAGCGAGGGAATGGAAAGGGCGACAACCCAGATTTATTAATTATTGTAAATATAGCTGTCAATAATAGTGAGTAATTAAAAATGGCTAGAAAAGAACATCCTGTTTCTTCATTTGTTTTCAAATTACCCCCCCCTACCCCTTACACAACCCCAAATTACCCTCACCTCATCGTCATTATTGGTGGAACAGCCCCATTGTGGGCCAAGACCGTCTGTCTACTGACAGATTACGAAACGAGAAATGCTTTCTATTTAAGAGATAGGGTTGTCAGTCCTATGACCAACAGCCATATTATACCGGTAACTACAGTTTAAAGTGGATTCCGAACCATGCCTTGAAAACATCCATGGCACCTCCATTATGTTTTATTTGAACCCGAAACCTAAGGTGGGGACCGAGAGCCGGAGTGCTAGTCACTCGGCCATCAGGCCTCCTAGACATCACATCTCTATATAAATCTTAAAACAAAGTTTACTATGTTTCTATTTTATCAACTATTATTTTATGGCAAAACATTTTTTTTATATCGAAAAGGCCACGTGACTCATGATTGATACCTAAAATAATATTAATTCAGAAACTATTTTGAGATTTCTTAAAAACAATTTTTTTATTTTTGCAGTTTATTAGTGCATATTCATATTATGTTCCAAATAAATATTAGTTGAAATCTTAAATATCACGTTCAATAAACTATTATCTTTATTTTTCTAATAAAAAATCTATTCTTTATTTCTTTATCATTCTGATTTTATCTTTATTTTGTTCCTTTAAGTCTTCTTTCTTTTAAATCCGTTTGTTGTAAGTTAAATAAAAACAGATGTCTTGAAAGATGTCTCTTGTGTCTTATCATTATTTTTTATGTTTTATTACAGAATTATAAAAAATTACATTTTATCTAGTTGTTGAATCTACATAACTCGAAACGTTTGTTTTTTCAGGTATCGGAGTAGGAATCATTGTTCCTCTAACTCATGTCATTCTGAATCGCTGTTTCACCAAATACAGGGCATTTGCTTTAGGAATCGCTTATTCAGGCTCCTCATTGGGGTCTTTCATATTTCCTCCAGTCACCAACGTATTGTTGTACACATATGGTCTTGAAGGAACCTTTCTCCTTCTTGGAAGCATTATGCTGAACTCTTTAGTAGGAGCAATACTATTCAAAACAACTAAGCCTGAGAAAGAAACCCACAGCGATCCTCCACAATACACAGCGGTGTGCGACATTTCAGGAAAGAAAGAAGCTGTACAATTCAGTTCGTTGCAGAAAGATAGCACAATCGCACGGAATGATTTTAGCGTTTATGAAATGAAAATAAAGGAAAATGGTGAGTACGCAAGATTTTTTTACGCTACTGTTTTTAGTGTGAATAAAGTCTTTATATGTATAATTCTTCTGTACTTGTGTTTAGCACTGATTCCTTCAGCTCCTCCTCCTGGATTAGTATTATACAAATATATGAAAAAAATATATATATATAAAATTTGATTACTAGTGCATGATTAAATCACAAATACAGTTCACTCCAAGGTCGGGGATTTTTACAGAGTTCTCGCGTTTGTGTTGATTAATCGCCTGGTCTGTGGCAGGCGGGATAAACGAAATCCCGAGGGGTTCACTTTAAATAAATTATAGTTTAAAAAAACTAAAAAACACGCTATTAGAGTTAATCAAACTAAAAATTGAAAAATAATTGTTAACATAAGAATAAAATTACCGACGAGAAATTTAATGTCACTGTTCTAAAAGCGTGGGGTGCTCGATATCAATCGTTTTCACTAGTTTCATGCCGAAATGCAGAGTTAGTTTAAAAATGTCATACAAAGCCCCCCCACGCTTTTTCCGTTGTGCCACTGTCCCACGTAGGTTTGAATGTCTTAGGTACTTTCATTCTACATGGATTAAATTGCTCCTCATAAGTTAAAATAAAATCACTAATCCTGGCGATCCTAATCATGATGAGATAATAAATTTATCAAAACATTTTATTGTCGTTGGTTCTTGATAAATGTACAACGTTTAAATTAAATCTGATCGCTTAAAGTAGGGCAAATTCGAGCCCAAAGAGTCAGTTACAAACAAACATACAGGTGAAACTAATAAAAGCGTATTAAAAACAGGTCGAAACGCCGGCCTATTCCATCTCTTCAGAGAAAAAGACAACATTTCCTGTCGACTCATCGCAGAACTATCTTCCTTCAACTCCCAAAACCTCCGTTTTAAGAAAAATTGCCAGGGCGAGGGGGTCAACTTCCCTCACTTCTCATTGGAGTGAACTTCCTCAGACCATGGTCTATCACCAATTGCGATGCAACAACTCATGGTGTTGTCCATATTCTACCTGTAACTGCTTAGACCTGTGAAGGTCGCACATACAATCGGTCTCATTATCCATGACAGTGAATAACTGCTGTCAAATTTGAGTGATAGGTTGTTATTATGTACTTGTTAAAGAATATACATTCCTATCTCCCACAAACGAAAAGCTACAACTCTTCCCGTAGGAAAAATGATACAATATATTAAAAACAAAACAAAAAAGATCCAGAAAATTACAATAAGGCAATCCGAACATGGATGATAGATACTCTGTCTCAATGTAAACCAAAATATCCAACCTTTCAGTTTAATGAATATCATTCAAGTTTTCAGTCATTTATTCATTCTCTCCCACTTTGGCTTTTATTTATTTATCGATTGGTTTAGTGTCTCATTTATATATATATATAATAGTCCACAGTAAGAACATTGACTTTCAGGAGCATTTTAGTAACTGTCTCGCATTTGCAGATCATATGAGTGAGAGAGTCAATATGGTAGTACTAGGTATGGCAATATGGATACCATACCAAAGAGCCTAACTATCGATGCAAATGCACTTAGCACGCAATTTTCAATCGAGGTTCCTTGTCTCTGAAATGGCCTGATGGCCAATTGGCTAGCGTTCTGGCCTTTGGTACCACAGGCTTCAGGTTCAAATTCTAGCAGTGGCATGGATGATTATTAGTGGTTCGAAATCCGTTAAACTGCAGGTCCCGGCTGGCTCAACTCTAACCTCTCTTCCAAACTGGCTTAACTCTATAGGCCAAATCAAACGAAACAAAACTTCTTTTCTGAAAACAGGCACAGCCTGCAGATTCGAACGTAAATTTTTCTGCTTGCTAGTTACTTTGTAAATGTCTCATCAATAAATAAATTCTTGTCATATGTTTGTGAACATATTCACATAGGTTAACCAAATGCTGTGATGATTCGCAATTTCTGTTCAGGAATAGATTTTGGAAACGGTGAAGTCATACAAAATCTCATATTATGAAATCAAAGAGTGAAAGGTTTTGTGATTGTAGTAAGCACATAAAGAGCGCCATCCATCTGTAAACTTCGGATAAAGTATAGAAACTTAATATGCAAAACTGAAGTGAGAACTTACAACTAATATTGCGCAAATTATTCTGTCGCGAAATTATTTAACAGATGTGTGTCGATCATGCATTTGTTACAACGAAATTTTAAGAAAAGTTTTCTTTGATATTAGTTTTTTTTATATATATTGACATATTTTTTTTCACTTTACAGAAAATCTAAAAGAAAGAAATTTTGAACCTGTCGTAATTAAATTTAATGAAACTCCACCGCTTTATGTGGAAAGAGAAGACCCAGAAACACGATGCGGCTCAAAAAAATGTTGTGATATCATGCCAAGCCTTAAACTGGCCTCAGAAATTCTGACCAGTCCATATTTCATTATAGTATCAGCTGCTTATGCTGTGTACTTCTCCACGTCTTCCATTTTTCTTATGGTCGTCATGGATTTTGCAAAAGGTTGGTACAAATATTTAAATAAACCCACCTTATTTTTAGGTAAGCTTTCTTTTGAAGTATCTTCTTTATCGATGAAAATTTGGCGGCAAATAAATCATATAATTTAATAATATAGACCGTTTTATTATTTGATGTAATTAATAATGTATTGTAGTCTGCTTTATTTATTTGTGCAGCTGGATTTGGCTGTGGCTGGGTTGAGACACAGGTTTAAGAACTCACAGATTTATTTACAAGTACGTAAACAATACCACAATTAAAGATATAATATGTGACACATTTAAAGATATACAATTAATGATTAGCGGAAGGATTCCACTTCTAGCTCTCGGGATGAGTGTAACTAAAGGCAGCGCCAGTTGCGCTGTACGTCCTCTCAGGAGAGAGTTTCGTTGCCAACTGACGCCTTTTTCCACAAGGAGCGCTCTTGCAGTACATTGGAGTAAACATGGTTGTCTCCATTCCAATACCAAGACTGCAATTACATTTGTTGTAAAAGCCTTATTCAGCAATATCTGGGAAGCAAAACTGTTTCACAGAATAATTTTGAAGCAAAAGCACATATGCAAGTTAAATAGTTTAAATTGCAAATAATCATATGACACAAGAAATAAATGAAATAATACATGCTTGAGTTTACAATTGGTGAAGTTTTACGGAAACCGTGCTGTATTGTTTTACTTTTACATAGCAATGCTTACAATAATTAGACATACATAAATAGGGCCAGACTTTATTTGCATATGAATTTATAGAAGAGATAACTGGAATTTTAGAAGACGATACTGTATTGTTTCACTTACATAGTTATGTACACAATAATTACACATACATATACTTATAGAAGGAATAATTGGAATTTTAGATGACCATAATGTATTGTTTCCCTTTTACATAGCTATATATACAATAATTAGACATAAATAAATGGAGCCAGGCTTTATTTGCATATGAATTTATAGAATCAAATAATAGGAATTTTAGAAGAATATGCTGTATCACTTCCTTTTACATAGCTATGTATACAATAATTACGCTTACATATACTTATAGAAGTATGGAATTTTAGAAGCAATGTTATTTATAATTTAGGAAACAGAACAGAAATATTTATTACCAATATACTAGAACGAAACAGCGTTTTCATCTCTATATACATCTAGTAATTTTAGTTACCTATTTGATAGTTTTTATCCGTTATTTTGCTAACAATTGAACTTTTTAAGAGCTAATATAATAAATAAATAAGTTTTTATGTCATACTAAAAGTGACATATGTCCTATGGATCAAAAATACATTTAAAAAAGATAACAAAAGACTATAAAACAGATGAACATAAATGAAAATGTTTATTAAATCAGACTTAGAAAGGTAACTGACTGGAACTCTGCCTTTCACATTAAATGTTTTATTGTTTCATTTATGACTTTTTGGCCTTATGAGCATTTATTGAGAACTCAAATGTTTTTGATGTTAAAAAATAAAAAAGGCTAAAAATTTGGTTTTTAGTTCTTAATGTATACAAATGTATAACTACAGAGATAAAAAAGAACAGGTATTCCTATCATTGTAAGGAAATTTATTCTATACATTAAAATATTTTTTACTGTATATTACCGATGTAAGAAAATTTAACAAATCAATTATAAATTGAAGCTCACTTTTTTTATGTAAAGAAATTATAACTAAATAAAATGATCGTAATAAGTCAAACGGTTCACAAAAAAGTTGATGTGCTTCAAGTTGTTATGTATATGTATATAAGTTTAATTTGTTTATATAGATTCTCGGCCTATATACCTATAACGGTTTCAAGAAGAGGACACTTTCAGGTTCATGGGTACACTTTATTTTTTATTTATAAGTGTTATGGTCTATGAATAAAACCGCATAGTGGACAGTAAAAAAAAACACAACTCCTTTATTCGAAAACTAAACGCACACTGACGATCTTGCATTTCTTTCTCCCTCCAGCCAGCTCACCCCACGCAGATAGGATGTTTATATTATCGGGCGCTGGCTTCCACTTAGATTTTTTTTTTTTTTTTACTATGCACGTGGAACTATTTATCCATGAAGCAACAACAAGCACTATATAGATATATATATATATACACACACAAATAATATTATCTGGTTTATTATACAAAGAAATGAAAAATTAAAAATGAAATTTGATCACGGGTGCACGATTAAATCACAAGAGTAGTTCACTCCACAGTCGAAGATTTTCAGTGTTCTCGAGTGTACGTCGAATCTAATTGCCTGGTCTGCGGCAGATCTTAATTATCACATGACGTGATTCACGAAACCACAAGGGACTTACTTTGAAAACAAGCGGAAGCTCCGGCCTATTCAGCCACTACAGAGGGAAAAAACCCACTTCTGGTCGCAGAACTCTTTCTTCTGCACCAAAAGAAAACTCTTTTTAAGACAATCTGCCTGGGGGAGGGGGGAGACAGCATCCCTCACTTCTCATTAGCGTAGACATTTCTCAGCTCGTAGTCTATAACCTACCAAGATGGAACAACTCAATAATTCATATTGAATCTGTAGTTGTTTCGACCTGTGAAGATAGTACAGACATTCGCCAATTTCCCGAATCTCATTATACATGATACCAAATATATGCTACTAGATTTGAGTGACATATTGTTCTCATTAGTACAAAAATCTAATTGCTTGTAATATAATTACCCACAATACTGCTTGTCTGCTGTCAAATTTGAGTGATAGGTTTAAAATAACATACCTTCTTCTCTCTCCTGGGAATGAAATGGCAAAACTCTTCTAGTGAGAAAAAAATGCTATAAGATAGATATTAGATTTATTAGATGTTTTTTATAATTATTTAAGGAGATAAACTTTGTATATTAATTTTTTCTTTAAGACAGGGGTGTGGATCTTGAAGACAGTGTCTATTTGGTATCGGCTTTCTCTATTGGAGACTTTGCTGGCCGTCTAAGTTTCGGATGGATTGCAGACACTGAGTGCATAAAAAGGAACATACTGGTTCGTATTTACCTGTTGGCCATGGGTGTACTCACTGTAATCTTGCCTTTCTGTCCAGTGTCAGTCTTACCTGCATTTTCAGTCCTGCTTGGAATTCTGAATGGCAGTGTCATTGTGAACCATTCGGTATTACTGAATGAATATCTTGGCATTGAAAAACTGCCACTGGCTATTGGATTTTCAACATGTATTGTGGGAATGACTGCTTTTATTAGGCCCATAGTTATTGGTAAGTCAAAATTTTCAGTTTTGCACTTCAGATAGACTCATAAATGTACTTATTTTTATTGATTTTTGGTACACTATATGGTATAATAGGGAGCATATAATGTACTACTATGTATAATAATACTTTCGAACCAATATATGGAATCTTTGTTGCTGGAGAGTTTAAATTCCTGCAGACAAAACTAAGAATATTCTGTAGACAAACCTTACAGTCTTTTAATTTGCATGTTTTAGTTTCCGTACCTAATAATTTATGAAAAGAATATAGTGGGTCTAGTGTCACAGAGTGTCTAGCGCTCGGTGCCATAGGTTTCGGGTTCAAGTTCCGGAGGTCCCATGGATGTTTGTAGTGGTTCGGAATCCATTTTAAACCTTAGGTCCCTGTCTCACATGGCTGTAAGAGCGTCATGGAGCCAAGTCAGATTTCTACCTATGGGTGCTCCCTCACAGCAGAGGCTGCTCCCTTTCTCCCATTCCTGAATAGAATACTGATGGGATAGCCGTCCCGCACTGCAAGACAGGAAGATTAATCACAACATCGAAGATTTGTGTGCAAGATATTAAGTTCTCTTCCAGTTCAATTTATCTAGATCACATTAAATTAGATGACAGGACATATGCGCTTAAATATCATTTTATGTAAGACTACTGTTTTTTTTCCTTCTTCTATCAAAAATTCATATTTCATTACATTAGTTGTTGTTGTTCGTTGTTATGACTGATCCTCGTGGTCCAACAGCGCTGGACGGACACTCCATGAATAGTCTACTCATGGATGGAGGGAAAGGAGATAGAGAACCCACAGGTAGAAGTCTGACTTGACTCCGAGTCGCTGAAGTAGAGAATAGTGCTTTTCTAGAGGACTTTTAGGAGGTGTTACCTCGCCCCCTTTTGAGTATCGGACGGGAGAAAACCGGAAAACTCCCACTAGGTAGTATGATTGACGGGGCAAGATGCTAAACATTGCAAATGCCATCGAGTCTCCTCGTGTTTGAAACAATGTCTACAACAATGGCGCCAACGAATTGAATATCAGCCCTAATTCTCACCAGTGGTGCACGTTACCACTGAGCCAGAAGTCGGGCTTATATTAGTTGTGATGGATAGTGGGAGTATAATGTTTCCTGGAAAGACTTTCCGGGGGTAAACTGCGATACATTTGTGTATTATATGGAATAATATCTGGAAAAACTCTCATCAAGTAATTCAGATCAATGCAAGCTATTTTCAACTCACGATCGTTGGAACATGCTTACTATTTACTGAACTATTAGAAATTCATAATTAAATTATGAAGTTCAAGATTTCACACGCATCTGATAATCTGCTCTTATAACATTAACATTTATTGATGGCTCAGTATTTGTAAAATTCTCCAGTAGTTTGTGTTGGGCAATGCTTAAGTAAAAGTAAAACAAAAATATATTTGCGTTGTATTTTTATTGTTTAAAATGTTTTCTGTTTCATTTTTCAGGTTTTTTTCGAGATAGGCATCAAAGCTATGATAATCTTTTCATATTTGTGGGACTGCTTCAAGTTTCAATCACAATTATCTGGTTTACAGGAACCTTTATGAAGAAAATGCGTCATTTATGCCACAAAGCCAACATTCGATAAAAAAAAAAGTTGTTTGCCGACGGTTATTTGTAAATAAAAGTTTTGCATATATATTTTTGTTTCTTGAGTAGTTATACATGAAGCAGAAAAACAGACATTTGATCCTAATTCAATTCCTTCTATTAGCTCACACTTTCCCTATATATATCTTGTTCAAATTTTCAATCGTTCATAAAATACTTTTTATTCATCCACTCAAGTTCAAATGCATTTTTTTTTTACTTGTAGTAGATGACACTGGATGTTAATACAGTTTTTTTCAAATATTAATTAATTCATTAAATTTATTTAATTAATTTAATTTTTTTTTAGATTTAAGTTGCACGTATCTAATAATAGAGGGCGCCAGATAAATTTAAAAAAAAGGAATCAAAATTATTTATAAAGGAATTTCTGCAATTTAGTGAAAAAAAAGTAGGAATTGACATTAAATTTTTTTTTTTTATATTACTTGTTTTCAAATAAACGTGATGGTACATGAAACGGTGAATTTAAGCATTAAATTTCGAAATGTAATATAGATTTTAATTTATAAAAATATCTTCTGAATTTCAGTATTTTTTAAAGTTGTCTTTCCTGTCTTTTTTTTTTTTTTTTTTTTTAATAGAAGACATTTTTTTTGTTTTTGTTCTCCGAAATTAAAAGACGTTTCACACAAATTTTTTTAACATTTATTATAATTTTTAAAAACATCCGTTATAATATTTTTACATCTTCTTCATTGGCGCAACTGTCCCATGATGGGTCAAGGCCCTCTGCCTACTGGCAGATTTCGAGACAGCAGATGCTTTCTTTTTACGGGGGAAGGATTGCCATCCCTGCTCCCAACGCTCTTCAGTCATATTAGACCGGGACCTACGGTTTAAAGTAGATTCCAAATCGCTGCAAGCATCCATTGCACCACCGAGACTCGAACCCGAAACCTGCGTCACCGAGCACAAAGCGCTAGTCACTCGACCATCAGGTCCCACATCACTTACTTAAATTTCGTATAACATTTGAAAGCTTCTTATTCCCATTTTCATTTTTACTTGTACTCAGTGAGTTTCTCTTCTGATCCGCGGCCTAATGGCCGATTGGCTAGAGCTTTGGCTTTTGTTGCTACAGGTTCTAATCCTGGTTGTGATATAGGTGTTTGTTAGGGTTCTGAAACTGTAGGTCCCAGTCTAATTAGCCTAAAATGTGCACAAAAGTGACCGTAAAGCGACAAATTAAGCCAAAACCTCTTATGATCTAATTATACCCGTTTATTGATTGGAAATATATCTAATTTTAAAAAATTATTTTCCTTTTTTTTTTTAGATTATGAAGATGATTGACTTGACAATTATCTGATAATATTCGGTCCATCTTTAATATTTTGGTTTTGCCTTTTAAACAGCACCAAAATGATCGTAAAAATTTCGAGCATAATTAACAGTGGTTAGAATTGTAAGCTATTTGGCGTCTTATATTGGCGAGTTGGCTCATTCGTATGGACTGTAATAATAAGGAGATATCGAATATTGTAATTTCTAACATAGCTATTGGGTCAGTTTTTATCATAATTAATTAATATATCGCCTATTATTCATCTAACATTATATTGCCTATTTATTACAAATAGGCAACTAAAATTCTTTTTATGGTCTCATAATCATGAAATATCAAGCGTTGTAAATGGCAATGAACTATATTGCAGTAAACAACTGTTTAAACATTTCAAAATTACTTCTGCGTTTTACGATTTAATTCTTGAAGAATACAATAGATAATAAATAATTACTGCATAAATAGAATTACAGCAGCATTGGTAGAGAAACTGAGCTAAAAACTAATTTTTAATTTTTATTAAGCGAAGTTTTATTTTAATAATTATACAAATTATTTACTAATTCCTCACAATATGTTATTCAAAATTCTGAGGGTTAAAAAATATTCACGGAATTTTATTTTCACTATAAATCATTAATAAAATTTATTATCAATTCCGATATTTGAAGAATTAAAATATTAAATAATTAACAACTTATTTTACTTAAGTATACATAGCGAGCCCATAATTCATAAACTAAAAGACTTACTCTAAAATAATTATTGGTATATAAAGATATACAATTAAGTAGTCGTGTATTAAGAACTTTATTCTCTATATTTTTGAAGAAAAAATAAAAACAAAAAAACATTTTTTTAAAAAAAAAAATTACAACTATTTCTACCTATCAAACAAAAAATAATAAATAGAAAATTCGGATTATAAAAACTGTATATGAAATAAAAACTACATATGAAATATATTTGGGCGAACTAATATTTAGTTCACTTTTCTTTCGATTTTTATACCTTTAATTTTCCAAGAATTTCAATCGAATCAAGTCTGGTAAGAATATATGCCATTCCGCCTTTAAAACTTTCTTTAATAGATCGGTTCAGCCTAGTTTCGGAATCACAAGTGTGTTGGGTTGGAAACTCGATAAGCGATACCAAATTGAAAGCCATGCATCGGCCTGATGGCTGCTCTGGCTTGTGATGTTACAGGATTGAAGTTCCAATCCTGGCAGTGGCATGGATGCAGCGCCGGATTTAGATGAACAGAGGTCCTAGGCTATTCCACTTATGAGGCCCTTTCCCCTCCCATTTTTAAGTTTGTAAATTACATGAGAGGTATTAAAATACATCCTTACTGTGATATATATATGTTAAATGAAACATGTTGTGATGGGTACTAATCTTTATAAAATTTGTGGCACAGATAATAAATAAAAAAAAAAAAGTCTAAAACACTTATTTGGAAATTTATTCTCAGCACCCTATATAGTACTTGTAACAATAACTAATCAAACGTAACACACAACATTTACAAAGAAAAAAAAAAATCAAATAATAAAAATCTTTGACTATAAAAATAAAATATGCAATAAAAATTATCATATTTTCTATCAAATTAAATTAAATATATTCAATACATTGAATATTAAAGCAAATTCAATTCAGATAAATTTATTTCATAATAATTCGCATTTAATGTTTAAATATGAATTATTATGAATTTTAAGTTTTTTATGTTTGTTTATTAGTCATATGTGTAGAATTTCTCCTTATTTTCGATTCAGTGTTTTAGTGTTTACTGTTTTTAGAATAGCGTAATTCTAGTTTTATTAACAATTTGAATGTAGGCCCCTCTTGATCTTGAGGCCCCAGGCTGAAGCCTAATTAGCCTACAGGAAAATACGGCACTGCAGGGATGTTTTTTAATAGTTTGGAATCCACTTTAAACTGCAGGTAACCGGTCTAGTAAATTATTAAATTAACAAAGATTTCAAAAAATAAATAAAACAAACCATTTTTGTTTAAAGTGATTTCTGTATTTGTGGCTGAAGTCAAAATATCATTTAAGACCAAGTTCTTTTGAAATAAGTTTTAATTGTAATATTAGAATATGCTTTCATTAAAAATTAGGACCATTTAAAATTTTTTGAGCAGAATTATCATAGTTATAATGATTAATTGTAAGTATTTTAAAACTAACTTTAGTTTTCATGTCTTTTTTAATCTACTTGTACGTTATTTAAAAAAAAAACTTTTAAGACTTACAGATGTATTTATGAAGATGTTCTACAACTGCATACTTAAATGTTTTCGAAGTTTTTAAATATCTTCGGTAAGAAGAGACAAAGTTATAAAATTACTGATCATATCTTTAGAATTTTTCTTATTTTAACAAGTTGATATTTCTCAGTCGAAAATATGCATTTAATAGAGTGAACTATCAATTTTATTTTTTTTAAAACATAACTTTAAATACTAAAGTTAGAAGTTTGAAACAAAATTTTAAGCATAAACCATTTTACTATCAACCATCAGCTTTAATCTTATAATTTTTTCAGAGAAAGAGAGAAAAAAAAAAGAAAAGGAAAAAAAAAAAAAAAAAAAAAAAAATAAAAATCTGTCAAAGTGATTTACAAAATTAAAGAATGCTTCAAAAAGTAAAGAGTTCTGTTATGCAAAAACAATATAGGCACAGAGTGATTATAACATTTTATTATAATAAAACTCAAAACATGGATGATAAATAAATGATAGACCATCTGTGAATACTTTGTGACACAGACTTGAAATTGTGAGTAATAAAAAAAATAAGTGAACTATTTTTTGAACTATTTCATTATACACTCATAAAATAAGGTTAAATAACTTATTAAGAATAATTAATGATAAATTTAATGTTTTTTTTTTTTTTTTGCTGTTTCTGGTTGTTGATAATGTTAGAATAGAATAAAGAAATTTTGGAGTGAAAGAAAAAAAAAAAATTCATCAGTCTATTTAAGAAAAGAAAAGAATATAATAATTTAATGCGGAATTATGAATATTTATACAAATAAAGAAATGCAGTTATTTTCATTATCCTAACAAGGAACTACATTCTAGGAAGAGAACTACTGAACTGAATATTAATTTTCTCCATTTCTTCAGAGCCTCCGTGGCGCAATCGGCTAGCGCGTTCGGCTGTTAACCGAAAGGTTGGTGGTTCGAGCCCACCCGGGGGCGGCTTATTTTTTAATCATTAAAAGGAATTCCTTGAATAATGTTTAATAAAATTTTATAGCATTTCCGTTTAAAACTACCACATTTAATTTACAGACGTTTTATACAAAAGAATGTGAGTAAAATGTTTCTGATTTTATTTTTATTTTCGATGAAAGGAAATGACAAAGCTATGTTTTCTGTTAATATTTAATATTCGCGATGTACATCAGCTATAGTAAATCGGTATTCACACATAAATGATATTCAGTAAAAAAATTAAAAATTTGTTTTGTTTTTATACCAAAATAATGCAAGCAACTAAACGAAAGGAAAATTCAAAACATGAAGGAGATTTATTTAAAATTTTAAATAAATTAAATAAAATTAAATATTTTTTAAAATTTTAAAAAATGAAAAAGTGAATACTTTTTTTAGGAGATAAAGAATAAATAAAATGTCTCACAAAAAATTTATGACTAATATAATAAATCTTCAAAAGTAATTTATCATTGTGGCCTCATTCCCCATATGATAAATGTGAAATTTCTGTTTGAAAATAAAACTATTAATATTTGGAATAAATAATTTTGCGAACAAATTGGTGCTTAAACCTCAGAATAACCTGCCATGACACTATCAAAAGTAAATTCTTTGAAAAGTCATTGTAATATTAAGGAGAGTATTTTTGCCAATCATTTATTTGAAGTTTTTTCAATAGTGAAAAATTTTAAATTTTAATTATTTCTGTCTTTTTATTACAATGATTTATTTCACAATTATGAAGTACTCATCCCTAAATGTACATAATAACATATTCTATTTCCTATCAATTATATATTTGAATACGACATATAATTGATGATACATCTTAGCTATTTACAAATTTACCTTTTAAAATTTAATAGAATTTTTGTACTGTATTATTTATTTAAAATTTAATTCAAAAGGAAAAAAAAAAAAAAAAAGGATACCATGAAAGTAGTAAGGATAACGTGTTATAGATGGCAGCACAAGCTAGGAGCTAAAATTAATTTGAAAATAATGTAAATGGGAAATATTTTTCGCTATATTAAATATTATTTGTGAAAGATGGCAGCACGACGCTTTATTTCAAAAATTAGTTATTATTTTTGTAACTATATTTAATGCTGGATGATAAGATAAAGACTAATATGAAGTATTTGAGTGATAGCAGTAACTGTACAATGCAACGGTAGCAATATTCTACTGCACGTACTAATTTTGAAACCATACACAGGTTTGAGAACAATACACTTAAAATGTTAACAAATTCACGCTAGTGATTTCGTAACAATGATATTAAGCGAGCTCTCTCGGTTCCAAGAAGATAATTTGTTCATAAATTTCTACCAAATTCTATAATAATAAGCGAGACATTAATAACCCAGTTTCAAATACCTTACAAAATTACGATTATGGTATTTCTTTCCGCAAAAATAGTTAAAGACCTCACACTGTTCTAATTATTTTAAATTAATTCCAAATTTCTGCTTTATTTTATCGATCATATGCAACTGTTTTTATCGAACATTTATACTCCATTTAATTCTTTTTATTTTCAAATTTCTTCTACTTCTTTTTTCAAGTTATTGTTTCTAATTAAAGTTAATTATTTAATTACATTTAATATTAAAATTACATTTAAAAAGTGAATTTACTTAACTTTTAATTCGTTTTTAATCAAAGAGCTTGAGACCATAGCTTTGTTACTCCATTTAGCAATGAAGAAGCTGGAGGTCGCCATGGACCAAAGATAACTGTATTAATCTATAACATCATCAGAGATATTTAATAAGATACTCATTCAAATTAAATCAATTATGTTTAAGGCTATATTTACAAGAATAAAAAACGTTTATATATTTTTAAAATAAAAATTTTTTTATAGTTTAAATAATAACTATGAGTTAAAAATTTTAGAAAAATAATTCTATGAAAAATTATTCAAAATTTAATATATAGAGGATTTTTATTTTGATAGGAAATATGTTACGAAACGACATGCCATTTTTATACAAAACGTATACAAATGAAAATTTATTTAACGTTCTTAAATTATACAGGAAATTAAATAAAAGATATTAGATCTATTTACTTTACAACATGTATTTTTCTTTTAATTTTTTTGTAATTTAAGAAACGTTAAATAAATTTTCATTTGTATTTGTTTTCTAATCAAAGCTATCAAATATTACCAACATGTAACAATATGGGAGTTGATTTGAAAAATATGCTTTTAAAAATAGTTATTCACTGTGAAATAAATTGTTTTATTAAAAATAATATTCTTTTTATTCTGTTTACCTACTATTATTTAACCAATAATATATATATATATATATATATATATATATATATATATATATATATATATATATATATATATATATATATATATATACTCTTTTATTATTAGCCTGAAATTAAAAAGAACCCGTTGTCTTGAGCTCAAAAACTATTTAGAAGTAAATCATAAAATGATGTCAGCAAGTTTATTTTATTTGTTTATCCAAAATTTTAGCTTGTGACTATTTAAATCCAGCCACAAGATTTAATATATTATATTAAAGAAATGTTAAATGGTGAGATGTTATTTTGAATTTAAGATTTCAAATGTTTACATTACCTACACGGAATAATTTTAAACATTAATCAAGCATAACTGTAAGATAAAAAAATTTTATTATTCTTTTGGGCGAATTACTGTTTATTTTTCTTCTTAATTCTCTAAAATCAAGTTTTGCTTTTTTCCTTTTTCTAAAATAAAATAAATTCAAGTTGAAATTCTCTTATATGATCTACAGAAAAATTTCTTATATAACAAATTAAAAAAAAAAAAATCGAAATTCTGTTCAGTGTTAATTCTGAATTACACATAACTCTTTCTAAAATAATGTATATTTTATTAAATTTACACAAATTTTAAAATAAATGTAAAAGTTTACATTTTCTTTGTCCTTGTTATGAGTCAACGTATTTATATTCAGCAATTCGTGGAAAATAGTTTGGCAACAAATGGGTGATATCCTATTATCTTGAAAAGATGTCTGTGATTGGCTGATTACGTGGTCATGTGGATCGAGAATAATATGTCGTCCTTTTGCGACATATTTCACGTTTAGGGAATAATATTTGGGTTACAGAATGAACTTGTAATAGTTTAACAACTAAAAATAATTTTTTTGTTTATTTGTTATTGAGGGTTATGCCTGTCATTTGTAAAATCAATGCGCTCTCGACTACCTGCTTTGTCCTGGCTAACAATGGAACAGCCAGGAAAACATTACAGTGCATTCCAAATTATTGTGAATTAACTTTTAAAAAATTAAGTTTTTTTTAAAACGGCTATGGCGGTTGTTGGAGCCAGATCAAATCGACACAGTATAATGGCTTTTCAGGGTATGTCTGCTGCATCTTCCCAACAAGCTATACTTGCAGCTACACAAACTTTCTATCATCCACCTATAACAACACAAGATATTCAACCAGATAGACCTATTGGGTATGGAGCGTTTGGAGTAGTCTGGTAAGTGAAAAACCTCATTTATTTTCTATAAAATGGTAATTTAAATGTGTTATGATTGTTAGCTTTTGTAATCTATGTCTGTGATAGTTGATGTTAGTAAACAAAAATCATAGCACCTTGTAAACAAATGCTTAGCCATCACACTGTCATTCATCATTTATTTTAATTTTAATATACTTTTTAAGTTTTATTTAAATCAATCGTATTAAATGTATATTTATGAATTATTTATTTAAAAAAATAAAATATTCAATATTTTTTATAATAAATATTACTATTTGCATTATTTTCAAAAATCAGTATATAGTTTATGCATCAGTTTCAATATCGTGTTTCAAAGTTATTTGCCACATTTTCTGTAGTTGATTAATCATTGCTAAGGCAGTCTAAAATCTGTGTTTTTTTAAAAATGGACTTTCTGCTGGAAATTAGTTCAATCTGTTGTGTTTTCTCCTTTATAGACATCTACTTTAATAATGGAAAATAATTTTAGCCCAAAAGCTCCAAATTAATGCTTTCACAAATCCATTAAGGCATATACTTGACAGTTTTCTTGAGAAACCTTAATATCCTTATCTATAATCTAATTGAATACTGCTCCAAATTTAATTCATAACAATTAGTTTTTCATTGAAAGACATAGATGACAAAAAAGCTCTCTGATAGGTTAAAAGAGAAACTTTGTAATATTTTTTAAAGTCTTGTGACTTAAAGTCATATGAAATTTAATCTAAATGCATGTTCAAACCATCTGACAGGATAAAATGCTTCTGATTGGCTGGGACTTTTTTAGTCCATGTGTTAATCCAATTTTATACCAAAATTTTTTAATGGTACATACCTTTGTGTCATATTAAATTTATCAAATATAATTTCTTAATTTTAAAAAAAGTTGTCTGTATTGAATGTAATTTTAATGAATTATTTTTTTTTGTCATTTTACAAAAATTTTAAGACTTTTTCTTTGTTATTTGTACACCTAAACATGCTAAAAATGTTTCATAGAGATTTATAATTAAATATTTCATTATGATCTCTGTTATTTATTTATTTATTTATTAAATATAATTGTCAAAGAATAAGTTCATTGGTAAAAAGCTATATTTTTAATTCAGTGATATAATGTAATACAATGATGATTAACAGTCATCTTCAAAAGATTTGAAGGTGACCATTAAAATTTAGAGGTGTAATCACCTTGATATTAAGTGGAAAAATTTTCTAAAAGACATTTTTATATTTGTGCTTTTCTAGACTGGTTTTGCTTGGATAAATCAATGGCGACTTTGAACTTTAATTTTTGAATATTTTTCTGCTTATCACTGAAAATTATTAAATAGAATGAAATGTTTACATAATGATTATTTCAGAGAATTTTGTGTTTATTCAGACAAAGTGAGAGTTAATTTAACTTCTGATGTACAAATTGTAATTTGATACATTCTATTATTTTGTCAAAGGTTTAATTTCGAATAATGCAACATGCATATCTCTTAATATCATTTTTTTTAAATCAAAATATTAATTTCAATTTTTTTTTATTTTGTAGTTTTATGTTTTGAATGCATGGCAGTTAACTAATGTGATAATATTTAATTTACTTATTAAGGATACAATTTTAAATCTGTATACATTTCTTAAAAATAGTATTTGATTAGTAAGTTTAATATGATAAAAAAATTAGCTTGTTTTTGAATTATTAGTTATAGTTAATAAATTTGTTTATTTTCTTTTCATGCTTTTGTTTTTATTGTGAAAAAACAAACAAACATAATTTTCAGAAGATTTTAATTAAATCTTGCATTTGGAGCCATGTATATATATATACTTTATATTATTAGAATGCTAATATTTAATAAGCTATTTATTATGTTTCTTAGCTCTGAATATTAAAATTATTGTTAGAACATGTAGTGCTTAGTTTTAAAGAAGAATTGAATTAGACAATGAAAAGTGATGGATAACTATTTTGCATTTTTATCTTGTTAAGCATTTAACAACCCCCCCCCAAAAAAAAGATGTAGACTTCAAATTAAAATAAAATGAAAAGTAAAGTGCATTTCGTTAATTGGAGCCACTTTTTTGTTAAAAATCATTAAGTTATTTTTGAAGATTTGTGCTGTTATAGCTAAATGCATGCGACATTGTATGCTATTTACAATGAATGAGTTTAAAAACATTTCAATACATTGAAAGTTACACAATAAATTAAGTAAATAGTCATATAAAATTAACTACAAAAGCAAAGAAAAGAAAAAGCAAATATTTTAATGTAATTAAAATTAAATAATAAGAGAGATAGAAAAAAATGAATAGGAATGATTAAGTATAATATATTCAAATAAGCATTATTAGAAAAATAAATGAAATTTCTGTTTTATATAAAAGAAAATCTTAGACATAAACCTAAATAGTAGGTGTAAAATCAAATATATAATCTCTTAACAATATGCAACAAAAAAGCTAGCAAATTCTTAAGCTGCCATTATTGACACTGGCAATGCATGAATTCCATTTTCAATAAGAATATGTATTTATATTTTCTTGTCTATACTATGAGTAAATTAATTATTTATCTTCATTTGTGTTTCTTTTAACCCATCAACATTTCATTGTTATTTCAATTTCATGGACCTCAAAAGAGGGTCTCACAGGGAAACAATTATGTGGCTGTGAGGGTAAACTATGTATGTGGCTGCTTAAACCACAAAACAAAGAAATCTTAATTTTTTTCCATTTGAATGCATTACATTTTTATTTGGTATGAAACAAGTATAATTTTTAAGTAGTTCTCATTTTATGAAATTAAAAATGTGGTTGAATTATGTAATAATCCAACTTGTGGACCAGCAATAATAAGACACCACATGAATCTAAATGTTCATATAATTTTTTCATTCATAATAATGTCATAATAATTTTTTCTATGCAACTTCCTGTTTCAAAGTCCATGAAATATGAATCACAATAAATTGCTCATGGGTTGTATATTTCAAATCATCACTGATATATGTCGTTCAATAGTCAGAAAAAATCATAGTTTTTATTATTTTTCTCAATTGCAGCCATAAGTGTTCTAGTTGAATGATTAGTATTATGATATCTATCAGGGAACATTCTTTGGTTTTCCCAACAGAAGCCTTCGTAAGCCAACTACTGTTGTGGAAGGATATAACCAGTATGCCTTTTTTTTTTTTTTATAAAAAAGACGAATAAAGAGAGTTAATCATGAGAAACATTTTAAGCATGTCCACAATGATGATGTAATTAATTTACACCTGTAGTTCACAAAACTCAGTGAGTGTGAATCCAATAATACCACGAGTAAATTTATAAAACAACTGAGGAAAGAAATTCATGATCTCTTAAACCACCTATAATTTCTAAGAACTTTTTGTTCCCCGTGAGTACACATTATTTTGGACACTGCAGAAATGAAAAGTGAATTCATCTTATGATTTTTTTTTGTAATTTCTTTTCTTTTATTGAAAATGCTTTTTTTTAGAGGCCTTTTAATACCTTTTTTTTTTAATCTTGAAGCAATTACATTAGTATAATCCATATTATTTTTATTATTGAAAAAGCAATGTCATCAAATGAATATGATGAAAAGTGTGTTACACACACATAACAATAATGGTAAAATACAATGATTTTCTGATATTTAAACCCGACAAAAAAAAAAAAAAAAATTAGTCCTGATTAATGAAAAATATAAAAAGTTGATTGTTTATTTTGTAATGCATATACAAAACTTATCTGTGGTCTCAGTATGGTATATATAGTAAAATACATTGGAAATTAATTTAAAAGATTCAAACAAATAATTATTAAACCTTATCTTAATTGTGTTTTTAGTAAAATTGAATACTGTGTTTTCTATTTCGAGAACGTAATCTTTTTAAATAAACTCTTGATTCAACAAATTCTATAATTATCTATTTTCATCTATATATTTTATTTTTGTCTATCTATTTTCATTTCTTTTTTCCATTACATAATGTATTTTTAAAAAATTACTTAAATTATATCATAGGATAGATCAAATTCATTATGTGAATTTTTCTGTATATATTGTATTCTTTCAGTGTCTTTTAAAAATTGTGGCTTTGTGGTAAGAGTTATGTAAGAAGAGTGTTATTTATAAGCTAATGAGGTTGTGATACTTTTTTGTTAGTAAAATGACATAGAAATTAAATGGAAACTCCTAATGATTTAAAATTTTTCAATTGTTCCTTATCAATTTTGTTTTAATTAAGATTTAGATTCATTATTTACAGAAAAGACTTAGTTAGAATTATTTACAGAGGAAATTAAATATTAGTTCCAATAACAAGGTGTTGCAAGTACATATATTTTTAAGAAAAGCTAAGACTTAAATTCAAACATTTTTAATGTGAAATATTTTTAAATTTATGCTTATTGCTTAAATTTAACTTTATTTTTTTTATATTTACAGTTTTTGATAATTTTTTGGTGTAAACAAATAATAAATTATTATATATTATACTATCCTATTTATTACTCATTTTTATATTTATAATTGATAAAGACTTGATAGCATTTACATTTTGCCTAATTGCCACCATTGCTAATGGTAAAGTATCTGAAATTTTTGTTGTCTAAATTTGATTAATTAATTTATATTAGTTGTAAATATTCCACCATAGTTTGATTTTGTTTCTAATCAGTGTTTATGAGAATGATAGTTTGACAAATAATAAACTTTATGATTTTTAAGTTAATATATTTTATTGATTAAACATTTTTTATGAATATTTTTTGTTATTGATGATATTTAAAATAATATTCTGGATCACTAACAATTTTTTTTCATCTTAATTAGGTCTGTAACAGACCCGAGGGATGGTAGAAGAGTAGCTCTAAAGAAGATGCCGAATGTCTTCCAAAATTTGGTTTCCAGTAAACGAGTATACCGAGAAATTAAAATGCTGTGTTTTTTCAAGCATGAAAATGTGAGTGTTTAATTATTCATGTGTGAATATATAAACAAATTATATTTGATGTAGCTATTGTAATTTCCTGCTTATATATAATCTATGGATTATATACAAAATAAGCTTTAAAATTGTGCAGTGTAAATTATAGACTGCAGCATATTATCTGTACACAATCATCTTATTTGTTTTGTGCATAGTTTTCAAAAATTTGATGTGTGGCTCAGAAAATTGTATTGTTACCCACAATATTCACCCTTGTCCATAAATTTAATTAAATATCACATTATATATAGCATTTGATTTTGTATTGAATTAAAATATTATGTATTTGTAGATATGTCAACTATTATGAATTTTCTTTAGTTCCTACACTATACGTGAAAAAAAAGTATTATCTATGGATTGCCGAAAAAATATTTGTACAAAACTTTAAAAAAGTGATTTTTATCTGTTAATTTTCCCAACTTAATGCAAGAAAAATTAGATATTTTTGTAAAAGTAAATGTCATGTATTTTTTTTAATAATTAAATATGTAACTTTCAATCTTATTTAATGATGCACACAAATCAGTAGCGTGCCGTTAATTTTTTGTAAGGAGGATAGAATTTACTGAAAAAGTTAAGTACTGTGGAAAATTATCTGAAATACTACTGAGAAATCTTATTTTAGGTTGGTAGCTCTTATTACAGTTTTCCTGATGCAACCTTAAAATCTTTTGTTTAATTTGTCCACATTTTAATAATCAATCCTGTATTCCAAATGAATTTGTATTAACAGAATTGTAGTAATAAATAGATAAATTTGATAATCTATATCTGTAAAATCAAAGAAATTTTTTAAATTGTTGATTAATCAATTATTTAATGGAAATCCATATTATAAATTATTTTATTGTTAGAAGGATTTTCATTTCAATTTTTTTTTAGTTTCCTTAATTTTTAAATTTTTACTAATTAAAATTGACAAATTTCTATTATGTAAGAAAAAATATTATATACAAAAATATTTACTAATCAGTTTATTATAGTCAGATAATTTTCTGAAAGAAAAAAATTATAAAAAAATTCTCAAATTTATCATAGAATATTTTAATTTCAAATTGCTATTCTTTTTTAAACCCTTATGGTGAGAAGTACATTTTAACATCAATTAAAAAAAATGTTGTTAATTGTAATAGTCTTATTAATAAATTTTTAAATATAATTGAATGTTTATTTTGATAATCAATATTTTTGAAGCTTTATGTAGTTTTTCATTGTTTGTATAGGGGGAAAGAGTATCAAGAGTGCTTGTAATTGTATTTAATAAATTTAGAATACAATATTTCTGTGTTTTTATTATATAATTAAAATTTATTTTGATAAATAGATGTAATTTAATTTATCTTTAAATATGAATTAATTATGACTATATAAATATTGCAAAATTGTTATAAATATTGAATGATTTTATTTTTTTTGTATTAAAAATTTGTTTCTTTTTCTAGGTTTTGTCTGCATTGGATATCTTACAACCGCATAGTGCAGACTACTTTCAAGAAATGTATCCTTTGATAGAAGTTAAATTTAATCTCTGTACTGTATTAATTTATATCAATTTGTATTTGAAAATATTTTAGTTTTTTTAAATTTCCTTTAATGGATAATTTAATTAAAAATAAAAAATTCAATGTTTTTGGTTAATTGAATCAAGTGTATTTTGCATATATTCTAATATTAAAAATATAATCTTGCTTTATATTTTAACAATTAATAAAAAAATTTTATAATATCCAATATATATTCATATTTTATGTGAAACTATCTTCATTTTGATATACATAACATACATATTAATTAACAGTTTTTTATGTATGAGATTTATTTAGCTAGAAAATAACTTTTATTCACTTGAATCATTGCTTTCAAATAAGCAATAAGAAATCTATTAGCAAGAGCTGAATTATTAAACTTTTTTGACTCTACCATAATATCATATTTTTAAGCTTATAATTCACAGTGACAATTTTATAAGAACAATTATCTTTTAGTAATAAAATGACCAATATCAATCGAAAATAAAATCATTATATATAATGATTTTATTTACTGATTTTACAAACTGAAGTGAAGGCATTTCAAAGGAATTGAACGTAAAATAAATAAAATCTGTTGCTGAATGCAAGAATGAATTCCAAGCACACAGGAAAAAATAAACTTAATTAATATCCTCAAATCTGAATGGAACAAATTTAGAAATTTGTTTGATTTTTTTAATTGATTGATTTATTCAAGTATTAAAAAGAGGCAAATGTTTTGTGAGACCATTGAAATAAGACAATTTTTTTAGGTGCTCTTTTCAAAAATTTTCTCATGTTTTCATTAATGTAAACTTAACTGGATCCATCTCATGCAAAGCAATTTTTTTTATAAACAGATCTTCCCTATAAAAGTTATTCATTCATTTATAACTTATATCTTATATTCTATAAAAAATTTCTCCTTTATTTATATGTCCTTTTTTGTATACATGAATTTCTACTCCTTTTGTAAGTGTTTTTTATTTAAAAATTACTATGGGCAACAATTCTTTCCGGTTTACAGGACAATGTATAACCATAAATGCTGGTTTTATATCCTTTTGTATTGATAGAAATGCGATTAGAATTTTTATATGAACATTTTGAGAGCGGTTAAATGGCAATGACACTTGATGAAGATTTCATTTTGAAGATCTATGCTGAAGATTTCATTTTCTGTAAAAGTCATTTTCTTTTAACATATGATTTCCAGTTTTCCATCAACTTTTGGCCCTTTGATTATACGACTCTGAACAAAATTGACCATTGTTTATAATAAAACAGTAATGCTATGCAAGTCTGCCATTAGTTTTCTGAGCCTATTTCTCCTACCATTTACAAGTTTTTAATGGAATCTTGCAAGCTGAAATGCTAAAACTGTTCTGAGATAACTTTTAGCAACATAATGTTTCTTTTATTTCTGGTCAAAATATGTGTCCATGGTCGTAACTCTGTCTTTTCTTGTGTAATCTTTTCAGTTCATTTCTTTGTCCTTTAAAGCCTCAAATATTATTCATGCATTATAAAATTTTCTTCCAAGTCCAATGATTCCTAACATCCTGCTTTGCATAAGCAACTGAAAGTTTAAACTCTGTTGTATAACTAATGCACTTTTATGTGTTGGACATTTTTAGTGATCAAAGATAATATAAAGATTATATAGATTATATAATATGTATGAATCTTACTTTAAAAAAATGATGTTAAGGTCTAAACATAAAAAATTGACAAGGGAGGAGAATTTACGTTTATACCCACACTGTAAAATCGGATTACTGGAATAACGGTTTCCATAGAAATGGATTATAGTTGATGAATATGGAAATTATGGTGCCATCCATTATCTTATCATATAAAAATATTTTTAAGAATTGACCTTGCAGTTTTAAAAATGACCTTTTAGCGATAAAAGAAATAACCAATGTTAATCAAACTGTTAAACTGAAATCAACATATTACCAAATATCTTGCCAATTACTAATTTACCTATTACTAATTACTAAAACTTGTAGAAAAAATAAATAACTACGGATTATATCCATGAATTGTAAGTAGGAAATTGCAGTAATTCATATTAAAATAACAATTTTGTTTGGTAGTAAATTTAATAGATTAAAATAAATGATTTTTTTAAAAATAACAAGCATTACTTGTTGTATGTGTATATATTTCATGTAAATACTTTTATGAAATATTAATTCACTTTAGAAATATTGCCAAAATTAGTTAATTTATAAAATTTTAAAATATTAGGAATTTTTCAAGATAAAGTAGTTTTTAAATATTTGTTAACCTATTTTAAAAAGTATAGAACAAAACAAGAACAATATGTTTTCAGAATCTGTTGATTTTAGACTTAATTTTCTCTTATGTAAAAGTTTGTTTTTCAGCTGTTTATTAGCAATATTTTTATAGTTTTTTCTTATAAGATTCTTATAATTCTAACTGAAAAAAATGTTAGCTTTTGTAATTTTAAATTTTTATAAATAAAATTTTCTAGCAAAAATTATTTTAAACTGTTTTTGTCATCTGTTCATTTACATTTCCAGGTTTTTTAAATGTATTTTCAATTGATATAAAATTATATATGCATTAAACTTTATTTTTCTAGACTGTTTTATAACTGAAATCACTGTAAAGATTTACTAATTTCAAAAACATGAATTTTTTGTTTTGTTATTTGGCATTTAAAAAAAAAAAAAAAAAAAAAAAAAAAAATTTAAACTATGAAGCCATGGATGGCTCATTATATTAATTTTATAACAATAAAACTTGCTTTTTTGGGTCTGTCTAGTATTATTTAATATATCAAAGTTAATTCTTTAACATATAATGCAGTTATGTTATAACAGAATTAATGCAGACAGATTTGCACAAAATAATAGTCTCTCCTCAACCACTGACTGCTGATCATGTTAAGGTATTTCTGTATCAAATTTTGAGAGGTAAGAAACTTACTAAGTATTTTTCTTTATACTGTATTATAAGTGTTGCATATTTTATTCTGCTTTCTATCATTCATTTATGTAACTGTTTTCTATCTTTAGTAATATCTACTTAAAAATTACAAATTTTTATGTGGCTGAGTTGGCAATTAATTGACTGCTGTATGATGGGTTATGTATTTCAGATATTGTAGCTGCTAATTTATGTAAAATATGAAATATTTAAACTAGCAATAGCAATGCATCATAGATTTTTTATATATTTATATCCTTTTTTGTATAATTTTAAAAAAAAATCTATCTGTGTTGATATTGCCCATCACTGCTCCATATAAAAATTTTTCTTTGTTGTATATTTTTATTAATGAATTTTGTCATTTTTTTGTTTATATTATATGCATTTTTTTTTTTTTAAAAATAAATATATAGTGTTTAAAAGTTCAGGGCAAAAGTAAATTTGATAAAAAAAAAAGATCTATAGGTCAGTGAGACATATAGTTTGCCACAATATTCGAGGTCATTATTGCAAATAAATCTATGGAAGTGACATATGCATGTTTTTATACAAAATTTTATATAAAAATATTAATATTTGAAGAGCACTAATGAACTTTTTTAGTATGTAAAATAATAATGGTGCATGATTTATTATTGAAAACGTCCTTGTCATTTGTAAATTTTATTTATATCATACTCAACTATTCATGTTATATGTCAATTTCTCATCTGGTATCCTATGACTTGAATCAAGCATGTATTAATAAAAGCAAAATGGTGCATAGATAACAATAACTACTAATAATCTTTGTAATGTTATCAGCTCAAGATAAAGCTTAACTGGTTAAGTTATACTATATAAATTCACAGTCTACAACAGCCATTCTTCAGAAGTTTCAGTCAATTAAATTTTGAAGTGTGTGAAAAGGACATTTCTCTGCATTTGGTTTGAAAGCAAATAGTGCAGTGATTCAATGTGGGAGTTCACCTACTTCCAGAATAGTGGCTGCAATAACTTATCGATAACAAGCTCAGTCACCAGTGCTTTGAATAATCAGTGCTCATCTCCCCATATCTTAAGCCAATTTGTAACTACGTTTGGAGAGCACTCCGAATGAAATTATGAAGGTATTTATAAAAAATTACAACAGGCTCAGTAGTTACTGCCAGAGGATGCACCAAAAGGCAAACCATTTGCACATTGGTGTTTTCGAAAATCGAGAATGATGACTCGTTATTTAACATTTTATGAATTGGTGAAGCATATCACTTGTTAAATAGAAGCTAATTCTTAAAATTGCCACATACCAGCAACTGTCAGGAGTACGCTGAAGTATAGTTGCATCCAGAAAACAAGTGCACTATATTTAGATTTGTTAGTTAACTTTGCCATTCCTAACCTACAGGAATGCAATAAAAACCTTGCTAATATACGATGGAGCTCCACCACACACCACCATGCTCCACCACATCAAATCAGGAAGTTGTGGGCATTTTGGGTACCAATCGCCTTTTGAGCAGTTATAGCAGGCACAGATGGCCTCCAAGATCACTAAATGTTGTACCCTGTGATTTTTGGTTGTGGTGGCTACCTCAAATCATAAGTCTATAAAGGAAATCCACAGTCCTTACCAGTATTAAAATATGCCATATGTCAAGAGATTCCCATTCCCATTTATATGCTCCTGGTTATATCCAGCTTAATATTGCGACTGCACTCGGATTGGAATGTGATGGTTGCATGTTAATCGCCAGGAAAAAAAAGGTCTCATTTATCAATTATTAACCCTTTTTCTGTAATCTGCAGAATCAGTAACACTCTCTATTGCTAATATTTTGTATTAAATTTTATCATGCAATATAAAATGCTTACCACTGTGATTATTAATTTGCAAACTGCATGTTAGCTAACTTGTAGATCTTTTTTTATTGCAGTTTACTTTTGCACTGAACTTTTGAAATACCCTCTATGGTAGAATTTATAATAGTAAAAATTATTTGCTCTGCAAATTCATCATTATGAGTGTCAATAAATAATGTTTGTGTTTCTCAATCCCTGTCTTTGATATGCTATTTTTTCTTTTATAAATCCATCTGAAAGATGTTAATTGCCCTTATGGAAAATAGCATTAAAACTTTGAAATCATTATTTATTAAAGGATGTTAATAAAAATTAATAATTTATTAGCTAGCAGATTCTGCGAGGGGGATGCTATAAATGGTAAAATTAAAGCAATTTTAATTTAATCACATTTATAAGTGGTGAAGCATTCATGCTCTTCACCCTGTACTCTAAAAATAGTTTCAAGATCTTACTTTCGAACATAGCAAACTAAATATGCCATTATTTTAACTCTTTCACCAAATATTAAATTAAAGATTATGTTGCAGGATATTTTAAAAAGATCATATAATTTTTATTAGTTTAAACAATTCTCATTGGTAATGGTCAGAAGCATCACTTACCGATTTTTAAAATGATGCAAAATAAAACTATTGTTGTTAGTTTACGAGAAGAAAAATAAAACAATTGAAAGAAAAAGGCATTTCTATTGAAGTCACGCTACAATAGTGTAATTAATATATATATAGCTATATATATATATAGTTTCTAATTCAAATTAGTCTTTTTATTAACATTACAATTTGAAGTCATATTTGCTAATTTTGATGATTCTTAAAATCTAAATTGTTATTTATATATCTATGGATTACTTTTTCAGATAATTATTGAACAGAACTATATTTGAATAAAATAAATTTACATCCTTATTTTGAAAAGCTGCTTTTATAAATAAGATAAAATGTTACTTGTTTTTAACAATTTGATAAATTATAATATTAATAATAATAATATTAAAATAATATAAATTTATAAAATTTCTATACATGAATAATATATTAAATATAACTTTTCTGAAAATTAAAATTATTGAAGCAATAATTTAACTTAAATTATATGTTTTTAATATGTGTAGTAATTCTGTATAATAATCTTTTTTTTCAGGCCTGAAATACCTTCACTCTGCAAATATTCTTCATCGAGACATCAAGCCTGGAAATCTTCTTGTGAATAGTAACTGTGTCTTAAAGGTATTTAAATATGCTGCTTCCATAAAATATGTTATTAAATTATATGCATTATACACTGAAGTGTAGTTTAGGAATTGTTTATATTTTGAACTTCATTGGATTTTAGATGACATTAATCTGTTTTTGGATATATTATACTTTGTATGTTGGCAACACTGATAATTGTTATTGTTGATGAATGGCTAAATGCTGAAAGTGCTTGTTGTTAAAAGCACCTTGCTTTTATTAATCATTTGGAATTCATTTACACACAGACTACATATGTTTAGCACCTTTACTACGTTTGATGGCATCTTTATTGTTTGTTTGTTTTTAATTTTTAACTTATATTACATATCTATTATAGTATTAATAATTGGAATTTTTTAGATTTGTGATTTTGGATTAGCAAGAGTACAGGAGCTTGATGAAAGTAAACATATGACTCAAGAAGTTGTTACACAATACTACAGAGCACCCGAGTTACTTATGGGGGCATCACATTATTCCTCCTCTGTTGATATTTGGTCTGTTGGGTGTATATTTGCAGAGTTACTAGGTCGTCGTATTCTCTTTCAAGCTCAAACCCCAATACAACAAGTAAGAATTGTCTGTTCAATTTTTGTAAATTATTGTATAAATTATCAATTAATAAAATTGCTATAATAAATTATTTGTATCTATTATTACTATAAAAAAAATTGAACCTTTTAAAAACTTATTTTTATTTTAATCCAATTCCAATATTTTAATCTATAGTAATTTATGCATTTTTTATTATAAAGTAATTAATTTTTTCAGTTGGAAATGATAACCGATTTACTGGGAACTCCCTCGGAAGATGATACCAAAACTGCTTGTCTTGGAGCCAGATCTCATATGATGCGTCGACCCCATAAAGCAAATTCCATGGCTGCACTTTATTCTTTATCTTCTCAGGCTACACACGAAGCTGTCCACCTTTTGTGCCAGATGTTGGTTTTTAACCCTGTAATTATAAATTTTAATTACTTATGTACCATTAATGCAATTATTAAATGATTATCCATGTTTTTGTATGTAGTCCATCCAACTGTACATTACCAGCAAATTGCCGTCATCCACATTGACATTCTTGAATATTTACTAAATTTTTGGAATTACAAAATTATATATCTCATTGACGGCCCATAGATTTTTTTGTGGCAAATCAGGAAATTATAAAGATTAATAGGCATTTTTGTATATGTTCTTGTACATTCTTCATATTTTTGCTTGTTTAAGAATTCTTACTAAATAAAAACCCAGTTTGCAGATTTTATTAACAAAATTTTAAATAATTAGCCAATGTTTAATAAATATTTGTTTACATCCCTTTTCATTGTTATAAATTTATAATTATTATTGTTAGTGGTCATTAGGCTGTTGTAACCTCTATAATACTTTGCTGCTCAAGAAAGAATTTACTGCAGTTTCCTACATACAATCCACAGATTATATATGTAGAAAAATCTAAGAGTTTTTTGCTACTGCTTATAATCTCTCACTGTGTGTGTGTGTGGATTTCCTTCAGAAGTTTCTATGAAAAATAATTTCTAAAAATACAACTGATAATAATTTATTCACAAGATAATAGATCGAAATTTTGCACTAATTGACTGTGGTACAAATTAAGATTTTCATCTGTGACAAATATTTATAAATTTTCTGAAGTTTTTAATTTGTTTTATTTAGAATAAGGCAAATCAAAGTTTTTCCTATAGTTTTACTTTCTTAAATTCATTTCTAAATTTTAAGTCTTTTGTTTATTTTTTTACTTATATTTCTAGAGAATATGTCAAATAATACTTTTTTTATTTATGTCTTATTGGTATACTTATATTTTCTTTATGTTTTCTATCATAATGAGTGCTATAATATGGGTTTTTAAAATATTGTTATGGGATGAAAAATATTCTTCAGTTTGAAAAATGTTACAGGATCTCAACTCTTGATTTAAAAAAAATTGAATTTTACAGGCACAATGAAAGCAGTTGGTAGATTAAATGCTGGTATAAATTATGCCAAACAGTTTTATTTTTACTGTGGAAAATATTAACTTGATTATAGGCTGTAAATTATAATTGTGAAGAGATTTTTTTTTTCTAGAAACCATATCTGATATACAATAGAATCTTTAAAGAACTGTATATTTTAGATAAAGTGTTGAATTTTCATTGATATTGTATGGATTTCCTTTCCTTGGAGGATAATGAATGGAAAAATTTATTATTCAAAATAACTGAAATATAAATTTTAAAATTTTCTTAAATGAAGCATTTATTGATAAACTTTAATATCCATAGTACTTAATATGTATTCTGGTCTAAATGATAAAAGATAAATAAAAAAACAATCCTGATTTCATTTCAATTAATCTGTTTTTACTAAGATGCTTATTGAATTATCTATTTATTTTCTTTTTATTGAGATGATTTGTAACTCATGCAGGAATATAAAGAAATCAAAATAAAAAATGGGTTATAGATAATTGAATGATCTTATAAAAGACTTAACTACTTTTATTATTTCACATTTTTCTCTATGCAGTAACCTTTTTTAATCTAGTATTCAATAATTCGACACATTCTATAATTCAGCATCAATCAAACCTTGGCTTTTGTATTTTTTCCATATGAAGTCTGACTTGTACTTATGCTCACTTGTACATGTACATATTTATTAAATGCATTAAATATGTAAAAAGTGCTTTAATTTTATTATATTGATGCAAAATCGGTATAATCAGGTGAAAATCAGTGTAATCCCAAATGTGCTGGATTAAAGAAAGGTTACTATATTTCTTTCTTTCCTTTTTTTTTTTACTTAAAATATTGAATGAATTAAAGTTTACAATGATTTTAAAAGAAGTAGGCTTTTATGAATGCTGAGTAACACTTGACCATTGTTAACATTCTTACTTAACCTGTTGATTATATTGTAGAAATAGTAGCATTGAATTTTTTTTTTTAAATGTACCTTTTATAGGATAAAAGAATTTCTTGTGCTGATGCATTGACACATCCTTATATGGATGAAGGAAGACTTCGTTACCATTCCTGTATGTGTCGTTGTTGTCAGACCACACCTGCAGGTCGCCAATATATTGCTGATTTCGAGCCAGTTTCTCCTCAAGTTTTTGATGACTGTTTTGAGAAAGATTTGACTTCTGTAATTCAAGTTAAAGGTATGAATTTTAATTAAAACAAAAATAAACATTTTTGCAGAATATAAAACCTGTTTTGCTTGATATTTTTTAATTTTATTAATTATTTATAGTATTAATTAATATTATTTATTAATGTAATTATTTCTTATTTTATTATAAATTTTTATGTTGCACATAAAAAGTATATTGTTATAATAATCATTTTCCATTTCGAATTGTCATTGTTACTGCCTTTCTTACTTTTTGTTTATCAGTTTAGTATATATTTAATGAAAATTTTATTGTGCAGAATTTACGTTTATTCTTATATATTGTTTTTATATCATTGATTGTTGTAAAATTATATAATATTACTGTACTAAACTTAAATTTGTTCATTTTAATTGGATTTTGTATTGTTTGTTAATTTGACATTTTTCTTTAGATCGTTTGTATCACTTTATACATGACCGTTACAAGGGACTCTATCGCATGCCACTTTGTATCAATCCTCATTCTGCAGCTTTTAAAAGTTTTACGAGGTTTGCATGATTACATATGGTATTCTGTTTTCTAATATTTTGTTGGTTTTTTTACTTTTTGATGTAACTGAATTTTTTTTTTAATTGCAGAGAATTTCCCCAGAACAATCATATTATTTCTCTTTATAAATGACTGGGGTCTGATTATTTAATAACTTTTTAGGAGTTAATATTTAGGTAAGTTAAGCTTATTATTCATTTAACTAATTAATATTACTGTTTTTGTTAATTTTATTGTAGTTATGCAAAAAAATAATAAAGGAAGGTATAATGAAATAAGGAAAGCTCTTGGACATAGTGTTCTTGGATGTTTCAATCCAATATGCTTTAGGACGAAAAAATTAATTTTCAAAGTTAAGTGAGATAAGTGATTGATTCTATCAAAGGCAAATAATGTTTCTGTGCTATTTAAAAATATCTTTGTTAAAAAGAAAATTTCTTATTTTAAAATTAACAATGATTAATGATTCCTTCTCCAATGTCTTGTAATTATCATCCGTAATGATCAGTCTCCGCTTTCTATTCTTAGACAGCATTGTAATAAAAGCCAGAATGATATTAAATGAATAAAAACACTTTCTACCACCTGAATGAACAACCCTATAAATATGTTCTTTCTCCCTTATAATATGTCCTCACTCATGACATATTATGAGGGATTATATGGCTTATGGTTGTTAAATTTCAAACATGAAGTGGAAAATTCCTACAGTAACTTAAAAGAACTGATGATATACTTCAGTTTCCAATATTAGTGACTTTTTGGGGGGTGTAGGAGTCTGGAATTAAACAGGGGCATTTTTATAAGTAAAATGGCAATGATTTTTTTTTTTAAAATTTATTACCTAAAATTTTAGGTGGTTGTGATTCATTTGTTAATATGTTTTATTTAATTAGCATCAGCATGTGTTATGTACTACAACATAAAAATTAATATCAACAATGAAAAATTCACTAAAACCAAAACATTATTGATGTAAAACCTAATTTATCCCAAATCAGGTAATTTTTTTAATGAATTTTTATCCAATTTTCGAATTTTTTTCCCAATTGTTTTATGTTTGGCATTAGAGGTATCCCTGCCAATTTTAAGAAATTTTGATGTAAATTGAGGTTATACATAGGTGGTTGCACGCACATTACAAACTTTGAGAAATGTATATATTGATTTATTAGATAATATTAAAATTAATTAAATAACTTTATTCTATCAAATATTGAAAATTCTTTTCAATTTGTCACTTAAACCCATATGCATTTTATAACTTTTTTTATTAGCCTTTAAAAAATGATAGATCACATGTTAGTCTTTTTATAACCAATAATTAATAAATTCATTAACTTGTAATTATTTCTTCAAGTGTATCATTAATTTATATTGCATATTATGTATTTGCTGGCTCAACATGATTACAGAATTAAAAGACAGTGCTATTTTTACTTTTCCTTCTAAATGTTTTTCAATTGTGATTAAAAGTAAATACAATTTACTTCAAATTTGTCACTTTAAGTTTTGGTGTTTATTAACCCAAGCATTTGTTATAGCAACCTCAAAATATTCACTCTTCTATATTATTATAAAAAAGATCAGCAGAAAGATTACACATTTCATGGATATTGAAAAGAAATTTTAAGTGAGAAAGTGTAGAGTAATAAGTTTTAAAAATAGGCTTGCTTAAAATTCTGTCAAATCAATGTGAATCATTATGACAATTAAGTTTTTTGGAAAATGTTGTGTTTTTTGAACAATTATGATCCTGTGTTAAGATATAAATAATAGCAAGATAAAGATTGTTAGATAAAGCAAGATAAAAATAGATAATAGCAAGATGTTATAATAATTTTTTAACATATTTGCTATAAAAGTAATATATATATAATAATTCAGTGAAACTGAATGAATTTAAATGAATAATTTATTTTTCAGATTTTCTAGTATTAGTGTTATTTTTAATATTGGGAAAAAAAGAAATAAATACAGTAATCTCACTTTAATCCAGCACATTTACGACCAGGGCTGTGTTGAATTGTCAATCTGTAATGTAGTTTAAAAAGGGGTATCAAACATAAAGCATCTGGACAAAGATTTAAACAAATTACATGTATAATATTTTTACACACATTCTTAATTTGTGTAGACAATATAAATATCTCATGAATTTGGGCAGCATTGTGTTGCCATCTTGCAGTTAAGGTTAACAAATGGCTAAGTTCCATATGAAAGCAAAGGCTTATAGAATGTTCTAAACTATCAAATGCCAGATTAAAGAGGGGTTATTGAATTTGGGTTTTCAACATATGACTATTGTATATTTAAAATAATTATATGCATCCGATAACTTAATATTTAAAATTACATTACGATGTATGGATTGAAACTTTAAAAATATATATATATATATATATATATATAAATAATAAAAAAAAGCCTTGTCCATAGTTGTAGCACAACTATTATTATTATTATTTTTTTTTTACAATTTTCCATTGCATTTACCATATTAACTGGTTTTTTTTTTTAAATTTATCTCTAATGGTTATTTATTTTTCTTTTAGGCTTTATCATCCATATCTTGAAGTTTGCCTTAGATGTTCACAATGGATGATTAAGAATAGATGTGAACTCCTTAGCACACTATTAGGTTTCATGTTGTTTTCATTGATAATTTTTGTTTTGGGGGATTAATGGCATTTTGTAATAGTGTCTGACCAATGATTAATAAGGCTTGTGTTTTTTTTTTAAAGCTTTAGCCATGTGTTTGAATGAGTTATTGTTATGCATTTTACAGTTATTTAGAAATGATCCATCCAATTTCAAATAGATTTAGGACACACTGAATGCTGGAAAATCTTTCTCTTTGTAGATTAGAAATTTCATGTGCTACATTATATAAACTTGCTTTGCATGTTATGTGATTTTATTACAATAATTGAAGCTTTTCTGTTTTAATTAACTGATCTTCATTGTTATTTAACTCTAAGTGCATTATGTAAATATTTATAGACATATATGTGTTCTTGAAATTTATATTAGATATAAAATTTCAGGAAGAAATTATAGACAGATGTAAAAAAAAATATTAAACTGTGTCAAGCATTTAAAATTCTCCTTTTTTATAAACATTTTTAATTTTAGTTATGTAGATTTCAAGTTTATAGTTTGATTTAAGAATTCATTTCTTTCCTTTGATAACTCAATTTAGTTAAAAAAGATTATTAACCAAAATTTATTTTACATTATTACAGAGTATTGAAGTTTATTAAAGAATCAATATTTGTTCTTTTTAATATCTATTGATAATTTGTTTGTAATTTTTATTTTGTTTTGAGTGAAATTGCCTTTTGTGAGCTTGTATTTATATGTATGTATTTAAAAGAATACAACAAAATTATTCTATTACAAAAAAGTTTTCATATATAATTTTTTCTGTTGTTGTGTTTGTTGAGTGTATAAACAATTCTCACTTTAATATTGGCAATAATTAGTTAATTTAAATAGTTATATTTTTTTTTGCATCTTGGTGTTTGTATTCAAATTTTTAAATTAAGCATATTTTTGGATTGATATAAATTACATTAATAATGTTTTAATTAATTCAGTAATTTAAACATATTTCTAAGAAGGGCAGTTAAAATTTTTTATTTTTAGATTGTTTATTTTACTCGTTTTATTCTTGACTTTCCAAAAAAAAAAAAAAGATTTAAAAATTGCATTTACTTTTACGCCAACTAAAGTGTTGTATTGTTTATCCAAATTTCATTTTATTTGATGACACTGTTATTTTTAGTATCTAATACAGATAATAAATTAGTTATAAAATGCTTTTGCTGACATTCTCTTGATGCTCTTATTATTATACCAAATCTTATATTTTGTGTAAATTTTATAAAATAACTAGTTTGAATGCCTTTAAATACTTCATTTTGTTTTTATGTGCTTATAATTTTTTATTGATTAGTAATACTAGCATATATTTGTTAGTAGCTTAAAATTATGTATAAATATTTTTTGTCACATGTATTCATTTTCTTGTTGGTATATCTTACCAGCTGTAGTAATAGTAGTTAGTTTTGTGCTACTTTTTACAACTCAGGTAAAACTTATTAACTTAAAACTTCTGTCAGTGAGCTCAGCTGGACCGTCATAACTGCATAATATTCCTGGTGAAGGAAAATGTGTAGTTTTTTAAATTGTTGTGTTCAAAGAAAGAAAGACCAGAATATTTATGAATAAATGTTTGTGCAGTTGCATTTTTAATTGATAGAACATCATAAGGCTTCTAAATATTTAAATATATATATTGAAAATGCAGGCATATTCATGAAAATCTCAACTAGTGTGTGTGTGAATTTGCAGAAGTTTTGAGAAATGCATTACATTGTATTAGAAAAAATTTCTTTTCACTTAAATTGCATAATATTTCTTTTTTTTAAGTTTGTAATCATCTTTGCTTCATGTTAAATTTACTTTATAAAGTAAAGTAAATGTGTTATCATTATCTAATTATAGTCCAACCATTGATGGCGTGGAAAATTGGCAAGCAGCCAAATCGGATGGATTCAAATAAGAGCATCTTAGGAAGGAAATATCATTTAGTAGAGATTTTAATTGCATTAAAAAGAGTTTTAAGATTTAATAATCAAATTTTAGACAATACAATGTTTTAAAAAAATTATGTTAAAATGTTCTACGCTAAGTATTATACTTTTCTTTTTGAAGCAATTTTGTGTCATGTATATTTATCTATCCCCTCTAACAAATAATAAATTCGTCTGTTTCCAGTATTCAACTGGATATTTATGATTCCATGCTCATCATGGTTGAACTATATAGAGTTTCTTGAAAAAATTGTAATGCATTTCTCAGTGAAAGATAATATTTAGTTTTATTTCTGATATATAATTGTGATATGATCAGAAGTAAGATGAACTAGTTTATTACTTGTGTGAAATTGTTTCATGCACGTGATTTCTTTTTTTTTTTTGGTAAGTAAGGAGAATATGCTTGGTGTGTGTGGATTATATACAGCTGAGTAATTCCAGCCTTACTCATTTGTATTAAAGTTTTAGTACTTTAAAATTTTCGTAAACTAGTAGGACCCACTGTGTTCAATTAACAGGTTACTTCATTAATTTTGTAACCTATTCAAGTTAGTTGCTTCAAGGACTTAACAGAACCGTCACTTTGGTTCTTCTATACAACGAAAAATTATATTTGTAGTAATGAAACAATTTATTAAAAAAACATTGTAATTATTTGTTACACTATAGAAAATTTTATGGTTTTTTTTCTTTTGGCTTATAGTTCTGAGACAGCAGACTTGTGTACTGCTTTCAAAAGTTTATTCTATCTTAAATGAAAATATTTACTGCTAGTCATATTACATTAATTGTATAGAAATAAATTTTTAACTGAGAAATTTAAGGGCATTATTTAGTTGATAGAATGCTTTAGAATTTTTAAAAAATCAAATTGTTAAATTCTGTAATAGAGAAAAAGTGTACATCTAGATATTTCATTTTAGATTTTATCCATTCAGCAAATATCAAAGTAGTATGTATTTTAAGTATGGTGATTTGTTCACTAATTAAATTGTCAGTGTTGGGTTGGGAATTTTTGTTTCTTTTTATTATTTTTAGTATAATATTATATATTTTCTATTGTTGTTAAGCCGATGTATTCTGCTTTCTTGGCAAAGATTTGAGATTGCTGCCTTCCAAGGGAGTGAAATTTTGATTAAGAATACAAACAAACTTGTAAATATTTCCTTATTGTGCCGTCTTTACCTTATAGCTGCAAGATGTGAAGTCGTGTGTATGTGTTTGCAGTTATTCCTGTACTAATTAAAATGTGTGCCTTCTCCATATGATGAATTAGCACTGTTGAGAAAATGTTGCTGATTTTAGTTTTATGAACTTATGCTAAATTCTTGTACCTCTATGTCCTGTCATTGTCCAGTTACTGCTGTATTAGCAGATAATTTGAATTGTAGTTTTTTAAACTTTATTGTTAATTGCAGGTTACACTGTTTCAAATATTATCAATGAGAAATATTAGTCTTGTAATTTTTTATATAAGTTAGCAGTTTTTGCTAAGGTAGTCTCAGTGATTGTTTTTTCATAAGGCAAGTATGAAAAAACATGAACTTGGAAATCTTATAATAGTTATTAAATCTTAGATCTTGTGCCAATGTGTAGATCTTTTTTTTATTCAGTTTAGTATAATGAGTGCTTTTGTCTAAGGCATATCTATCCACATAAATTTGCTGTTCAGCTTTTAGTATTTACATTCAGACATAATATCAAATTTATATCTACTAGTGCCTTCTTGGTAATATTTGTATCCTAGTGTAACTATTGTGTGTTTTTTTAACCAGTATAATTCAATTATATAAGATGCTTAAAGCTTTTCTCCTAGCACTGTGTTTTGATGCCATTTCATTAAGATGCATATAGAAATGCAGGTTGATGCATGTATATTTGTACCTCAATCACCTCTACTATAAACCAATGCATCTCCATTGCACTCTACTCTGATAAATTTTTCCATCATCATCATGTTAGTCTGTACATAGCATTTTTTACTGGTAACTTGTGATAGCTTATATGGTCCATGTAGTTTTAAGTGTTGTGACGTAATTAGCCTTCTTAACGAAAAAGTCATTCATGTACATGTTAACTTCACTTTTAAAAGTTATTTCACTTTTAAAAGCTATTATAAAAGGCAGTGGCTCCTATTATGGTTAAAACCCAAATAGCAATGTAGGTTACAGAAAGAGCTTTCTGTTATTTTGAAGGCTGTGGTAGAAAATGAACTCCAACCTTTTATAAAGGGATCTATTCTATTTGTGATTTTACGTTTGTAAGACTTCTTTTAGCTTACGAATGATGATATAGTCCAACCACCGATTGCATGAAAATTGGCAAGCGGGCCAGTCAAACACATTCAAAAAAGAGCATCATCATAGGGGAGTAAATGTCATTATGGGAGGGATTTTAATTGCCATAAAAATAATTTTAAGTTTTAGTGAAATTAAAATTTTAGATTATATAATATTAAAAAAAATAGAAAAATTTTCCACATTCACTATTGTACTTTTTTCTTTCAAAATAACTTTATGCAACATCTATCTGACTAGCACCTCTAACAAGTAATCGATTCGTCCTTTTCCGTCATTCAATCGGATGTTTACCATTCCACGCTATCCGCGGTCGGACTATATGTGTCCAGGTTGTTTCTGATGTTCTCTAGATTGTATTTGTATGCCAGCTTTGAAAAGATTTTTTTTTCTAGCAAGTTTATAGATAATCTTCTGATACTTAAGATCTACTGTTAATATGGTAATTGTGTGACCAATTAGGGCTTAGTTCTTCTATCAATGTAATTGTCTTTTACAATCTTCAAGGCTCGCTAAATTTCTTATTTTAAACAAAGAAATTTTTTTGTTTGACCTTTATAGTGTAAAGTTTAATAAAGTAAACATTCGTTGTGTATTAATTATTGACAAAGCAAGCTTGGTCAGAAAAATTTTTTAAAAGGATATCAACAAAATAAATGTGAATTTTACTTCAAATTTCAATTTTTTTTATCGTTGCTGCGATAAGTGTTATATTTTTAACTGTATTATTTTATTATATTATATACAGTTATTAGATTTGGCTCAAAGCTATAAGGTTTTTTAAAAAATTAGATTTTTTTCCTTATTTCACCAGCTGTTCATGCAATTTAACAATAAATAATTTCATATAAAGTTCATGTAAATGCTTGTAAAATTTTGCATTAAAACATAAAAATATGAATCTATGTATCAAGTGGAAAAAGAGTGTCTTAAATTTTTGTTAGCCACTAGAGAACTTGCCCTTTTTAGCAATTTATATATATATATATATAATATATAAAACAATATTACATATAGAATTAAAACAATGTGGCTTTTAAAATTTCTGGATAGATTATTTCCTCTTTTTACTAACAAGATAGTTATTATAAGAGATAAATGTATAGAAGCTGATTCACCTCTTTTTCAGAAATAAACATTAAAACTAAACTTAGTTTTCACTCACATATATGATATTCATTTATTAAAAAAAATTATTCACTTCTGTATTGCTTTTCTTTTACTTAATCATATTGTTATTCTATGTGGTAACTCACAAATATTTGCAGCAAATTTGATCTTGGTCAATATCTTCACAGTTTATCTTAACAATTGAACATTCTTTTAATATGAAAGTCAAAATGTTCATCAATATTGTGTGAGAATATTAGGGCAAGTAAAGCTGTAAAGATTTTTTATTTTTTCCTAGTTGATATTTTGTTTGTAGTTATTAGATTTTCTTTGTAGATGTTTTTTTTTTTTTTTTTTTTTTTTTTTGTCTCGTTCAGTTTCTTGCACTAATACAAAATGATTAATGTATATGACAATGTTTTTGTGTGGTTTATTATTCTTTGTCCAAGAATGGATTGCTTTTAAAAGGATTAATATGATTGTTGGTATGTTTTGATATTATGTAACAGTAAAAGTTTTATTACCAAATAGTAAGTGTTGGTGAGTTGTGTGTAAAGTTTGCCATTAGGTTAATTGAGTGTTAGTATAAAAAGTCTGTTTTGCACAGTTGTTGATTTTATCTGAAATTTGGTGCTTGCATACTACTTTTCTTCCTAGTGCTAAGTTAAAGGGCTGATTATGCTTAGTATAGAATTAATTAGTATTTGATTGGTGATAAGTGAATTATTATGTACTTGTATTTGTATATATTTTAATAGGCAACATCTGTTATGGCCAATTTGACTTACCTTGCATCCTTTTTTTTTTTGTATTATGCTTAAAAAAATTATAGCCTTATGCATTTTGTTGCCTTCAAAAATTTTCCCGGTGTTTTTCTTATCATTTAAAGAATACGATATATTTAGTTATATTTTCAAACAATTTTATTGCAAATATTACTACATACATGACAACATATATACAGTTTGAATTTAGCAAAAATGATCTAAATTTATTTAAAAAAATTTAAGCATGTATTGAAAAATTATAATTAAATATATGTAAAGTATTTAATAAACTACCGGATAATAGAACTTTTACTGCTTTTTCAATTAAAGAAACAGATGAATGTTTTTATTTTATAGAAATAGTGTTTCCAAATTTTTACCACATTTATCTGTGTATTCCTGAGTACTTTAACAAATGTTTTTCGAAAGTTAATGTAAGATTTGCAGCCAACACCAATATAGGTCTTAGTATGCTGCATTTAAGTGTTCAGTGTTATATCATTTTTCTGTATTTTTATTGACACGGTTTATATAAGGGTCTTAATTTGGGAGTATGTTACATGAAAACTAATCCGGTTTTGCATTACCATGTGCATATCCGTCCATAATAATGTAGTGTATCTTTAAATGTCATATGTTTTTAATGTATTTTTTCTCTTTCTTTTGATGTGTTTCAATTTATTTCTTAATGCTTGTGGAAAAAGAGAAAAAAAAAATCAACATGTGCAATGGATTGTATCCATGCTTATGTGTAATAATAATAATAAAAAAACAAACAAAAAACAAATATGCCTTAAACCACTTCTGTCTATGCAATTTTGTATTGTGTAATTTTTAAATGTGATCTACAATAATAATGTGGACATGTTTTATGTTTATTTCGATTTTGCAGTGTAATTGTAAAAGTACTTGACTGTAAACTTTTTTATTGCAATGCTGAATCTGTGCGTTTTGGTATTTGGCCAAGAAGTAGCGATATGTAGAGCGTAATTCCTTCCATTTTTAAAACACTGCCATCCATGTAGTCTTAATTGTAGCTCTATTTCACAGAGCAATATGTAAAGTTCTAATGACAGATCTAGATGTATAGTGCTGGTTTCTGTTTCATAAAAGATATAAATCTATCCATTAAGAATATAATTACAAAAGCTACTATTTACTATCCATTTAAATGTTAAAGTATGTAAAATAACTTTTCAAATGTTTCTTTACAAAAAATTTTGCAATTTTGAAAAATGAATATATTATTTATTCTAAGTTAGTAACTAATTTGTTTGGATTTTTTCTGTAAATTAATGTTTCAGTATTACATTTAACTTCTGTTGTATAGAAATGATGGTTCAAATTATTTTTCAGTTAAGCAAAGATAATTTTTGTGTTATTAATGTTTTTGTATAATTAACCCGCCCTAATTTTTTTAATTGCTAAAATTTTGAATATCTATTTGATTTTTTTAGTTGATTCAATTTTTTTTTTATTTAAGTAAAATATATTATTAGTTTTTCAATGTACATGAAAATTGAATTTTCACATTTAAATAAAAATTAAAATTTTTTTGGATGGATTTACCCCATGATGCTTAATATTTCCGGCTTGCATAGCTGATTTAACATTTCTATCTTAATGGATTTCTTTAAAAATAAGTAATACAAAAAGTGTTTACATCATTGAACTAATAAAAATGACCTTTCTTAGTGAGATAGAAACCAGTTATTTACATTGTGTTTCTGTGTTAGTTCTATTGTGATTTTTTTTTCATGCATTATCAGGACCTGTATTGGTGGTTAGACGGTTGTGGCTTTGAATTGAAATTTAATTCTAAATTGATCACTTAAAAATAGCTAACTTTTTTTTTGCACACATTCAATAAAATATTAGTCTGGCTTTTGTGTTTCTTTCTTGTTTTATTTATATAATAATAATTTACAACAACAACAATTTTATTTTATTTACATAATAACCGAATTACTCAGTATTCCCTTGGCTCATTTGTAAAGAAGAAATACGATGAAGAATAAAGAGACAACACAATTTAATGATTAGAAAGTTAATAAATAAATTCGTGTATATTAATATTTTGTAATGATAAAAAACCTCATTAAATAAAAAGAAATTAATTTAAGTTAAAAATTTCAGGCAATCTTTTATGGATATGCAATGTTTTAAGTTTTCATTAAATAGATCTGAAGTTTTAATTATCATCTAGCATTTTGTACCCTTAGTCAAAACTGTTCGATTTTAGCAATCATAATTTGTGCTTCTCAATCTTCAGTGAAACTAACGGTTTAAGCTAGCGCTCTAATCGTTGGTACTACAGGCTTCTGGTTTGAGTTCTGGCGGTGGCATGGAGGTTTGTTAGTGGTTCGGAATCCTGTGAAACTGTAGGTCCTTGTCTAATTAGCCAAAGTGTGCAAAAAATGACCGTAGAGTGACTCCTCCATCTTCATCTCCAGGTGAATGTTCTTCACATTGCTATTTGAAAAGTTCTTTTAGCTCGTCAGTTGTCGATCATGCATCTCCAATAATTCTTCAATATCTTCCTCTATTTTTAAATTGGAACAGTGGTCCCAATATTATTTATCAATTTGTATCTTTCATCTGAAACTTCAAAGGAAGGGCCCCATTCTTAAGTCGTTAATCGAAGTCTGTATCATTAGCCAATATTTTCCGGTCTTGCAGCCTTTTGTCGTTCACCTTGCGTCATTATCCGAGACTGTCGTTAACCAAGTCTCGCAAACAGAATAACACTAAAATATAAAGATTTAATTTTAAAGTAATTAAAATGGTCGAAATAAAAAAAAAATAGTCCAATTTGAAACTGACGAGGTCCCCCTTTTCAACCATCATAAATAACTATATTAAATTAGAATACTTGTAAACAGTTTTATATCAATTTATATGCAACAAAGGTGAAAGCAAAATTCTAGGAAACGTTTTGCTGAAGGTAGAGGGATAACGAATCCAAAATGCCATTTGGAGTTAGACAATGCGAGTGCACGATCCGGGTCGAGCGCGTCCCTGGTACTTGGCGTGCCTAGTACGAATGAATTATAACTGTAGAAAACCTATGGACATAGATTTCAAGCGGTTGAGTATATAATGATTATACCGCCTCAATAAATGTCTGCACCATTCATTCATTCGCTTTCTTATTTTATCCACTAACTCGTAACTTTTCTCCTCGCTCCTTTCCTATGGCCGATCGGCTAGCGCTCTGGCTATTGGTACCACAAGCTTCAGGTTCAAATCCTGGCCGTGGCATGAATGTTTGTTGGTGGTTAGGAATCCACGTTAAACTGTTAAATCCCGGTCTAATTAGCCTAAAATGTGCAAAAAATAACAGTAGAGCAACAAAACTTGTTTCTCCCTGCAAATCTGTTTACAGGGCATATTACTGTGCTGCCATTGGTTTTTATTATTATATATCTACATTAAGTTTGAATGATGTCCTAGTTAGGCATCCGTTAGCAAAAACCGCTTGGGAGAAAATAAAATTCCATGTCTTAACATCGGCAAAAACAGCCAAATAGTGTTAGTATACTCCTGTCGCTATTGAACTTTTTAATGCTTCTTATAGCATTTTGAACAATTGTTTCTTCATGAAGCTCTAGGATTATCTATCAGAATTTGGTAATTATTGTAGAATTCTGACAAACTGCTTCATGAATTTCTTGGTTTATTGAACTTTGGTATATTCCTGTAGCTATTGAATTTGGTAGTTCTTGTAGTATTCTCACCAATTGCTTCATAAATTTCTTGGATTATTTATTGAATGCTTCCATACGTATTCGCCCAGTATCGTATGTTCACACGATTTCAGTAGCTATTTTTGTACATTTGTTGCACATATTGTATTTGTACGAATTCAAAGCACCCCTCCAATGCTGTAAAGGACGTGTTTATCACGTGGATTATTACTCACTCTGAATAATTCAACTGTGTTTTAAAACAATGGTTAAGTATGGATCATTTTGAAGACTATTTATTATTAGTCATTATATTATATTATATAGATAAATCCAAATGAAAAATTCGGAATTTACACTTATCGCTATATATTTGGCAAATTTTCATTGAGCTTTATAGTTTGATAAATAATTGTATCAGAAATATAATAATACATCTTAAATTCCATGTAACTTGACTGAAAATTAAACTAAAAGAAGAGTGGTATGCATTTTGGAAATAAAATAAATATGGAGCATTTTGAGGATTGATTTATTACTTCGTCGTTAGAAAATTTTATTAATTGCTTTTTATAAAAGTAAGGAAGATAACTGCAAGGACTTGCAACTTTTTTACTTCAATGCACCACAGTTGAAAGGGGAGGGGAATTGTCTTAAGAAGCACGTAAATTGGACTAATTCAAAAATATTTGGTGGATATCTTAAATGTATTTATTACTATGTCAAATAGTCATAAAATAGTATTTTTTAATTGTTCAATTCCTTCTAATACCTCACACTCTCCTTATATACACTCAAGAGCCGAAACGTTATGACCACCTGTCAATAACGAGTTGACCCACCTTTGGCGCGCAACAGAGCTTCACCCCGCCTTGGCATGGATGCCACAAGTCCTTGGTAGATGGCCGGAGATGTTGTACCGGATGTTTAAGCAACGGTCACGCAAATCCGAGATATTGCGAAATAGTGGTCTTTGAACTCTGAGCTGCCGTCCCAGGACATCCCAAATGTGTTCCATCCGATTGACATCCGGTGAGTTAGGCAGCCAGGACATTAACTGGAATTCAGCATCATGTTCCTGGAACCACTCCACACAATTTTACCCTTGTGACAAGGGGCGTTGTCCTGTTGGAACATTCCATTTCCAGCTGGAAAAACAGAGGCCATGTAAGGGTGCAACTGGTCCGCAATGATGTTCAGATACCCTGTAGCATTCATGGTCTGCTCTACCACAACCACGGGTCCCAGAGACGCCCAAAAGAACGTTTCCCAAAGCATAATACCGCCACTACCGGCCTGTGTATGACCTACTGTACATTGAGGGAGCCACTGTTCGCCTGAAAGACGGCCTATCCTGACACGGCCATCGGCGTGATGAATGACAAACCGTGATTCATCTGACCAGGCAACTCTCTCCCACTGATCCATGGACCAGTCACGATGTTCCCGGGCCCAGCGCAGGCGCAGTTGGCGATGACGCTTGGTCAGCAAAGGCACACGAAGCAGCAAAGTGGGACGTTTGCTGCGTAGCCCCATATCCAACAGTGTCCGCTGAACAGTGTGCTCCGATACTATTCTACTTGGCCTACGTGCCTTACACGTCATCCAGGCGAGTTCATTGCAAAATGTAGGGGTGGTCATAATGTTTTGGCTCTTGAGTGTATATATCTTGTTCAAATTTTCAATCGTTAATAAAATACTTTTTATTCATCCACTCAAGTTCAAATACATTTTTTTTGATCTTGTAGTGGATGACACTTGATGTTAATACAGCTTTTTCAAATATTAATTTATTCATTAAATTTAATTAATTAATTTTAGTTTTTTTTTAGATTTAAGTTGCATATATCTACCAATAGATGGCGCCAGATAAACTTAAAAAAATGAATGGAAATTATTTCTAAAGGACTTTCTGCAATGGAGAGAAAAAAAAAAAAAATAGGAATTGACTTAAATTTTTTTTTTTTTTATATATTACTTGTTTTTTCACTCAGGAGGTTTTTATTTTTTTATGAATAATTTCAAATTCCAAATATTTCTGAATAACAGTCTAAAAAAAGATCTAGTATGGATCCGGGTTGCCATTAATACAGTAATCCGGGTTGTTTTTCCGGGTCCAAACCTTTAGAGTTTCTTCTATCCTAATTCTTTCGGATATAACCATAAGAACTAAATTATAGTGCAACATAGGGTTTGTAATTAATAGGAAAAAAAAAAAGATAACCATTCCGGTTTATCGTTCCAAGTTTCGACGTCTTTTGGGGGAGAAAAAAAAAAGGGAGTTAACTTATAGTTATACACTTAAATAAAAAAGAATTGCTACTTATTTAATAATGGCTGTAATACATTAGAATACATAACGTTTAAATATATAATTACATAATGTTATGCATTTGAGAGCAGTTGATGTAAGTCTCAAAGTAACATCTTCACAAAAAGTGAGATTAATTCTTTAGCTCTGCTTATTTAGATATAAAGAATACTTCATTTGAAGGTGGGGCTGTAGTTTTATAATACATGAAAATTCCCTTTTTATTCTTGATAACAGTGTTAGTTGTCAGGGCGTAGTCCCTATCATGATTTTGAATTGGTTTATGCTTTGGTTAACAGAGTGATATAACTCAATTATTTAGTATATTATTTCCTTCAAAGTTTTTCTGGAAATCTGAGCTATTTATTATCTCAATTTTTCTATTGTTCTTCGTATTTCCGGGGTTTATATTTATTATTATTTTCAGATGAACGTTATATTTTGAATGTGTCGCTGTTTTATATATATTTTAGACTTTCCAAAAAAATAGCGTTTTCTCTGTTTAGATCTTTGACTGATCATACTTGTTTGAGTGACCACCTCTATAGAGTTGGAGTGGTGGATTCTCCAATGTGTTTTGTGTTATACTAGTCGACCTATGACTTTTGAGCATGTAAATAATTGTAATGCACTTTCTCGGTATGAGGACATGGTCAAAAAGTATTGGAGAGCCCGTGAACTAATGGCTTAGGAGACAATGTTTGGCATTTGTAAAATGTATTTTAGACTTACCGCTAGTATATTTCATAATAATAAAGATCCATAATTGATAACCTGGAATAACTTTGTAATTGACGCATATTTCTTCTGAATAGTTGAGCATCAGTTGAAAATGCAACAAGCAAATCGAGTTGAGAATTCCCGTTGCCCGCCTGGTATGGGAAGGCTGAAAATTCCTTTTTTGGGTTTGAGAAGATAGGCGATTGGTGGTATTTCCAATTGTGGTAGTAGCGTGGTTGACATTGGTCCACTGAAATGTTGCCGTCATTGTGAAGTGTGTTAACAATTTAGCAAGTTCATGGATGTAATGAAGCGTAAATGCTGTCATGATGAAAGATAATGCATAATCATATGCAGTAAAATTATGAAGAGACATATAATAACTCACAATATGGCTTTATTTCTTCAGTGTGTTACTCTTTCCTCAAGATAACCAATCTACACGTTACGGAGAGACTGACAATTTCGTAGAAATTAAAACTTATGTATAATTTAAATTGTAATTTATTCTGAATAATTATAAATATTACTTTCTTAAAGTATGGTGGTCAGATGGTCAATTGGCTAGCGCTCTAGCCTTCGGTACCATAGGCTTCAGGTTCGAATCGTGGCGGTGACATGGATGTTTGTGAGGGGTTTGGAATCCACGTTAAATTGTAGGTTCCGGTCTAATTAGCCCAAAGTGTGCACAAAATGACAGTAGAGTGACAAACCAAGCATTTTTAAAGTATGAAGAATGCATATTGAATATATTTCATGTATCATTTTTAAATATCTTCCACTAGGAAATCCTGAATTGAAAACGTATAATCAAAAAAAAAAAAAAAAAATACTTAAGCCACGGAAAAATGTTTCCTATCTGAAAATCGTAGAAAATATTTCTCAAAACTTGCCATGGGCTTAGAGCAAAACAAAACATCTTGGATAAAAAGTATCTTTCGTATTTTTTTTTTTTTTTCACAGATAATCCAGCTATGCGAAATATACTTCACATATGGTATGTATCCACCATACTTTTTTTTTTGTTCGATTTCTTCATTCGAAACATAAACACACGCATCGTTCGAATCGATTGGAGATGGATCGAATTTTTTCTTCGAAAAGCCTTCTTTCGAACAAACTTCCGAACAAGTTATGAATGTTAAACACTTCTGTTGAGGGAGAGGGTACAAAGTGACAGGTGAATTACCTCTCGTGTCATCTGGGTTACCATCGCAACCTCTCGCAAACATTGCTTCTTCGTTCAATAATCTTCCACATGCTTGCTGCTTCATTTTATTCGGTTTTTATTCACGTAGAAGCACTTCCTTCCTCCGCGACTCATCACGATTTTCCAGCATTAGGAATGTTTTCACGTTCCTGCTATTCCATCCTTCCAAGTCTGGTGTGAGGACTTCGGTGTGAGATTGCAGAGAAGAGACGTGATGGTGTGTAACGGGGAGGGAAAACTTATTATCAAATTACTATTTCGGTACGTTTCAATCTTTTCGGGTACTCTTGTATACCAGGCTTGAAATTTGGGTCTTAGACATGAAATCTGTATAAAAGGCAGAAAAAAAATGATTTTCATAAAATTTTATGGTCGTGAGCATTTTTAGGAGCTTTTAAAAATTTAAGGGATTGACTATAAAGAATGTCTATAAAACTTTTCCTCAGATATAAACTAAGCATATAAATAGCTATAAAATTCTAAATTAATATTTCATTTTATTACATTATTATTATTTTTTTGTTCTTATACACTTATGTTATTTTACGTTAACTCATGCATTCTATTAGCATGACCAATTGTGTAGTACTCTGGCGTTTGGTACCACAGGCAATAGGTTCTAATCCTGGCGCTTGCATGGATGTTTGTGAGTGGTTCGGAATCCACGTTACACTGTAGGTCTCTGTCTAATTAGCCTCTACATTATTATTAACCCACGTTAAACTGTAGGTCCCGATCTAATTAGCCTGAAGTGTGCACAAAACGACCGTAAAGCGACAAACCATACAAGAGAGCTGAATAGAGCTATGACAAATTCATAGAAATTGAAACTTATGTATACTTTAAATAGCAATTTATTCCAAAAAATTATAAATATTACTATGAAAAATGTATATTGCACAGATTTCATGGATCGTTTCTTTTATTTTGCACTAGGAAATCCAGAACTGAAAACTTAAATTGAAAAAAAAAAAAAATACTTAAGCTGCGGAAAAATATTTCCTACCTGAAAATCGTAGAAAATATTTCTCAAAACTTGCCATGGGCTTAGAACAAAACAAAACATCTTGGATAAAAAAGTATCTTTCGTATATTTTTTTAGATAATCCAGCTATGCGAAATATACTTCACAGATGGTATGTGTCCACCATACTTTTTTTTTTCGATTTCTTAATTCGAAACAGAAACACACGCATGGTTTGAATCGATTGGAGATGGATCGAATTTCTTCTTCGAAAAGTGTTCTTTCGAACAAACTTCCGAACAAGTTATGAATGTTATATACTTCTGTTAGGGGAGAGGGTACAAAGTGAGAGGTGAATTACCTCCCGTGTCATCCGGGTTACCATCGCAACCTCTCACAAACATTGCTTCTTCGTTCAATATCTCTCACATGCTTGCTGCTTCATTTCATTCGGTTTTTATTCACGTAGAAGCAACTTCCTTCTTTCTGCGTCTCATCACGATTTTCCAGCATTAGGAATGTTTTCACGTTCCTGCTCTTCCATTCTTCCGAGTCTGGGGTTGGGACTTCGGTGTGAGATTGCCGAGCTGCGACGTGATGGTGCGTAACGGGGAGGGAAAACTTTTTATCAAATTACTATTTCGGTACGTTTCAATCTTTTCGGGTACTCTTGTATACCAGGCTTGAAATGTGAGTGTTGGAATATGAAATCTGTATAAAAGGTTAAACAAAAAGGATTTTCATAAAATTTTATGGTTCTTCCTTTTTGAGGGGAATTTCAGGAGATATTAAAAATTTAAGGGATTGACAACATAAGGATGTCTATAAAACTTTTAATCACATATAAACAAATAATTTTGTAATAATTTTAATCACATAAGCCTATAAATCGCTATAAAATTCTAAATTAATATTTCATTTTATTACATTATTATTTTTTTGTTCTTATACTCTTATGCTACTTTACGTTAACTCATACATTCTTTTAGCATGACCAATTGGCTAGTGCTCTGGCCTTTGGTCTTTGGCCATAGGTAATAGGTTTGAATCCTGGCGCTGGTATGGATGTTTGTTAGCGGTTCGGAATGCACGTTAAACTGTAGGCCCCAGTCTAATTAGCCTAAAGTGGGCAGAAATTGACCGTAGAGCAACAAACCAAATCAAATTTAATCAGTCGGAGATCAATTGGAAATGCAACAAGATAATCGCGTAGAAAATTCCCTATATACGCCTGGTATGGGCAGGCTGAAAATTCCTTCCTTTGGGTTTTGGAAGATAGGGGATTGGAGGTATTTCCAACTGCGGTAGTAACATAGTTGACACTGATCCACTAAAATGTTACCGTCATTGTGAAATGTTAACAATTTAGTTCATGGACGTAATGATGAAAAATAATGCTTAATCATATGCATTAAAATTTTAAATCGACTCACAATAACTCACAATATGGATGTATTTCTTTAGTGTGCTAATCTTTCTGCAAGATAACTAATCCACACTTTATGCAGAGATTAACAACTTCATATAAATTGAAACTTATGTATAATTTAAATTGTAATTTAATTTGAATAATTGTAAATATTACTTTCTTAAAGTATGAAGAATGTATATTGGACATGTTTCATGGATCATTTTTATATATCTTCCACCAGGAAATCCTGAACTGAAAACGTATATTAAAAAAAAAAAAATAAATACTTAAGCCAAGAAAAATGTTTCCTATTTGAAAATCGTAGAAAATATTTCTCAAAACTTGCCATGGGCTTATAGCAAAACAAAACATCTTGGATAAAAACGCCTCTTCCGTATATTTTTTTAGATAATCCAGCTCTGCGAAACATACTTCACAGATGGTATATATCCGCCATTCTTATTTTTTCTTCGATTTCTTAATTCGAAACAGAAACACACGCATGGTTCGAATCGATTGGAGATGGATCGAATTTCTTCTTCGAAAAGTCTTCTTTCGAACAAACTTTCGAACAAGTTATGAATGTTATACACTTCTGTTTGGGGAGAGGGTACAAAGTGAGAGGTGAACTACCTCCCGTGTTACCATCGCAACCTCTCAAAAACATTGCCTTTTCGTTCAATAATCTTCCACATGCTTGCTGCCTCATACTATTCGGTTTTTATTCAAGTAGAAGCAACTTCCTTCCGCCGCGTCTCATCACGATTTTCCAGCATTAGGAATGTTTTCACGTTCCTGCTATTCCATTCTTCCGAGTCTGGGGTTGGGACTTCGGTGTAAGATTGCAGTTCTGCGACGTGATGGTGTGTAACGGGGAGGAAAAACTTTTTATCAAATTGCTATTTCGGTACGTTTCAATCTTTTCGGGTACTCTTGCATACCAGGCTTGAAATTCAAGTGTTAGAGGATGAAATCTGTATGGAAGGTTAAACAAAAATTATTTTCATAAAATTTTATGGTTGTTCCTTTTTGTGGGAAATTTCAGGATTTTTTAAAAATTTAAGTGTTTGACAGCACAAGAATGTCTATAAAACTTTTCCTCACATATAAAGTAAGAATATAAATCGCTATAAAATTATAAATTAATATTTCATTTTATTACATTATTATTTTTTTGTTCTTATACACTTATGCCATTTTACGTTAGCTCATGCATTCTTTTAGCATGGCCAATTGGCTAGTGCTCTGGCCTTTGGTACCACAGGCAATAGGTTCGAATCCTGGCACTGGCATGGAAGTTTGTGAGTGGTTCAGAATCCACGTTACACTGTAGGTCCCGGTATAGTTAGCAGAAATTGTGCACAAAATGACCGTAGAGCGACGAACCAAACCAAATTTAATTAGTCGGAGATGAATTAGAAATGCAACAAGCAAGTCGAGTTGAGAATTACCTATATACGCTTGGTATGGGTAGGCGGAAAATTTATTTATTTGGGTTTTGGAAGATAGGGGATTGGAGGTATTTGCAATTGTGGTAGTAGCATGGTTGACACTGATTCTCTGAAGTGTTGCCCTCATTGTGAAATGTTAACAATTTAACTAGTTAATGGATGTAATGATGAAAATGCATAATCATATGCAGTAAAATTATAAAGAGAGAATCGATTACTCAGGATATGGATGTATTTCTTTAGTGTGTTAATCTGTCTGCAAGATAATCAATCTACACGTTATGCAGAAACCAACAACTTCATAGAAATTGAAACTTATAATTTAAATTGCAATTTATTCTGATGAATTATGAAGAATGTATATTGAACATATTTCATGGATCAATTTTATTTTTCTTGCATTATCAAATCCTAAACTGAAAACTTATATATATATAAATAATGCTTAAGCCAAGAGAAATTATTTCCTATCTGAAAATCGTAGAAAATATTTCTCAAAACTTGCCACGGGCTTATTGTAAAACAAAACATCATTCATAAAAATAATCGAAAATAAAAAAGTATCATTCGTATTTTTTGATAGATAATCCAGCTATGCGAAACATTCTTCACAGATGGTATGTATCCACCATACTTATTTTTTTTTTGTTCGATTTCTTAATTCGAAACAGAAACACACGCGTTGTTCGAATCGATTGGAGATGGATCGAATTTCTTCTTCGAAAAGTCTTCTTTGGAACAAACTTCCGAACAAGTTATGAATGTTATACACTTCTGTTAGGGGAGAGGGTACAAAGTGAGAGGTGAATTACCTCCCGAGTTACCATCGCAACCTCTCGCAAACATTGCTTCTTCGTTCAATAATCTTCCACATGCTTGCTGCTTCATTTTATTCGGTTTTTATTCACGAAAAAGCAACTTCCTTCCTCTGCGTCTCGTCACGATTTTCCATTATTGGGAATGTTTTCACGTTCCTGCTATTCCATTCTTTCGAGTCTGGGGTTGGGACTTCGGTGTAAGATTGCCGAGCAGCGACGTGATGGTGTGTAACGGGAAGGAAAAACTTTTTATCCAATTGCTATTTCGGTACGTTTCAATCTTTTCGGGTACTCTTGTATACCAGGCTTGAAATGTGAGTGTTAGAACATGAAATCTGTATAAAAGGTTAAACAAAAATGATTTTCATAGAATGTTATGGTTCTTCCTTTGCGTGCGGAATTTCAGGATTTTTTAAAAATTTAAGGGATTGACAACACAAAAATGTCTATAAAACTACTATTTTCTTCATATAAATACTAAGCGTATAAATCGCTTTAAAATTCTAAATTAATAATTCATTTTATTACATTATTATTTCTTTGTTCTCATACACTTATGCTACTTTACATTAGCACATGCATTCTTTTAGCATGGCCTATAGGCTAGTGCTGTGGCCTTCCTTACGATAGGTTACAGGTGCGAGCCTTGAGGTGGCATGGATGTTTGTTAATGGTTTGGAATCCACGTTAAACTGTATGTCCCGGACTAATTAGCCTAAAGTGTGCACAAAACGACCGTAGAGCGGCAAACCATACAAGAGAGCTTATATGACAAATTCATAGAAATTGGAACTTCTGTATACTTTATTGCAATTTATTGTAAATAATTATAAATATTACTATAAAAATGTATATTGGACTGATTTCATAGATCGTTTTTTTATTATCTTGCACTATTAAATCCAGAACTGAATACTTAGATTAAAAAAAAATATTTAAGCCGCAGGAAAATATTTCCTATCTGAAAATCGTAGAAAATACTTCTCAATATTTGCCATGGGCTTATAGCAAAACAAAACATATTGGATAAAAAAGTATCTTTCGTATTTTTTTTATAGATAATCCAGCTATGCGAAACATACTTCACAGATGATATGTATCCACCAGACTCATTTTTTTTTGTTTCGATTTCTTAATTCGAAGCAGAGACACACGCATCGTTCGAATCGATTGGAGATGGATCGAATCTCTTCTTCGATAAGTCTTTTTTCGAACAAACTTCCGAACAAGTTATGAATGTTATACACTTCTGTTGAGGGAGGGGGTACAAAGTGAGAGGTGAATCACCTCCCGTGCCATCCGAGTTACCATCGCAACCTCTCACAAACATTGCTTCTTCGTTCAATAATCTCTCACATGCTTGCTGCTTCATTTCATTCGGTTTTTATTCACGTAGAAGCAACTTCCTTCCTTCCGCGTCTCATCACGATTTTCCAGCATTAGGAATGTTTTCACGTTCCTGCTATTCCATTCTTCCGAGTCTGGGGTTGGGACTTCGGTGTAAGATTGCCGGGCAGCGACGTGATGGTGTGTAACGGGGAGGAAAAACTTTTTATCAAATTGCTATTTCGGTACGTTTCAATCTTTTCGGGTACTCTTGTATACCAGGCTTGAAATGTGAGTGTTAGAATATGAAATCTGTATGAAAGGTTAAACGAAAATGATTTTCCTAAAATTTTATGGATGTTCCTTTTTATGGGGAATTTCAAGAGCTTTTAAAAATTTAAGGGCTTGACAACACAAGAATGTCTATAAAACTTTTCCTCACATATAAAATGAGCCTATAAATCGCTTTAAAAATCCAAATTAATGAGTTATTTTATTGTATAATTATTTTTTTGGTTCCATTACACTTATGCTATTTTACGTTAGCTCATGTTTTCTTCTAGCGGCCTTTTTTCCAATTGGCTAGGGCTCTGGCCTTTGGTAGCACAGGCTTCTGGTTCGAATCCTGGAGGTCACATGGATGTTTGTTAGCGGTTCGGAATCTATGTTAAACTGTAGATCCCGATCACACAATGTGCACACAATGACTGTAGAGAGACAAACCATACAAGAGAGCTTATATGCACAAAGTGACCAAGTCATAGAAATTGAAACTTATGTTTAATTTAAATTGCATTTTATTCTGAATAATTATAAATATTACTTTCTTAAAATATGGCGGTCTGATGTTCAATTGGCTAGCGCTCTAGTCTTTGATGCTTCAGGTTCAAATCCTGGCAGTGGCATGGATGTTGTTAGTGGTTCGGAATCTACGTTAAATTGTAGGTCCCGGTCAAATTAGTCCAAAGTGTGCTCAAAATTATCGTAGAGTAACAAACCAAACCATTCTTAAAGTACGAAGAATACATATTGGATATATTTCAGGGATTATTTTTATTTATCTTGCACTAGGAAATCCTGAACTGAAAACTAATAAAAAATACTTAAGCCCAGGAAAAATGTTTTCCATCTGAAAATCGTAGAAAATATTTCTCAAAACTTGCCATGGGCTTATAGCAAAACAAAAAATCTTGGATAAAAAAGGATCTTTCATATTTTTTTATAGATAATCCAGCTATGCGAAACATACTTCACAGATGGTATGTATCCACCATACTTATTTTTTTTTGTTGGATTTCTTAATTCGAACAAAACACACAGAAACACACGCATCGTTCGAATCGATTGGAGATGGATCGAATTTCTTCTTCGAAAAGTCTTCTTTCGAACAAACGTCTGAACAAGTTATGAATGTTGTACACTTCTGTTAGGGGAGAGGGTACAAAGTGAGAGGTGAATCACCTCCCGTGCCATCCGAGTTACCATCGCAACCTCTCACAAACATTGCTTCTTCGTTTAATAATCTTCCACATGCTTGCTGCTTCATTTCATTCGGTTTTTATTCCCGTAGAAGCAACTGCCTTCCTTCCGCGTCTCATCACGATTTTCCAGCATTAGGAATGTTTTCACGTTCCTGCTATTCCATTCTTCCGAGTCTGGGGTTGGGACTTCGGTGTGAGATTGCCGGGCAGCGACGTGATGGTGTGTTACGGAGAGGAAAAACTTTTTATCAAATTGCTATTTCGGTACGTTTCAATCTTTTCGGGTACTCTTGTATACCAGGCTTGAAATGTGAGTGTTAGAACATGAAATCTGTATAAAAAGTGAAACAAAAATGATTTTCATAACATTTTATGGTTGCTCCTTTTTGCGGGAAATTTCGGAATTTTTTAACTCATGTTTCACTCAAATTTCAGGATTTTTTAACTCATGTTTTCGTCTAGCGGCCTTATGGCCAATTGGCTAGCTCTCTTGTCTTTGGTGCCACAGGCTTCTGGTTCGAATCCTGGAGGTCACATGGATGTTTGTTAGTGGTTCGGAATCTACGTTAAACTGTAGATCCCGGTCTAAGTAGCCTACAGCGTGCACACAATGACTGTAGAGAGACAAACCATACAAGAGAGCTTATATGCACAGAGTGACAAATGCATAGAAATTGAAACTTATGTTTAATTTAAATTGCATTTTATTCTGAATAATTATAAATATTACTTTCTTAAAGTATGGCGGTCTGATGGTTAATTGGCTAGCGCTCAAGTCTTTGATGCTTCAGGTTCAAATCCTGGCAGTGTCATGGATGTTGTTAGTCGTTCGGAATCTACGTTAAGGATTTACGGAATCTACGTTTAGGTCTAACAACACAAAAAGGTATATAAAACTACCATTTTCCTCAAATTAATACTAAGCATATAAATTGCATTAAAATACCAAATTAATGATTCATTATATTACAATATAATTTTTTTGTTCCAATATACTTATGTTACTTTATGTTACATAATGCATTCGTTCAGCAGGCCTTATGGACATTTGGCTAGAGCTCTGACATTTGATACCACAAGCTACAGGTTCAAATCCTGGCGGTGGCATGGATGTTTATTATTAGTTTGATGGTGTGTAACAGGGAAGAAAATTTTTTTATCAAATTCCTATTTCGGTAAGTTTCAATCTTTTCGGGTACTTTCGGTATACCGGGTTTGAAATGTGAGTGTTAGAACATTAAATCTGTATGGAAGGTTATACAAAAATGATTTTCATAAAATTTTACGGTTGTGAGCATTTTTAGGAGCTTTTAAAAATTAAAGGATTGACCATAAAGAATGTATGTAAAACTATGTGCCTCATATAAAAACTAAGCATATAAATAGCTTTAAAATTCTGAATTAATAATTCATTTTATTACAGTATTATTTTTTTGTTCCAATACATTTAATGCTATTTTACGTTAGCTCATGCTTTCTTTTATCATGGCTAATTGGGCAGTGTTCTGTCCTTTCGTATCATAGGCTACAGGTTCGACACCTGATTTGGAATCCACGTTAAACCGTAGGTCCCGGTCTAATTAGCCTAAAGTGTGCACTAGACGACCGTAGAGCAACAAACCATGCATAGAACTTGTATGCACAGACTGACAAATTCATAGAAATTGAAACTTATGTATAATTTAAATTGTAATTTATTCTAAATAATTCTAAATATTATTATGAATAAAGTTTATTGGACAGATTTTATGGATCGTTTTTTTTTATCTTGCACTGGGAAATCCTGAACTGAAAACTAATAAAAAATACTAATGTATAAAAAATACTTAAGCCAAGAAAAATCTTCCTATCTGAAAATCGTAGAAAATATTTCTCAAAACTTGCCATGGGCTTATAGCAAAACAAAACATCTTAGATAAAAATGTATTTTTCGTATTTTTTATAGATAATCCAGCTATGCGAAACATACTTCACAGATGGTATACATCCACCATATTTATTTTTTTTTGGTTCGATTTCTCAATTCGAAACAGAAACACACGCATCGTTCGAATCGATTGGAGATGGATCGAATTTCTTCTTCGAAAACTCTTCTTTCGAACTAACTTCCGAACAAGTTATGAATGTTATACACTTGTGTTGAGGGAGGGGGTACAAAGTGAGAGGTGAATCACCTCCCGTGCCATCCGAGTTACCATCGCAACCTCTCACAAACATTGCTTCTTCGTTCAATAATCTTCCACATGCTTGCTGCTTCATTTCATTCGGTTTTTATTTACGTAGAAGCAGTTCCTTCCTTCCGCGTCTCATCACGATTTTCCACTATTAGGAATGTTTTCACGTTCCTGCTATTCCATTCTTCCAGGTCTGGGGTTGAGACTTCGGTGTAAGATTGCTGGGCTGTGACGTGATGGTGTGTAGCGGGAAGGAAAAACTTTTTATCAATTTACTATTTAAGTACTCTTGTATATCAGGCTTGAAATGTGAGTGTCAGAACATGAAATCTGTATGGAAGGTTAAACAAAAAGGATTTTCATAAAATTTTAAGGTTTTGAGCATTTGTAGGAGATTTTCAATATTTAAGGATTGACTATAAAGAATGTCTGTAAAACTACTGTTTTTGTCCCATAAAAACTTTTTTTGTTCTAATGCAGCTGGCAAGCACTTAGACAGTTGTCTTGTATGCTTTAAGGAATGCTCGACACAGACGTTACTCACCTAGCACTACCCAGAAGGTGCGTGTTTACCCAGACCCTCTCACCAGTAATTTGACTATCCATGCTAAATATTTTATATATGTCGTCACAAAACCATGGAGTCTGCTCGTTTCAGAAAGCAGCGACAAAACGGACGCTACCAACGGATTCAAACCTGTGCCCTTCTGCTAAGTTAATTGCTTTACCACTTTGCCAAGAGTCGAGTATTTCCATGCGTTAAACGAAATTTCAAGACCAAATGATAATTCGACAGAATCGCTTAATTTCAATTATTTAGTTGAAGTCCTATAGTAGATGGTATTCCTTACATTCGTGATCCTTTTATAGATTACATTAAAAATCCGTAAGTTTTAATGATAGATATAACTATTTTTAATGGTCACATAGATGGTATTCGTTATATCCATATCCAGAAATTCATATTTATTTTATAAATAACAGAAAAAATTATAATTAGCCGTAGCCAATTCATATTGCAGAAGTTAGTCATGATAATATTACAAGCGCATCAACCAAGTTCAATAGGAATATTAGAACTACTAATAAAAATAGTAATATATAGTCCAACCAATGATTGTGTTTGAAAATTAACAAACGGCCAAGTCGGATGGATTCAAACAGAATAGTGTAATAAGTGAGAAAGATATATATATAGAGGGGTTTTAATAACAATAAAAATAAATTTTAATTTTCAATCACCATAATTTTAAATTACATAACATCAAAAGAAAAATCGACTGAAATATTTCCACCATAATATTACTTTTTCCAATTCCTTCTATTAGCTCACATTTTCCCTATATATATCTTGTTCAAATTTTCAATGGTTAATAAAATACTTTTTATTCATCCACTCAAGTTCAAATACATTTTTTTTTGAACTTGTAGTGGATGACACTTCATGTTAATACAGTTTTTTCAAATATTAATTCAGTAATTAAATTTAATTCATTAATTTTAGTTTTTTTAAAATTTAAGTTGCATATATCTACCAATATATGGCACCAGATGTTAAAAATGATACCAATAGATGGCGCCAGATAAACTGATAATTTGGGCTAGAACCTATTTTATTTATTTATTCAATTTATTCAATTTCTATTCTATCTATTTTTCTATCTATATTCTATCTAATTTCTATTTCTATTCTATTCTATTTATTCAATTTCTTCTATTAGCTGACACTCTCCCTATATATATCTTGTTCAAATTTTCAATCGTTCATAAAATACTTTTTATTCATCCACTCACGTTCAAATACATTTTTTTGAACTTGTAGTGAATAACACTAGATGTTAATACAGTTTTTTTAAAATATTAATTCTGTAATTAAATTTAACTAATTAATTTTAGTTTTTTTTAGATTTAAGTTGCATATATCTACCAATAGATGGCGCCAGATAAACATAAAAAAATGAATGAAAATTATTTATAAAGGACTTTCTGCAATAGAGTGAAAAAAAAGTAGGAATTGATTAAATTTTTTTTGTATATTACTTGTTTTGTTCCAAAACTATTTTGTATCATATGCATCTGACCATGACCCCTAACCACTAATTGAGTCATCCATTTCTGCTTTTCAAACGGATGTTTTCTTTCTACACAATAGGTGATCGAACTATAGTCAGTTTTCTATTAAACTAAGCCTTCATGTGTAACGTACACTCGAAATTGTGGTTTATTCAACTGCTAATCAGTCCTTCTTGCCATCCATCTTTAAAGACATCACTTTTGTGATTTTTTTCTTAAATACCTCAATCTCGAATACTTCGTGAATTTTGTTAAGTTTCATGCGAAATTTCTCTTTATTTCGTGAGTTTTGAAACCCAAATCTTTGTCAACATTTAGCAAATATTTTTTATTTTATATCTTCAATAATTTTGACGACTTCAGACCAGGACAATAGAGAGTTTTTGCATACCGTACGTTAGTTACCGCAGGACGTCCGTTAGCTTTTTCACCCTAGCGCACATGCTCATAGAAAACTGAGCATGCGCGCTAGGGAGAAAATGCTTGCCTATGATATTGATTATAGTTTTCAAAGAATTTATATATTTCAACTAATTATGTTTTGTCCTTTAAGGAGTTCTAACTTTACTCCTGCTCCTTTTTTTGCGTCTCGAAATTTCACGTTTCATAATTAGTCTCCATGAACATCTTTTTTCAACCATTTTTATTTTATATACAACGGATTGCTCACTAAAGCTCCGTTACATAAACGCATGCGTAGTAGGTGCTATGTATTTGATATTCATGCGCAGTAGGTACTATGTATTTGATACGCATGCGCACTAGGAAGAAAAATAACGGAATGGATTAAAAAGAAGACTTTAATGGTATGTAGAAACTTAATTCAATTCCTTCTATTAGCTCACGCATCCCTATATATATATCTTGTTCGAATTTTCAATCGTAAATAAAATACTTTTTATTCATCCACTCAAGTTCAAATATATCTTTTTTAACTTATAGGGGATGACACTAGATGTTAATACAGTTTTTTTTAAATATTAAGTCATTAATTAAATTAAATAAATTAATTTTAGTTTTTTTTAGATTTAAGTTGCATATATCTACCAATAGATGGCGCCAGATAAACTTAAAAAAAATGAATGAAAATTATTTATAAAGGACTTTCTGCAATATAGTGAAAAAAGTTAGTTTTTTTAGTTAGTATCGTTTTATCGTTAGTATAGTTTTTTTATCAAGTTATTTTAATAATATTTGTGAAGAAAAAAAAAATAATGCAATGGATAATAAGGGAGAGCTTAACGGTATATAGAAACTTAATTTTATTTACATCAGCATCTGCCTCTGTTTTCGTACCAATAATGCTCTATTACTAAAAACAAACTACATACAAAGATGTTTTTAACCGAAACAAGTAATATAAAATTTTTTTTTTAAGTCAATTCCTACTTTTTTTTCACTATATTGCAGAAAGTCCTTCCTAAATAATTTTCATTCATTTTTTAAGTTTATCTGGCGCCATCTATTGGTAGATACGTGCAACTTAAATCTAAAAAAAACCAAACTAAAATTACTTAATTAATTAATATTTGAAAAACTGTATTAACATCAAGTGTCATTCACTATAAGTTCAAAAAAATGTATTTGAACTGGAGTGGATGAATAAATTTTTTTTTTATTAACGATTGAAAATTTAAACAGGATATACACTCAAGAGCCAAAACATTATGACCACCCCTACATTTTGCAATGAACTCGCCTGGATGACGTGGAAGGCATATGATCAGGTGGGAGTGGTTTTTAACTGCTGCTGGAGAGTCTGAAGAATCATTCTTTCACTTACTTCTGTGTGTGATGGGAAAGGCTGCGGATCTAAGCGACTTTGATAGAGGGCAGATTGTAATAGCTCGAAGGCTCGGAACAAGTATTTCCGAAATTGCACGACTCGTGGGTTGTTCACGATCTACAGTTGTTAGTAATTATGCAAAGTGGATGAATGACGGTGAAACCAGCAGTAGACGGTGTTGGATGTCCACACGCTATCAAAGAAAAAGGTCGTCGAAGACTGTCTCGCATGGTGAAGCAAAACCGGAGCCAGATAGTGACTCAGCTGACAGCCTAATACAATGCAGGGCCAAGTAGAATAGTATCGGAGCACACTGTTCAGCGGACACTGTTGGATATGGGGCTACGCAGCAAAAGTCCCACTCGTGTGCCTTTGCTGACCAAGCGTCATCGCCAACTGCGCCTGCCCTGGGCCCGGGAACATCGTGACTGGTCCATGGATCAGTGGCAGTGGGTTGCCTGGTCAGATTTTAACGGTTTGTCATTCATCACGCCGATGGCCGTGTCAGGATACGCCGTCTTCCAGGCGAACAGTTGCTCCCTCAATGTACAGTAGGTCATACACAGGCCGGTGGTGGCGGTATCATGCTTTGGGGGACGTTCTGTTGGGCATCTCTGGGACCCGTGGTTGTGGTAGAGCAGACCATGAATGCTACAGGGTATCTGAAAATCATTGCGGACCAGTTGCACCCTTACATGGCCTATGTTTTTCCAGCTGGAAATGGAATGTTCCAACAGGACAACGCCCCTTGTCACAAGGCTAAAATTGTGTTGGTGTTGTTCCAGGAACATGATGCTGAATTCCAGTTAATGTCCTGGCCACCTAACTCACCGGATCCCGATCCGATATAACACCTTTGGGATATCCTGGGACGGCAGCTCAGAGTTCAAAGACCACCAATTCGCAATATCTCGGATTTGCGTGACCGTTGCTTAAATATCTGGTACAATCTGTCTCCGGCCATCTACCAAAGACTTTTGGCATCCATGCCAAGGCGGGTTGAAGCTCTGTTGCGCGCCAAAGGTGGACCAACTCGTTATTGACAGGTGGTCATAATGTTTTGGCTCTTGAGTGTATATAGGGAGAGTGTGAGCTAATAGAAGGAATTGAAAAAAGCCAAACAAATAAAGAAAAACAATTGATAATATAATCAATATTCAAAAGCCACTATATTGATTAGTAATACATTTTAAAAGACAATATTCAAAGGACACTATATTGAATAGATTTTAAAAGACAATATTCAAAGACAATTGACAATATTCAAATGACACTATATTGAATAGGAATATATTTTAAAAGTTTTTATCACAATCAGAATTAGTATCAGAATCACTATTTTTGTCATCAGAAAGTTCCTATAATAATTAGTATGTCGTGGAATACAACGAGAAAAACGAAACGAAACAAGTTTTCCTCGAAGAACAACAACGAACAACATTCAACAATAACGAAGTCCTCGTTGTATACAATCGTGGAATACAACGAGGTTTTGAATTAATGTGTGTATTATAAATTGAATTAAATTATAATTATACTTTGTGACAATACATAAGTTTATTTTTATTTAAATATTTAATAAAAAAACCCAATAAAACAATTTAACGATTAAAAAATAATTTGTATCAAGTTATTTTATCAAATTGTGAGGAAAAATTGGAATTAATTTTTTTGGAATTAACCACTTTTATCACTAAATTTCTTGAAATGTTATTATTTATTTACTATATCTTAGACAAAACTGGTTCTTGTGCTATAACAAGTAATATAAAAAAAAATTTAAAATCAATTCCTCCTTTTTTTTCACTATATTTCAGAAAGTCTTTTATAAATAATTTTCATTCCTTTTTTAAGCTTATCTGGCGCCATCTATTGGTAGATATATGCAAATTAAATCTAAAAAAAACTAAAATTAATTAATTAAGTTTAATTAATGAATGAATATATGAAAAAACTGTATTAACATCCAGTGTCATCCACTACAAGTTCAAAAAAAATGTATTTGAACTTGACTGGATGAATAAAAAGTATTTTATTAACGATTGCAAACAAGATATATATAGGGAGAGTGTGAGCTAATAGAAGGAATTGAAAAATACACCTACCAACCTATCATTAATGTACCAAAGAAGAAATAAACTAAAGTGCGACCAAGTCCAGCTATTTGATTTTTTTAAAGATCAATTCATTTTTAGTAAAGATCAATCAAAACTTTCGAACATTATTCATCTTTTTAGAACAAAAATGAATGAAACTTATTCTGTGAAATTTAATAATACTTTATGACGAACTCTTGCTATTTATGGCTGCTTATTTATCCCCACAAAATCGTTTGAAGCCGTACATATTTTCACATCTCCATATATAAGGCTTCAAACGATTCTAAAAATATTTCGGAAGAATAGCACGCAATATCCCTCCTAACACTAGGATTAGGATTTTAGCTTGTTTTTATTGTTGTTACTTATATCACTTAGTACACAGCAACATCTAGACCAAGTCCAACAACCCATGTAGTCTCATGGAATAAGGGAAAGGGAGAGACAGTTTCTGTTGTGATGGAGTACCTGTAGGTAGAAGTCTGACTTGGCCTCTTGATGCTGAGTTTTTAAGGGGTAGGGTTATCAGCCCTACAACCAATCATATTAGACGGGGAAATACGGCTTAAAATGGATTCCGAAATAACGCAAACATCCATGGCACTGTCCGGACATGAACCCAAAATCTGTGGCACTAAGCGCCAGAGAGCTAGTTACTCGACCATCAGGTCCCATAAATGATATTTAAATATTAATATTAGAAAGCTTTATTTCATCTATATTTATAAATATATTGCTTAAATGAGTTAGTATATGATACTTCACATGGAAAAAGATTATAATAATAATCAATTGGAAGAATTATACCAATTATATTTAATTATACTTATCATGTTTTATTTCAAAATTTCATTTCTGCGTTATTATGGAGGAGATACCCACATTGTATTACTTCAGGTCATTCCAGTTTACGGATTTATCGTGCCCATTTTCGACATATATATCGAAACATCCTCGTGAAGTTTCGAACTAAGCACTCTTGATTAGGAAATCTGATGTTATTTTATTTGTAATTTTTATTTTAACTGACCCTTAATCATGATTAAAATCAGTTACTGAAAATCTTATCCAAGCTCATATTTTAATTAATAATCAATTGAATATAGGTTGTTATTTAATAGTGCAAATCTCCCTATATCTATATCTATTTATCCGTGACGATGACTTTTTACGTGGTTGGGTAATCTTACAACCAACGCTCTACAGTCATATTAGACCGGGACCTACGGCTTAAAGTGGAATCCGAATAGCTTGTTTTAAAATTTTCCTTTTTTCCTTTTGAATGTGAAGATTTTATTGAAATGCATATTATTTTACTTTTATTCTACACACACACACACCAAATCCCCCCCTCCCACACATACACATGTATATATATATATTTATATATATATCATGAAGAAATTAAGAAATTTTAAGTATGTCGTAAATATTTAAATTTTGTCGAGTACTTAATAATAATTTAAGAGCAGAAATTGAGAAGGAACTAAACAAAAAGAAATTTAAGCTGTTAAAAAATATTCATGGCTGTGTGTTGATGGGCTAAACGAAATGAGCAACGAAAGAAAATCAATATTTTGGGGGATATTAACTTACTTAAGTTTAATGACGCAAAATAAATAAATATAAAAAAAAGATTTCTGAACAACCTCGAAAGTTTTTTTCTTAATGTATTCTAAATATATACGTCAGTTTTCGTTAAAGTCTGCAGACCGCTTTATTTCAATAAATTAGCAGTTAAAAATGGATAATTTTTTTGAGAAGAGAATAACTTATAAATTGTGGCTCAAGATTATACTGAGACTTTTTTTTTTTTTAAAAATTCTGAAATTTTATTTATGTAAAGTAACATAGTTTTTAAAATTATTATTATTTTTCTTTATATTAAAATTATATTTCCAAAACATTCAAGTACATAATTTTTTTTCATTATAGTTATATAACAGGAATATTGTGGTTATGCAATCTTTTTGTAATAGAAACGTTTTTAATAACATAGTTAAATTCACAACAATTAATAAACTTTAAAATAATTTTTAATGATAAAAAATTTAATATACTGAGTTGCTGTTGTCATCTTATAATTTTAAAGTTAGAACTTTTAAAATGTTTCATTTACATTTTTTATCGTATATCTCAAGTAGATAAATAAGATTTTTTTTATTATAATTATATCTCACATAGGGCCTGATGGCCGAGTGACTAGGGCTATTTAACTCGGTGCATAAGGTTTCAGGTTCGAGTCCCGGCGGTGCCGTGGATGTTTGTAGTGGTTCGAAATCCCCTTTAAACCGTAGGTCCCAGTCTATTAACTGTAGGGTGTAGGGCTGACAACCCTGTTCCATAAAAAAAAAAACATCTATTTCGAAATCTTTCAGACGGCTGTGGAATAATTTTAAAATTTAAAGTAATTTAACAAATATTTATTTAAAAAAACTTAATATTCAAATAGGTTTTATTTAAAGTAATTAAACAATTATTTATCAATGTAAATTTAAAGTAATTCAACAGATATTTATCTACAAAAATTTAACGCAATTCAACAAATATTTATTTATGAAAATTTAACATTCAGCTAGGTTTTATTAATTAAAATTTAAAGTAATTAAACCGATATTTATGTACGAAAATTTAAAGCAAATCAACATTTATTTATGAAAATTTAATATTCAACTAGGTTTTATTTATTAAAAATTAAAGTAATTAAATAAATACTTATCAATGAAAATTAAAAATAATTCAACGGATATTTATTTACAAAAATTTAAAACTATTTAACAAGGATTTATTTATGAAATTTTAAAGATTTATTTTAATTTAACTCTTTTTCTAAACACATGCACGATGTATCAATGACCATAAATAGTGACGCAGTTCAAAATAATTTGATCAGAAATTGATCATATGATTGATTGATAAATCAAGGGATTTCAGCTTGAATAGTAGTCTCAAATAAACAAGAACAATAAGATTTTGAATTTGTTACTCAAATTTCTCTTGAAGTCTTTTTATTACAGATAAGAGAGAAAGAATTAAATTTAAAATTGAAATCTAATTCTTTTCAATAAGATTTTTGTCTCTGTGACTGAAAATGCCAATTGAAAATTTAAAGGAAGTTTTATATGATTGATTAGTTATCTTTCGAATTTTTTTTAATATTCTTGTATTTCATTATTCTTTTAAATGTCAAACCAATGCATTTTTTTTATAAATGAATTTTGCTTATGAATATTATATTTCAAAATTTAGAATTTTTTTGAGTTCATATAGTGAACAGTAAATGCAATTTTCTGATTTATATTGGATAATTTAATATAGAAACAAATTAATTAATTTTGTTAGCCACGATTTCGAAATAATAAAAATAATTTAGTTAAAAAAATATTGAGTTTTTTTTTGCAAGTCCTTTATTCTTTTACTAAAACTGTTGATGTTTCTTTATAAAAAAATTATTAGATTTTTCTATTTTTTTATATAATTCAATGTTTAAGACATTAAAATTTATCCTTAAAACAAAGTAAATTAACTATCTATTATTTTTTATTGTAATACATTTTAATAAACAAAAATATAAAAGTTTTGAAACTTTTTTTTTAATATTACTAATATTGTTCAAAGGAAATTTTAATACATTTTAAAATTCTGGCTATTAAAATTTGTTATCATGGCATTTTTTTTCATTATTATTTTCTATAATTATAAAATAAATTAAAATTTTTTTTTACATTGAAGAATATTATCAAAAGTTAACTAAGTTTAGTTAAATTCTGCGAAATATTTTAGATATTTTAAAAAACTTAGATATTTTAATAAAAGATGTCATCATTTGTTTGTAGATTTAAAAAAAAAACCATACCGATTAATTTATTATTTAAATTGATATTTTCAATCGCTAAAATTAGTGTAATTACGATACAATTACGATTACGATAAATTTCGATACAAGCGATACAATTATTTCTACGTTAATCATAAACTTGTATGTTATGCTGTCTTTAATCTTTGTGTTTATTAAAAGATATTATAAAAGAAATCACGCGTTTAATTATTTTTAACCTACAAATTATTTATATTCTTTTTTACCTACAAATTATTTACATTATTTTTAATCTACAAATTGTTTACATTATTTTTTTACCCACAAATTATTTACATTATTTATAATCTACAAATTATTTACATTATTTTTAATTTACAAAATTGTTCATATTCTTTTTTTTTTACCTACAAATTATTAACAGTATTTTTAACCAATAAGTTATTTGTATTATTTTTAACCAATAAGTTATTTGCATTATTTTTTAACCTACAAATTATTTTGATTTATTTTTAATCTACAAATTATTTACATTATTTTTGCTACAAATTATTTACATTTTTTTATCTACACAAATTAATTACATTATTTTTAATCTACAAACTATTTGCATTATTTTTCACCTACAAATTATTGGAATTAATTTTAACCTACAAATTAATTTGTATTATTTTTCCTACAAATTATTAACATTTTTAATTACACAAATTAATTATTACATTATTACATGTAAATTACATACAAATTATTTACATTATTTTTAACCTACAAATTATTTGCACTATTTTTAACCTACAAATTATTTACATTATTTTTAACCTACAAATTATTTACATTATATTTTAACCTACAAATTATTTATATTATTTTTAACCTATAAATTATTATTTTAATAAAAAAAAAAGTAGTTATAATTTATTCATAAATGAAAGTGTCATAAACTGCTTGTTATAGAATATTAACAATTTTTAATCAGATTCTATCTTCGTATTTATTTAAAAATATTATAAAAGGAAATCACGCGTTTCATTATTTTTAACCAAAAAATTATTTACATTACTTTTAACCTACAAATTATTTACATTATTTTAAACCTGCAAATTATTTACATTATTTTTAATCTACAAATTATTTACATTATTTTTAACCTACTTCCATTACTTTAACCTATTACCCTTTTTAATCTATTTACATTACTTTTTAACCAACAAATTATTTTACATTATTTTTAATCTACAGAAATTATTTAAATTATTGTTAATCTACAAATTATTTACATTATTTTTAACTTACATATTATTATTTTATTAAAAAAGTAGTTATAATTTTTTCATAAATTAAAGTATCATAAACTGTGTGTTATAAAATATTAACAATTTTTAATCAGATTCTATCACTGACAAAAATTAATGTATACTAATATATTATTTAAAATTCATTTCTCTGACTTTCATTAAAATTGTTAGTAAAAAAATGCACGACAGGATTTCCAATCTGTTTCCATCGCCAACACAGGAAATTATAACTTCTTTTGAAACTAAAGACTGCTAGGCTCAGTTTAATTTTAAGTTGTTTATAAAGTTATTTATTTGGAGTTGACATTCACAAAAGTTAGTTTATTTTCTTGAAGGAAGTTTACAAGTCATCGATTGGCATAATCCATTACTGGTTTTCGTGCTTCACTTAATTTCAGCCCACATGAAATCATGCGGACCGTTGCATTGATTGGGTATCTTTTTTCTCCCTCTACCTTAAAGCAGAAATACTACATGTGTCTTTATGTTTTTCTAAAAATACCATTTCATCTTCGCAACTGTAAGGTGACACTGAGCAAGGGAAGTTATTTAAAAATGATGTATTCTCGTGAGGAAAGTTGTTAATAATTTTTTCGAGAGTGCTTTTTATTAAATTTTTGATTGCTAGAAGAAATTCATGAATAAAATGTGCGAATAAAATGTGCTACTAAATTATCTTAAAAATATGTATATTTAGTATTTATAATTTAACGAAAATTTTATTAAGTTTGGCGTTGAGGTTGTTTTTGTTGAAAATAATTTATGTGAAATTTCTAATCAACATGTAAATATCTTATTTTCCTATGTAATTAATATTTTTTCATATTTTAGTAATTTTTAAAAAAACTTATTAAAATGCCCTATATCAATTTTTCTATCTATCTATCTCTCTATATATAATGCTTATTAAAATACTAAAACTTATTAAGTATTAATATTAAAAAACTTATTTTTTCAATAAGTTTTTCATCTTATCTTATCTTATCTTTTCGTCTTATTTATAATGGCAGATTAATTTCTTCAGAAACAGTGAGACGTATACGATTAATTTTTCAAAATTTAGCCTTTTCAAACTGAAAGAAATATTAAAATACGCTGGAGAATTATTTATTACAAATTTCTTTAACAACCACGGAAATTTAGAATTCTTTTCAGGTCAGAATTGATAATATTTCGGCTTTCATCATAAATTTTTTTTATATATAGTAAATAATTTATAATGTATAAAAATTATATAATGTAATAATTTATGTGTATTAATATATATTTTTTGTATATATTTTATATACAAAATTATTTTTTAAGTAATATTAGTCTCTGATGCTATTTTCTTTGCATAAAAAAATTTATGGACTGTTACTACATAACAGTCGGATTTCTTTTTTGAAAAATCTTTTATCATTCCATATCTTAAATTAATTTTCAAATTTTTTCATAACATCCCGATAAAATATATCTGGTAAAATATATGTTGCCGATTGAATGGGATCGATCACTTTCAGCCTGTAGGACAACATTTACATCGGCCTTGTTTTCTTGAGTATTTTGTTTTAATGCCTTATACATACCAGGGATAACAACTTAAAATGTTTAAAAAGTTAAAAAATTTAGAAATATTTTTATCAAAATCAAGAATGAACACACAATATTTCTTTCAAATAATTTATTAAATATGTAATACAGATTATAATAATAAACTTTATCACAATAAGTCTAGCATAGTGAACCATTAAATATAGTATGCTTTGGGAAGTGGCACTATTACACAGCTTGGAGTTATTTAGTAATGATATTTCCATTATCAAAAGCTAAGCATCTGTTTTTTTAAAGCCCTTGTAGATCTTTCTATAATCATATTTAAAACAATATTTGTAACAAACCAACACTAATATCATAATAAGATAAATTATACAAAGTCGAATACATGTTTCGTTTTAAAATCTAAACTATAGAAAAAGGATTCTTAAATATCTATTGCTCCATTTTTGTTTCAATTAGAATAATTTAACAGCTTTCTCCTATTTGGTTTATCTTATTTTCAAAATTATATAAAAAAAGGTTTCCAATTTTGGCACATGCATTGATAAATAATTACACAGAATCAGACATATTCCAATAAATGCCTTTTCAATTCCTTGAAGTTATTAATTACTGAAGGTAATTTCAATTTGTTCCATAAAATAATCCAATGACATCAAACGATTTTCAAAACCGCAACACTAACGGTGGGATGATCTTCTAAACTTGCTCTGGAATATATTTCAGAGAAGTTAGAAATAAAAATTGGCAACGATATCCTTACAAATGGTCCAACACCTAGAAAAGTGCTTTCCTGCTGGTTTTTTCTGTATGAGAAAAGCATTTCCAGTGTTGTGAAAAGCGAACCAGAATGTGCGTCCTCTCCCTCGTGTCCGTGCAGTTCGAATACTGTTGATTACACCACACTGTCTATGCTTCCGTAGCTGGATGAAATTAGAGAGGGGGTGAGTGTCTCTGCACTTGCGAGGGGTGGCAGATTTTTTGCTCGTCTGAGTGATCTATAAAGAAAAAAAAGTTATAGAAAATTTATACACATGCAATATATAATTTGTTTAAGAATTAAATGTACTTAGAATGCCATTTATAAGGGTTATAACGCATTTAGGAAATAAATTCTTTTGTTCTTATAAGAAACATCCTAAACAAGATCTAGATTATTCTCAGCTTAAAGCACTCATGCCGATCCACTGACGCTCTGGGAAATCAAGATGGATTCCCTCAAGATACTAAGATCGAAAGTTGTAAAACGTCAGTCAGTCCGAAGCCTTATATCCTGCCCACTCAGGATTCTGATTGGCTGACATTCTGCTACGTACAATTTTAATATTTGGGGGCATAACTGGCCTGCACTGAAGAACTCGTGTCTCGTTCAGTTACCAAAGGCGTTCCAAGGGGCACCACGTAGAAGCGAGACACCCTACCCCTGATGCTTTTTAATCAAGTGATTTCTACTGGCTGGAAAATTGTTCCTCAGTGGATTTCAAGCCACTGCAACATTACAGGAAATTATAAAGCTGACACCCTTGCAAAAATTATGCAATTTGCAACAGCCACATTTTACTCTGTCCTACCAGCAATTCTGCGGTGCAATAAAAATAAATTGCTGTTGTGATGGGTAAGGTCTGGAGTTAATTATTGCACCTCCCCCCTCCCCATAAACCTTCCTCGCTCGGGTTTTACTGTAAATTTTAAATTTTTGACTGGACAAGATTTTTTAGAAGGGCACCACCTTTGAAGTATCGACGTGGCCAATATTTCTGACTGTGTTCTGTATTCTTCAGGGACTTTTATGGATTTTACACATTTGACAAGCTCTCATGTATGAACTGTTCTCCACACAAATTTTATAACAAGGCTGGATTTTATTGGGCTCATGGCCGATACAGCTTCCGTCCCGACGTAGGAAAAAGTATTTGGAATTTTTCATCCAGTTTAAAAGGACTTTCAGAGTGAATACTTCTGCTTTCTCTTCTTACCAGAAACAGATTGATCTTCAATGGCTTTATACGATGTGGGTGGTCTGCATGGAAAGTTATTGTCTAGCTGAATGTTTATTTCTGCTGTCATTTATTTTGTTTTTCACTTCTGGATATCAAAATAGTTACAATTTTTAGCCACTTTTGTAACTTAAAATTTTTAATTTTCTTACAAATTTTTTTCATAACATTATAGAGTTCAGAGAAATGAACCACATGGATTTACACTTTGCTCTGAGATACAAAAACAAAACACTTAACACTTCAAAGCTGGATTCCTACCAGGTACCAAAATCGCACGTCGCAAAATGTCAGTCAACTAGAAGCTTGATTTACTGGAGTTTTAGGCTTCTAATTGGTTGATTTGATACCTTAGTATCCATATTAAAAAGCGCATGGGTGAAAGATGAATATAAACCACAAAACGTTTTCCCCTGGACGGAATGATCATTTCAGTAGCGCCATCGGGAAAAATGTGGACTTTGAATAAGTTATTATGATATCAAATGCAGGAAAACTTCATTTATCACAAAATATTTATTTTACATTAATTATATATGAAACCTTTTGTGTTTTATCAAAGGACTCACTCACGGCAACTCACTCAAGAGTTAACTGAAGAAATTAAAGGTTTTAATCGCCGTAAAGGAGTGTACTACAATTGTTATTTATGAAAAAGGAGTAAACTTGGTGGATATTGGAACAAATAACTTTGCATCAAAAATTTGATCTTCTGAATTAACTTCAATGTGATTAAAAAATATTTGAAAATTCCACTCAGACTTCGCTACTCTTTCTTCCTCTGTAGGTTTGGAGTAGAAGCCTCTCGTAATACGTCCTGAGAAATGCTGAATCCACTGTATTAAAGTGAATAACAAAAATAAAAATCCTAGGCATTAGAGAAAAAAACAATAGAAAAATACTTTAAAGTGCAAAGTTGTGTAGGTTAATGGAATCATCCCAGTACCTCCAGTACATATTTTAATAAATTAAAATACGCAATTAGAGAGTTTACCAAAATAAATAAATAAAAATGGATGGTATGCTCTTAAACAGAAAAATACTTTATTTTCCAAATGTTTTATTTTAAAATATTGTAACTGCAGAAACATTTGTTTTTCTGTTCTGGTTTATTTTACTATATTTTTATTTTTGATTACAGAAACAAACCAAAAAAAAATTCTCTTAATTTTCATTTTTAAAACTAACAAATGTGTTTTTTTATTATTATTTAAATTTTGTTGTAATTCAGTACCCATTTGGTAACGTATAATTTTTTTTGTACTTTAACGATCAAAAGAACCTTGAAAAATGTTCAGTTGCATTGTAAAGTATAATTAGCATTTTCCTTGAACAGAAAATTTTTAGAAAAACTTTTAAGACTGAATGTATCACGGAAATTTGGAAATACTTGCTATTTAGCTTAAAAAATTGTTTCGCTATGCAAAAAGGCCGTTATACTTGTAATAATGTTAAAGGAACAAAAATGAGTGTATATTTTCATAAGGATCAGTATGTATGAGTGTATATATCCATACGTGCTAAATCAGCACATAATAATCATGGGCGTTTTCCTTTGCGAAGTATGGGTGTGGCATAGCCAAAAGTTTTATTTATTTCTGCTAGTTACTAAATGATTCCTCAAAATCACTTCAATTCCTAATATTATAAATATAGACAAAAGAAATTCTGATTCATTCTGATATATATGAGAGATCCGTACTTGTTATAAATCATTATGTAAATCTTGTATAAATAATATCATTGTTATCAATCATTAATTATTTTATCACAGACTGTAGATATTTTAATGACGGAATAAAAAAAAAAACTTTAAAAGAATAAGTAATTTTGAAATTGAATTAATTAAATAAATGGTATTTAAAGATAAATCTCATCAAACTTAATTTCCCGATGTTAGAATTCATTTTTATGATTAAAAATTTTTTGATAATGCTTACCAAAAGATATGGTACAAAAACAATTAGACCAGAAATTTTAAAAATGAGTTTAAAAACGTTATATGAAAAATATTTAATTACAATAATAAAGCTATGATTACAATTAAATGATATTTAATTATCATGATAAATAAGAGGATTTAATTATCAGGATAATTAAACATCATGATATTTGATTATAACCATCATTAATATCATCAAGTTTCATTTACAGATGTTATTATTCCTTCTTTAAATACAGTTTCCTTATGTGAGGCATTATTCGAAATTAAAAGGCCTGTTTTCAAATAAATTAGAATTGAAATTAATTTAAAAACAAGTAATATAAAAAAAAAAATTTAAAGTCAATTCCTACTTTTTTTCACAATATTGCAAAAAGTCCTTCTATAAGTAATTTTCATTCATTTTTTTAAAGTTTATCTGGCGCCATCTATTGGTAGATACATGCAACTTAAATCTAAAAAAACCCCCCTAAAATGAATTAATTAAATATAATTAATGAATTAATATTTGAAAAAACCGTATTAACATCCAGTGTCTTCCACTACAAGTTAAAAAAAAAAAAGGAATTTGAACTTGAGTGGATGAATAAAAAGTATTTTATGAACGATTGAAAATTTGAACAAGATATATATAGGGAGAGTGTAAGCTAATAGAAGGATTTGAATAATAATAAATAAGTAACTGATTATTTGTTTCTTGTCCCACTTCATAGACAACAGCATCTAAACAAAGTCCGAGAACCCGTGTGGTCTCATGGGAAGAGGGCATATTTAATTCAAAATATATTCATTCCAGTAGGTATATAATTTTAATGGAAATTATTTCCTCTTTCCCACAAAAATAAATGCCATCTAATTAAAATTTACTCCATCAAATTTAAATTTTTAAAAATTAATAACATTTTGACAATATTTTAAATTTATATTTAAATCAAAATGTATTCAATTTTGATAACATTTCAAATTCATATATAATTCAAAATATATTCAATCCAGTAGGTATAATTTAAACTATTATTGTAGGTATATTATTTTTTATTCAATACAGTAGCTATATTATTTTAACGGCAATTATTTCCTCTTTTCCGCAAAAGCAATTGTCATCTAAATGTCACTGAAAGTTACTCCATCAAGATTAAATTTTTAAATATTAATATTTTTTGCAATATTTTAAATTTATATTTAAATCAAAATATATTCAATTTTGACAATATTTTAAATTTATATTTAAATCAAAATATATTCAATTTTGACAATATTTTAAATTTATATTTAAATCAAAACATATGCAATTTTGGCAATATTTAAAATTTATATTTAAATCAAAATATATTCAATCCAGTAGATATATTATTTTAATGGCAATCATTTTCCCTTTCCCACAAAAGCAAATGTCATCTAATTGCCAATGAAAGTTACTCCATCAAAATGAAATTTTTAAAAATTAATAACATTTTGACAGTATTTTAAATTTATATTTAAATCAAAACATATTCAATTGTGGCAATATTTAAAATTTATATTTAAATCAAAATATATTTAATCCAGTAGATATATTATTTCAATGGCAATCATTTCCCCTTTCCCACAAAAGTAAATGTCATCTAATTGCCAATGAAAGTTACTCCATCAAAATGAAATTTTTAAAAATGAATAATATTTTGTCAGTATTTTAAATTTATATTTAAATCAAAACATATTCAATTTTGGCAATATTTAAAATTTATATTTAAATCAAAATAATTCAATCCAGTAGATATATTATTTTAATGGCAATTTCCCCATTCCCACAAAAGCAAATGTCATCTAATTGCCAATGAAAGTTACTCCATCAAAATGAAATTTTTAAAAATTAATAACATTTTGACAGTATTTTAAATTTATATTTAAATCAAAACATATTCAATTTTGGCAATATTTAAAATTTATATTTAAATGAAAATAATTCAATCCAGCAGATATATTATTTTAATGGCAATCATTTCCCCTTTCCCACAAAAGCAAATGTCATCTAATTGCAAATGAAAGTTACTCCATCAAAATTAAATTTTTAAAAATTAGTAACATTTTGACAGTATTTTAAATTTATATTTAAATCAAAACATATTCAATTGTGGCAATATTTAAAATTTATATTTAAATCAAAATATATTCAATCCAGTAGATATATTATTTTAATGGCAATCATTTCCCCTTTCCCACAAAAGCAAATGTCATCTAATTGCCAATGAAAGTTACTCCATCAAAATGAACTTTTTAAAAATTAATAACATTTTGACAGTATTTTAAATTTATATTTAAATCAAAACATATTCAATTGTGGCAATATTTAAAATTTATATTTAAATCAAAATATATTCAATCCAGTAGATACATTATTTTAATGGCAATCATTTCCCCTTTCCCACAAAAGTAAATGTCATCTAATTGCCAATGAAAGTTACTCCATCAAAATGAAATTTTTAAAAATTAATAACATTTTGACAGTATTTTAAATTTATATTTAAATCAAAATATATTCAATCCAATAGCTATATTATTGTAATGGCAATTATTTCCCCTTTTCCATACAAGCAAATGGAAATTCATCTAATTACAAGATGAATCCTCAAGCAATTCATCTAATTGCAATTTAAACTTACTCCATCAAAATTAAATTTTTAAAAATCAATAATTTAAAATTGACAATAATTTAAATTTATATTTAAATCAAAATATTTTTAATCCAGTAGGTGTAATAATTTAATGGCAATTATATTCTCTTTTCCACAAAAGCAAATGTCATCTAATTGCCATTTAAAGTTACTCCATCCAAATTAAATTTAAAAAAATTAATAACATTTTGACAATATTTAAAATTTATATTTAAAAATATATAAATTTATATATTATTTAAATTTATATATATTTATATTTATTTATTTAAATGTATATATATTTATACTTAAAATATATTCAGTCCATTAGCTATATTATTTTAATGGCAATTATTTGCCCTTTTCCACAAAAGCAAATGTCATCTAATTGCCATCGAAAGTTTCTCCATCGATTTTCAGATAGAATATCGTCGCTCATCTTTTCTTTGCTGTGAGTATACATGTACCCCGGGAAGAAGATGAGACTACAAACTGCTCACCCATCTATTTGAGCTCTTAGTATCCCAACATGCATTTGCTTAATGGAAGCCCCTCTCTCATTGGCGGAAAATATCCGCGGTTTTTCCTTACTGCCAGCAGTCACGAAAACAATATACAATTACTACAGGAAAGAGTCTCCCCAGTAACTCTGCAATGCTTTATTAGCACGTGATTTAGGCAAATTGCTATTAAAAGCAAATCGAAATTGAGTTATTGTGTTTTTGGAAGTCAGTGAATTGAGTTTGCAACTGAGGGATTTGTTATTTTTAATCAGTTATTCTGATCATTAAGTGATGGATGTTTATTCCGGAATATAGTTATTTTGGAAAAGGAATTTCTAATCACTTTTAAATTTATTTGTACTAATCTTTTAATATTAAGTTGAATTTAAATACATTTTTTTTTCTTATTAGAATTGCCTTTCTAATTGAGATAAAGCATTTAGTCTTTGTCATGCTGTAGGGAACGTTTACAAATTGCAAAAAGAAATTTAAAATAAATTATGTATTAATATATAATATATGATATATAATATATATATAATTAATGTATGATATGATATGCAATTAATTTATTATTTTTATTAAGTTATTCTGACCATTAAGTCATGGATATTAATTACGAAATATATTTATACTTAAAGGGAATTTCTAATCTCTATTAAATTTATTTGTATTAATCTCTTCATTTTAAACTGCAATTAAATATGTATATTTTTTCTTATTAGAATTTTTTTTATAATTGAGATAAAGCATTCAATCTTCCTCATGCTATAAGGGAGTGTTTACAAATTGCAAAAAAGTATTTTAAAATAAATTATGCAATAAATTTGTTATTTTTATTAAGTTATTTTGATCATTAAGTGATGAATGTTCATTCTGGAATATATTTATTTTGAAATGGAATTTCTAATCTCTTTTAAATTTATTTGTACTAATTTCTTAATTTTGAACTGAAATTAAATAATATATTTTTTGCTTATTAGAATTTTCTTTCTAATTGAGATAAAGCATTCAGTCTTCCTCATGCTATGTGGGAATGTTCACAAATTGCAAAAAGAATTTTAAAATAAATTATGCAATTAATTAATTATTTTTATTAAGTTATTTTGAACATTAATTGATGGGTGTTAATATCGGAATACATATTTTTTAATATTTTCGAAAGAAAAACCAAATTGAGTAATAATGTTTTTTGAAGTCAGTGAATTGAGTTTGCAAGTCAGGGGTTTATTATTTTTATTACGTTATTCCAACCATTAAGTGATGGATGTTTATTAAGAACATATTTATTTTTAAAAGAGAATTTCTAATCTTTTTTAAATTTATTTGCACTGATCCCTTAATTTTAAATTGAATTTAAATGTCTTTTTTTGCTTATTAGAATTGCCTTTCTAATTGAGATAAAGCATTCAGTTTTCGTCATGCTATGAGTGAATGTTTACAAATTGCAAAAAGAGTTTTAAAATAAATTATGCAATTAATTTATTATTTTTATTAAGTTATTCTGACAATTATATGATGAATGTTCTTTTTGGTAGGAACATCGCTTTAGAAATTCCCTTTAAAAATAAATACATTCATTTTTAAAGGGAATTTTTAAACACTTTTAAATTTATTTATACTAATCTCTGAACTTTCAATTGAATTAAAATTTTTTTTATTATTATTATTAGATCTCTTCTTTCTAATAGAAAGAAAACATTGTCTTCTGTGCTGAGGGAAAGTTTACAAATTGCAAAAAAGAATTTTAAAATAAATTACGCAAGTACTTATTTGTGAAAATTTAAATAACTTTTCGCTTTGATTTTAGCAATAAGTCAATAAAGATAACTTTCGAATTTTTTTTATTATTTCATTTAAAATATTATTCTTTGATGTCCCCTCTTTACGAAAGTATTAATTTTTTTTAATGCATATCATTTTAAATTTTATAATTATTTTGTAGTTTTAAATTGATTTTAAATTAATCCAATGCTCTTTTATAATAAATTAAATGTTCGTGTTAAAATAAATTAAATAGATTAACCAAACAGATTTATTTACTTATTAAATTTTAAATAAGATATGTAATATGATTTATATATTATTAATATATAATTATTAATTTATTTTTAATATATATATATTATATTTGATATTTAAATATAATATTTAATTAAAATTTTAATAAATAAATTTTAAGTAGTTAAATTTTATATATATTTTTTATGATTGAATGTTAATTGTATATATATATATATAATTAATGTTTTATAAGTATTTCAGCATTTATTTAGTGCACAAATTTATATTCCATCGAGGTATTCGAAAAAGTACTGACCAAATATTAAATGATGGCAAATAATATATATATATTTTTGCCATGGAGTATGAGTTTGAAAATTACGTATTTTAATGATAGCTAATAAAAAATATGAAAGAATGACGCATCGATTAATGACATTTACGATTAATGATGTCGATTAATGTCTACTTAATGACACGTCAAATTAATATCCATATTTGACTAGTTTATTTAGGAAAAAATCTCTAAATTTAAATGAATATTAAAAAAAATGGATATAAATTATTTATATCTAATGAATGTTTTACTAGTATTTTAGCATTCTAGCAAGGCACACATTTTTATTTTTTATTTTTGGATAGCATATTTAAATGTTAAAAATCGCATTTCTTATATTTAATGTAACTTACTCTTTTTATAATTTTATGATTTTCAAAATGAATTTTTTTTAATTCATTTTGAAAATCATAAAATTGTAAAAAGAGTAAGTTACATTAAAAGTATGTTGTATGTCTAAAGAGTAACTTTTATTAAGTTGCTAATAAAAAGCTGAAAGCTACTAAGTCTACTATTTTTATTTGAAATTAAATTTTAAGAAAACTTTTTCAAATATTAGTAAATGAAGTCAAATGAAATAATTTTAAATTTTACTTAATATTATTAACACTCCAGATATAAATTTAGTTATCCAGTTATAAAGTTAGTTAAATTTAAATTTACTTATTATTCTTAACACTCCAGTTTTAAATTTATTATTACACTCCAGTTATAATTCCAGTCCATTTTTGCTTTCAGTTATAAATTTTTATGAGAAAAAAAGATACATTTTAAAAAAAAGATATTTGTTTCTTATGGTATTTAGTTTAGAATATTTAATGTTTGTTTTGTGTTGTTGTTGTTTCTTATCCCACTTGGCTGGCCAAGCCCACGAGCCCATATGGACTCATGATTGAAGGGGAAGGAAGCAGCTTCTGTTGTGATGGAGCACCCGTAGGTAGAAGCCTGACTTTGGCTCCGTGACGCTCTTACAGTCATAGAAGACCGGGACCTACGGCTTAAAGTGGATTCCGAACCACTACAAACATACATGGCACCGCCGGGATTCGAACCCGAAACCTGTGGCACCGAGCGCCAGAGCGCTAGACACTCGGCCATTCAGGTCCCACATTTGCCAACGGCACGCAGTGTTCCCAGGTGGTCACCCACCCAAGTACTGACCGCGCCCAATGATGCTTAACTTCGGTGATCTAACGAGAACCGGTATATTCAGCATGGTATGGCCGTTGGGCTGTTTTGTGTTAAATAATATATGTTACTGATTTCAGAATGACTAGCGCTCTGGCGCTCGATGCCACAGGTCTCGGGTTGGAGTCCTAGCTGTCAATGTTTGTAGCGATTCGGAATCCACTTTAAATCGTAGGCCCCGATCTAATACGAATATAGAACGTAGGCTGACACTCATACCCCGTAAAAAGCCCCGTTCTGTCCCGAAACCAGCCAGTAGGCAGACAGTCTTGGCCCACCGTGGGGCTGTTGTGTCAATGAAGCAGAATGTTATAACTGCTCAAGTCCTTTTCGTTAAAATGTTAGTTATTGTGATTAGTAACACATATTTCTTCAAAAATGGTTTATTACATTTATGTAATAAATATAAACTTTATACACAACGGCGTTTTCGTATTTCTTGGACACCAATAATGGACGTTATTGGAAATTTCTTAATTTGAAAGGATACTAAAAAAATTAAGAAACACAAATTGTAGATACAGATGGTGTTAGGCTTTTTTGTAACGATTTTGATTTCCTCCCTGAATTAAATTTAAATTAATTAAAAAAGAAAACCTGAATGGCATCACTTTGAAAAAGCGTTTTATTATCGTCTGAGTCGTTAAAATTATTCTTTACTTTAAAAGGATGATGGAAAATAAATTATGGATCGAAGGTTATAGTTTTGGTCTTTACGAATAGACTTTACGACTTATAGAGATTAGAGACTAGAGATTTCTTTAGAGACTTTTTACATTTTATGACTTTTATTCGATTATGAAAATAGCTTTAATCGACATTTATTCGGCTATAAAATTCGATTTATTCGATTATATGAATAAATCGAAGTGAAAAGCATGTCTTTAGTATTTCTACAAGTAAAATAATAAATTTGTAATAAAATAGGAAAGAGATGTCAAAGTTTAGATTTTGACTGGGAAATAGGTAAAAATTACGGTAAAATCGCAGAATAAGGGCCGTTGCGATTTGGCGTCAACAAGCCTTTTCGCCAAAAGTGCGCCAAGTAAAGGGTTGCGACAATAAGTGAAGTTAATTGCAAACAATACAAGAAACTCTGGGTTACTACATTTGGCGAATTACCCTCCAGTTAGCGATACAAAAACTTATCAAATCCCAACGGTCCCTATTTTGCGATTTGGCCAAAAACGTTTACCCAATAATGGTACGTATACTTTTTATAATTTCTAAAGTCGCATCTCATATTTTATGACTGGCCTTATTATGTTATGACTCCCTCATATGACTGGTGAGATGAACTGGAAAATCACACAGATCTTTTTAAATTTTGGAACTCTTTTATTTTAGAAATCAAGATTCAATCCGATAGTTCATCAAAAGGATTATCAGATGAATAATAGACCATAAAACTCTTATATTTGTTTATATATATATATATATATATATATATATATATATATATATTAAAAGTCATTACAAAATTTTTTTTTGAATAGCTTCTTTACATCTTTCTTAGTAGGGTACCCTATGCAGAGTTTGAATCTACTAATTTGTTCTTTTAGTGACTGTGATAATTAAAGTGCCAGACATTGTTAAGCAAAACAAACAAAATGTAAAATAAGTAAACACTTAAATTGAAATTCTTTATTTGTTTAAATTTTTCGTTCATATAATAAGATAAATTAAAAGAAATTGAAATACTTTCCTATTAATTTCTATTAATTAGAATAACCCATAACTCAATAATTTATAATATAATAATGTATTATTTATTTATGGTTTAGATTTACTTTACTTTAAAACAATACATTTTCCTGTGTCAATTGTAAAGTAAACCTCATTCAGAATATTGTTAATTAAGTAATTATAACATCCTTTTTTTGCTCATCTATTGAACTGTTGATCGTAATAATTTTTTTAATACCGAATTGAAAACTGTTTAAGTAACATTCTAACAGAATAAAGAGTAATAAAATTAAAACTATATGAAATAAAGGAAGTATGAAATTTCCAGTCAACGAATTAATCCTTTTGAACTTAAAAATGATTCATAATATAGGAGGATATCATTAATAAATAATTTATAAATATTTTTCTTTTGAACCTTTAAAGAATCTACTGGGATCTTGAAAAATTACAATGAAACATTGTTAATTAATTTAATTAATCATGTTTAATTTTGGATCATCACCTTGATAAATCATAAGCTAATTAATTACACTAGTAATTATTTACTCTGATAAATCATAAGCTAATTACACATTAGCAATTTATTATTCCTCTTATCAATAAGTTAATTACGATTAATTTTTATCCCTGATAAATCATAAGCAAATTAATTAATAAATTTTTAGAACCTCTTTTGTGTTTAACAATTTAAATTATGCATAATTATGCATAATAATCATAAATTATCAAATCATAAACCTTTTCTCTAAATACTAAATAAAAACTAAATAGCCTAAAATTTTATTTCTTAACTAAGGACTTAAATTGAGGTAGATTTACTATAACTTGGATCAATAAATGCATCTGATGCAAAATACACTTATTAAGGAACAACAACACTTAATTAAGAAGTAAATAATCGAAATTCTGATAAATGATTTTATTAAATTTATATAAATGATTCCACACATGCGATATTTTAACGAATTAATGCATTATATATGGCTTTTTATAGCATTGCGTTTTCTATGCACTTGTCCACGTTTTTGTCACGAAATCTGAATTTGTAATGTTCCGCTATTCTTCCATGACCCCGTAAATAACGGGTGTTTCAATAGATTTGAATAGAAAGCACATTTCTTGTCCGTTTACTAGTCTAGACAAGGATCAAAAGTCCCGGTACTACGTTTTCCATTGCAATGGGAGGTAGGTGATCATATACGGAAGAATCCATCATATTTTATTCCGATTTCCTTTTATTTTTATATATACTCGCATATGTTAAATGGGCGGAAAAACTCAATCTCCAATTCTTATTGTAAAACTGAAACGGATGAATTTGTTTTCTATGTCCTGTATTTTGCCGCTACAAACATTCCTCAACATAAATATAAAAATCTGAGTTATCTAACTGCAATTAATGAGAATGTCAAAGAATAAACAAAAAGTAAATTATTGGGTCTCGTGTCTCAGTTATGTACACCATAAATATCCCCCCAGAAGATGATGAAGGGAGATTTTTAATTGATTTCCCGGAAAATTTTTAATCCACATATTTACATGTTGTATGGGGCCTAAATGGCCGGTGCCACAGATTTTGGGTTCGAGTCCCGGAGGTGCATGGATGTTGGTAGTGATTCGGAATCCACCAGATTTTTACTTACGGGTGCTCCATCACAATAGAAGCCGCCCCCTTTCCCTTCAACCATGAGTCCATAAGGGTTCGTGGGTTTGATCTAGATGCCTGTCAAGTGGGATAAGAAACAACCAGATGTTGTATATGGAAAAAAAACCCTCCCCCAACAGTCAACCTAGCTATTGAATAAATACTGAAATTTTTTTTAACAAATGGCCACAATGACTATCGAGTCGCCTTTTTTCAAAGAGTACTGACTAAAATGCATACCGCCAGTGTATTGGAATCTAAATCTCTGCACCTAAAGTGGTCACCTGTGCCACACATTTTTTCAATAATACACATTTGTGGAGTATGATACAAGTCTTTATTTCTGACATCATTTTTTTTTGTTCCAGAGAAGTATCACATCTCCAGTACATCAACGTCTAGGCTAAACCGTATGCGATTGTGCAGTGAAAAAAATGTCATATACGGATGAAGCTGGTTGTCTTATTAAGGTTCAGTAGAAAGCCAGTCAAAGCAATTGTTATTCTTTAAAAGCGGCATATCCTCATTGTTTAAGATCATTATTGTGGCGTATGAAACAAATAGTACGCTTGTGAATCACGTGGAAAATCTCGTCAAAGAGAATCGTTGTTTCAGCGGACATGCAAAATACCACACCAGGAGTGTTTGAAAAGGACCGTCATTCCTTTTTCCTTGGGTGCCTCTTTGAATATGTATTTAGATACTATATCGATTTAGATAACTGGAATTATGCACTTCAGGATTTCGTTAATTCTCTTCCTTTTCAATGTCTGAAAGTCAGAGTGGGCATATAATTTTACGCTTATAATGGAGTGAGCAATAGGCTCCATATGATAATGTAATTCATTTTGAGGATACCATCACCCCTCTTATGTTGTCAAAGCATTTTACGAACCCTTTGTACAGGATAATAATATTAGTTTTGAGAATACCATCAACCTTCTAATTTTGTCAAATCAGAGTAAGAACACTTTATACAGAATAATAATATTCGTTTTGAGAATACCATCACCCCTCTTATGTCGTCAAAACAGTTTACGAACACTTTGAACAAGATAATATTATTCATTTTGAGAATACCATTCCCTCTCTTATTTTGTCAAAGCAATTTAAGAATACGTTGTATTAGATAATATTATTTATTTTGATGGATACCATCACCCCTCTTATGTTGTCGAAGAAGTTTACGAACACGTATAGAATAATATTATTTGTTTTGAGAATACCATCACCCCTCTTATTTTGTCAAAGAAGTTAACGAACATTTTGTACAAGATATTATTACTCGTTTTGAGAATACCATCACCCCTCTTATTTTGTCAAAGAAGTTAACGAACATTTTGTACAAGATATTATTATTCGTTTTGAGAATACCATCACCCCTCTTATTTTGTCAAAAAGGTTTACGAATACTTAATAATATTATTAATCTTGAGAATAACATCACCCCTCTTATTTTGTCAAAGTAATTTACTAACGCGTTTTATAAAATAAGGAATATACGGTACGTTATCCTATTTAAACATGCTACCAATTCTAACATACACAAGTTCTTTGTTTTCAGTGTTGATGAATTTTGTAATAATTCTTCATAACAGATTAGAACAGAATAGTTCTTCATAACAGTTAATCTTATTTCTGTTGGAATATAAAAATTAAATGCACATATTTGTTTCAGTGCCCAACAAGAAGATATGAAATATGAACATCTAGCATAAGGTTATTTTAAAAAGCGAATTTTATTAATTTATTAAAGTTAAAATAAATTGTTAACAATAATAACATTCCATAAGACACAATTAAAAAGAAAAACACATTCTTAAAATTTTCTTATTCATTTCAAATCCGTAAGTTATGCTTCCGTCACTACTGAATACTTTACGATATTGAGTTTTAAATCTATTCAAGTCTATAAATATACTTTACCTTGAAATAAACAATTTAGTTGTCTCTTGAAAAACATTTATTATTCCTAAGTGGTATTTTTCATTTTATACTTCCTGTGATCATAAATTTATTCTCCGATCATCCAACAATGAATATTTTAACAATTGATAATGATGGATTTAATGAAGCATAATAAAAGGATTCTGTGAAATGATAACTTTTATTGTCTAAATAAACTGCTAACAGTAACATACATAAGCTAATATGTTGATAAACATACTAGCTTTATTACCATCTATTTTATATGATTTAAATAATTTTTTACCTTAACGTTTAATTAATTTTTTACCTTGTTATATTAAGTTCGAGGACATTTTTTATTCCTATTGCTAGGTATTTGATCTGAACTTAGATGCAGTATATTCACTGTTTTCTAAGGAGCACCACATAAGGTGGAACTGATTGAATATCTCAATTTGCATAATAGAGAAAACTTGTAAAATTCTATTTAAACTGTCCAACTGCAATTACGGGAGACCATGAAACTTGTCATTATTCATTTTTCAAAGCTGTAGCTGAAGTTTTGTTTGTTAGTTTGTTACTTGCCACTTCTCTCTGTCCCAATAGTTTTTGTTAAATATTTAGTACTTCATTGAAGTACTAAATATTTAACAAAATATTATATATATTATAACTAAATATTTATAACTAAATATTTAACAAATATTAACACACGCATGTATCACTTATTGGCATAGGGGGAGCAGTCTTAAACTTGCTAGCAACCTTCGTGGATTTGAGTGTGTATTGACATCATAATATTTGACTACATATAAGTTTACTGAATTGAAACAATGACAATCTAGCATTATGAGGCGTATCTGACTTAAATGTTCCCGATATCAACATCATACTTTGGTTTAGTAATTATTTACAACACATATTTCTTATGAAATTCTACAGCTAATATATTCATTTCTTATGACTCATTTTTATGAAAGCTGAGAACTTCATACAAAGACGACATCAAATTCATGCATAATAATTATCATGATTCCTCGTCAGATAATTAACTAATTTTATGTCGATAATTTAACATTATTATTAATTATAAATTATAATATATTAATTATACTAATATTTTTATTATTATTAATAATATAATAGATAATCTGATATTTCATATTAGCAGAATACAATAAATTATTTTGGATAAAAACATTTATTATATAATTTTTTTTCGTTAGTATTAAATGATAATATTTTTTTAATTCAAAGAAATATGTACAATTCTCTTTTTTTTTCAATTCCTACGATTAGTTCACACTCTCCCTATGTATATCTTGTTCAAATTTTCAGTCGTTCATAAAATACTTTTTATTCATCCACTTAAGTTCAAATACATTTTTTTTGGACTTATAGTGGATGACACTGGATGTTAATACAGTTTTTTCAAATATTAATTCATTAATTAAATTTAATTAATTAATTTTAGTTTTCTTTAGATTTCAGTTGATGTACCTAATAATAGATGGAACAAGATGTAAGAGGAAAATTGCAACTTTATTTGTAAAAAAAAGTAGGAATTGACTTAAATTTTTTTTTTATATTACTTGTTAGTGTTTGTCAATCACAGCAACATTAAATCGAAACAGTTTAATTTTACCATGTAATAATTAGTTAACAAATATTTTATCTTTGGAATGATATTGATTTTTAAATTCTTAAAACTTACTTTCTTTTCAAGTATCTAGGTGTGTTTGGGGCACTGCGATCTTCACTGTCTATCGTTCCACTTCGGTCTCTGTGGTTATGGGTTTTGGGCAGGGTCATCACGAGATAAGGCCCCATTGGGAAATCTGACTTCTGGCCGTTTGGAACTTGAGAGTAGTAGTTCAGACCATTCACGGTTGAAATTTCCATTCTTCCAGAAGGTAGCTAGAAAAATTGATAAGTAAAAATATTAGTTTTTAAATTTAATTCGTGTGGTTTTTTCTTCAAAATGTGTAACAAATTTATTAAAAATTAATACATATATTAGTGAAATTATTCTTCATCGCTGGAACAATACTTTTTTCCATATTTCTGTTTGAGGCAATCCACCAATCAACTAATTAATATAAGTCAATTCACTAATATCAATAAATTAATTAATATTTAATAAATTTATTAATGAAATTATTCTTCATCGCTGGAACAATACTTTTTTTCCATATTTCTGGAAAAAGACGAAATCCTGGCCAAAATAATGACTCATTATTTGAGGCAATCCACCAATCAACCAATTAATACAAGTCAATCCACTAAGATCAATCAACTAATTAATAATTAATGAATATATTAATGAAATTATTCATCGCTGGAACAATATTCTTTTTCCATATTTCTGGCAAAAGAAATCCTTGGCCAAAATAACAACTCATTATTTGAGGCAATCCACCA